>OY720441.1:240387438-240938207 GCA_963082915.1 Dolichopus griseipennis | reverse complement strand
ACTCAATTAATGAAGCTAGATTTTGAATCCAACACTAAAAGGAAAAGAATGGTATAAGAATTCGGATACCTAATTCATTAAAAAAATTAATAAGTTTCTAATTTTTTTAATACACTGTAATAAAACATGGTAAATAATATTATATTTTCATTACGGGGGCTGCCGCCCCCGAACCCCCGCTAACTCAATTATTGAAGCTAGATTTTGAATCCAACACTAAAATGAAAAGAATGGTATAAGAATTCGGATACCTAATTCATTCAAAAAATTAATAAGTTTCTAATTTTTTTAATACACTGTAATAAAACATGTTAAATAATATTATTTTTTCATTACGGGAGCTTCCGCCCCCGAAACCCCGCTAACTCAAATATTGAAGCTAGATTTTGAATCCAACACTAAAAGGAAAAGAATGGTATAAGAATTCGGATACCTAATTCTATAAAAAAATTAATAAGTTTCTAATTTTTTTAATACACTGTAATAAAACATGTTAAATAATATTATATTTTCATTACGGGGGCTGCCGCCCCCGAACCCCCGCTAACTCAATTATTGAAGCTAGATTTTGAATCCAACACTAAAAGGAAAAGAATGGTATAAGAATTCGGATACCTAATTCATTAAAAAAATTAATAAGTTTCTAATTTTTTTAATACACTGTAATAAAACATGTTAAATAATATTATATTTTCATTACGGGGGCTGCCGCCCCCGAACCCCCGCTAACTCAATTATTGAAGCTAGATTTTGAATCCAACACTAAAAGGAAAAGAATGGTATAAGAATTCGGATACCTAATTCATTAAAAAAATTAATAAGTTTCTAATTTTTTTAATACACTGTAATAAAACATGTTAAATAATATTATATTTTCATTACGAGGGCTGCCGCCCCCGAACCCCCGCTAACCCAATTATTGAAGCTAGATTTTGAATCCAACACTAAAAGGAAAAGAATGGTATAAGAATTCGGATACCTAATTCATTAAAAAAATTAATAAGTTTCTAATTTTTTTAATACACTGTAATAAAACATGGTAAATAATATTATATTTTCATTACGGGGGCTGCCGCCCCCGAACCCCCGCTAATTCAATTATTGAAGCTAGATTTGGAATCCAACACTAAAAGGAAAAGAATGGTATAAGAATTCGGATACCTAATTCATTAAAAAAATTAATAAGTTTCTAATTTTTTTAATACACTGTAATAAAACATGGTAAATAATATTATATTTTCATTACGGGGGCTGCCGCCCCCGAACCCCCGCTAACTCAATTATTGAAGCTAGATTTTGAATCCAACACTAAAATGAAAAGAATGGTATAAGAATTCGGATACCTAATTCATTCAAAAAATTAATAAGTTTCTAATTTTTTTAATACACTGTAATAAAACATGTTAAATAATATTATTTTTTCATTACGGGGCTTCCGCCCCCGAAACCCCGCTAACTCAAATATTGAAGCTAGATTTTGAATCCAACACTAAAATGAAAAGAATGGTATAAGAATTCGGATACCTAATTCATTCAAAAAATTAATAAGTTTCTAATTTTTTTAATACACTGTAATAAAACATGTTAAATAATATTATTTTTTCATTACGAAACCCCGCTAACTCAAATATTGAAGCTAGATTTTGAATCCAACACTCAAATGAAAAGAATGGTATAAGAATTCGGATACCTAATTCATTAAAAAAATTAATAAGTTTCTAATTTTTTTAATACACTGTAATAAAACATGTTAAATAATATTATATTTTCATTACGGGGGCTGCCGCCCCCGAACCCCCGCTAACTCAATTATTGAAGCTAGATTTTGAATCCAACACTAAAAGGAAAAGAATGGTATAAGAATTCGGATACCTAATTCATTAAAAAAATTAATAAGTTTCTAATTTTTTTAATACACTGTAATAAAACATGTTAAATAATATTATATTTTCATTACGAGGGCTGCCGCCCCCGAACCCCCGCTAACCCAATTATTGAAGCTAGATTTTGAATCCAACACTAAAAGGAAAAGAATGGTATAAGAATTCGGATACCTAATTCATTAAAAAAATTAATAAGTTTCTAATTTTTTTAATACACTGTAATAAAACATGTTAAATAATATTATATTTTCATTACGGGGGCTGCCGCGTCCGAACCCCCGCTAACTCAATTAATGAAGCTAGATTTTGAATCCAACACTAAAAGGAAAAGAATGGTATAAGAATTCGGATACCTAATTCATTAAAAAAATTAATAAGTTTCTAATTTTTTTAATACACTGTAATAAAACATGGTAAATAATATTATATTTTCATTACGGGGGCTGCCGCCCCCGAACCCCCGCTAACTCAATTATTGAAGCTAGATTTTGAATCCAACACTAAAATGAAAAGAATGGTATAAGAATTCGGATACCTAATTCATTCAAAAAATTAATAAGTTTCTAATTTTTTTAATACACTGTAATAAAACATGTTAAATAATATTATTTTTTCATTACGGGGACTTCCGCCCCCGAACCCCCCTAACTCAAATATTGAAGCTAGATTTTGAATCCAACACTAAAAGGAAAAGAATGGTATAAGAATTCGGATACCTAATTCTATAAAAAAATTAATAAGTTTCTAATTTTTTTAATACACTGTAATAAAACATGTTAAATAATATTATATTTTCATTACGGGGGCTGCCGCCCCCGAACCCCCGCTAGCTCAATTATTGAAGCTAGATTTTGAATCCAACACTAAAAGGAAAAGAATGGTATAAGAATTCGGATACCTAATTCATTAAAAAAATTAATAAGTTTCTAATTTTTTTAATACACTGTAATAAAACATGTTAAATAATATTATATTTTCATTACGGGGGCTGCCGCCCCCGAACCCCCGCTAACTCAATTATTGAAGCTAGATTTTGAATCCAACACTAAAAGGAAAAGAATGGTATAAGAATTCGGATACCTAATTCATTAAAAAAATTAATAAGTTTCTAATTTTTTTAATACACTGTAATAAAACATGTTAAATAATATTATATTTTCATTACGAGGGCTGCCGCCCCCGAACCCCCGCTAACTCAATTATTGAAGCTAGATTTTGAATCCAACACTAAAATGAAAAGAATGGTATAAGAATTCGGATACCTAATTCATTAAAAAAATTAATAAGTTTCTAATTTTTTTAATACACTGTAATAAAACATGTTAAATAATATTATATTTTCATTACGGGGGCTGCCGCCCCCGAACCCCCGCTAACTCAATTATTGAAGCTAGATTTTGAATCCAACACTAAAAGGAAAGGAATGGTATAAGAATTCGGATACCTAATTCATTAAAAAAATTAATAAGTTTCTAATTTTTTTAATACACTGTAATAAAACATGGTAAATAATATTATATTTTCATTACGGGGGCTGCCGCCCCCGAACCCCGCTAATTCAATTATTGAAGCTAGATTTTGAATCCAACACTAAAAGGAAAAGAATGGTATAAGAATTCGGATACCTAATTCATTAAAAAAATTAATAAGTTTCTAATTTTTTTAATACACTGTAATAAAACATGTTAAATAATATTATATTTTCATTACGGGGGCTGCCGCCCCCGAACCCCCGCTAACTCAATTATTGAAGCTAGATTTTGAATCCAACACTAAAATGAAAAGAATGGTATAAGAATTCGGATACCTAATTCATTCAAAAAATTAATAAGTTTCTAATTTTTTTAATACACAGTAATAAAACATGTTAAATAATATTATTTTTTCATTACGAAACCCCGCTAACTCAAATATTGAAGCTAGATTTTGAATCCAACACTAAAATGAAAAGAATGGTATAAGAATTCGGATACCTAATTCATTAAAAAAATTAATAAGTTTCTAATTTTTTTAATACACTGTAATAAAACATGTTAAATAATATTATAATTTCATTACGGGGGCTGCCGCCCCCGAACCCCCGCTAACTCAATTATTGGAGCTAGATTTTGAATCCAACACTAAAAGGAAAAGAATGGTATAAGAATTCGGATACCTAATTCATTAAAAAAATTAATAAGTTTCTAATTTTTTTAATACACTGGAATAAAACATGTTAAATAATATTATTTTTTCATTACGGGGGCTTCCGCCCCCGAAACCCCGCTAACTCAAATATTGAAGCTGGATTTTGAATCCAACACTAAAAGGAAAAGAATGGTATAAGAATTCGGATACCTAATTCTTTAAAAAAATTAATAAGTTTCTAATTTTTTTAATACACTGTAATAAAACATGTTAAATAATATTATATTTTCATTATGGGGGCTGCCGCCCCCGAACCCCCGCTAACTCAATTATTGAAGCTAGATTTTGAATCCAACACTAAAAAGAAAAGAATGGTATAAGAATTCGGATACCTAATTCATTAAAAAAATTAATAAGTTTCTAATTTTTTTAATACACTGTAATAAAACATGTTAAATAATATTATATTTTCATTACGGGGGCTGCCGCCCCCGAACCCCCGCTAACTCAATTATTGAAGCTAGATTTTGAATCCAACACTAAAAGGAAAAGAATGGTATAAGAATTCGGATACCTAATTCATTAAAAAAATTAATAAGTTTCTAATTTTTTTAATACACTGTAATAAAACATGTTAAATAATATTATATTTTCATTACGGGGGCTGTTGCCCCCGAACCCCCGCTAATTCAATTATTGAAGCTAGATTTTGAATCCAACACTAAAAGGAAAAGAATGGTATAAGAATTCGGATACCTAATTCATTAAAAAAATTAATAAGTTTCTAATTTTTTTAATACACTGTAATAAAACATGGTAAATAATATTATATTTTCATTACGGGGGCTGCCGCCCCCGAACCCCCGCTAACTCAATTATTGAAGCTAGATTTTGAATCCAACACTAAAAGGAAAAGAATGGTATAAGAATTCGGATACCTAATTCATTAAAAAAATTAATAAGTTTCTAATTTTTTTAATACACTGTAATAAAACATGGTAAATAATATTATATTTTCATTACGGGGGCTGCCGCCCCCGAACCCCCGCTAATTCAATTATTGAAGCTAGATTTTGAATCCAACACTAAAAGGAAAAGAATGGTATAAGAATTCGGATACCTAATTCATTAAAAAAATTAATAAGTTTCTAATTTTTTTAATACACTGTAATAAAACATGTTAAATAATATTATTTTTTCATTACGGGGGCTTCCGCCCCCGAAACCCCGCTAACTCAAATATTGAAGCTAGATTTTGAATCCAACACTAAAATGATAAGAATGGTATAAGAATTCGGATACCTAATTCATTAAAAAAATTAATAAGTTTCTAATTTTTTTAATACACTGTAATAAAACATGTTAAATAATATTATATTTTCATTACGGGGGCTGCCGCCCCCGAACCCCCGCTAACTCAATTATTGAAGCTAGATTTTGAATCCAACACTAAAATGAAAAGAATGGTATAAGAATTCGGATACCTAATTCATTCAAAAAATTAATAAGTTTCTAATTTTTTTAATACACTGTAATAAAACATGTTAAATAATATTATTTTTTCATTACGGGGGCTTCCGCCCCCGAAACCCCGCTAACTCAAATATTGAAGCTAGATTTTGAATCCAACACTAAAATGAAAAGAATGGTATAAGAATTCGGATACCTAATTCATTCAAAAAATTAATAAGTTTCTAATTTTTTTAATACACTGTAATAAAACATGTTAAATAATATTATTTTTTCATTACCGGGGCTTCCGCCCCCGAAACCCCGCTAACTCAAATATTGAAGCTGGATTTTGAATCCAACACTAAAAGGAAAAGAATGGTATAAGAATTCGGATACCTAATTCTTTAAAAAAATTAATAAGTTTCTAATTTTTTTAATACACTGTAATAAAACATGTTAAATAATATTATATTTTCATTATGGGGGCTGCCGCCCCCGAACCCCCGCTAACTCAATTATTGAAGCTAGATTTTGAATCCAACACTAAAAAGAAAAGAATGGTATAAGAATTCGGATACCTAATTCATTAAAAAAATTAATAAGTTTCTAATTTTTTTAATACACTGTAATAAAACATGTTAAATAATATTATATTTTCATTACGGGGGCTGCCGCCCCCGAACCCCCGCTAACTCAATTATTGAAGCTAGATTTTGAATCCAACACTAAAAGGAAAAGAATGGTATAAGAATTCGGATACCTAATTCATTAAAAAAATTAATAAGTTTCTAATTTTTTTAATACACTGTAATAAAACATGTTAAATAATATTATATTTTCATTACGGGGGCTGTTGCCCCCGAACCCCCGCTAATTCAATTATTGAAGCTAGATTTTGAATCCAACACTAAAAGGAAAAGAATGGTATAAGAATTCGGATACCTAATTCATTAAAAAAATTAATAAGTTTCTAATTTTTTTAATACACTGTAATAAAACATGGTAAATAATATTATATTTTCATTACGGGGGCTGCCGCCCCCGAACCCCCGCTAACTCAATTATTGAAGCTAGATTTTGAATCCAACACTAAAAGGAAAAGAATGGTATAAGAATTCGGATACCTAATTCATTAAAAAAATTAATAAGTTTCTAATTTTTTTAATACACTGTAATAAAACATGGTAAATAATATTATATTTTCATTACGGGGGCTGCCGCCCCCGAACCCCCGCTAATTCAATTATTGAAGCTAGATTTTGAATCCAACACTAAAAGGAAAAGAATGGTATAAGAATTCGGATACCTAATTCATTAAAAAAATTAATAAGTTTCTAATTTTTTTAATACACTGTAATAAAACATGTTAAATAATATTATTTTTTCATTACGGGGGCTTCCGCCCCCGAAACCCCGCTAACTCAAATATTGAAGCTAGATTTTGAATCCAACACTAAAATGATAAGAATGGTATAAGAATTCGGATACCTAATTCATTAAAAAAATTAATAAGTTTCTAATTTTTTTAATACACTGTAATAAAACATGTTAAATAATATTATATTTTCATTACGGGGGCTGCCGCCCCCGAACCCCCGCTAACTCAATTATTGAAGCTAGATTTTGAATCCAACACTAAAATGAAAAGAATGGTATAAGAATTCGGATACCTAATTCATTCAAAAAATTAATAAGTTTCTAATTTTTTTAATACACTGTAATAAAACATGTTAAATAATATTATTTTTTCATTACGGGGGCTTCCGCCCCCGAAACCCCGCTAACTCAAATATTGAAGCTAGATTTTGAATCCAACACTAAAATGAAAAGAATGGTATAAGAATTCGGATACCTAATTCATTCAAAAAATTAATAAGTTTCTAATTTTTTTAATACACTGTAATAAAACATGTTAAATAATATTATTTTTTCATTACCGGGGCTTCCGCCCCCGAAACCCCGCTAACTCAATTATTGGAGCTAGATTTTGAATCCAACACTAAAAGGAAAAGAATGGTATAAGAATTCGGATACCTAATTCATTAAAAAAATTAATAAATAGGATTTTTTTAATTGAAACATTTGATTTTTGTTTTCTCTATTTTTATTGTTATTATTAAAATGATTACTTTTTTTACTAATATTATTATTAAATTGTTTTTTGAATTCTGGCCTAATGCAAGAGTCTTCGTAAAATCTCATATGCATAATTTCTATTACTTCATTTAAATCATTTTTTTCATAAAGTTTTTCTAACAGAGTACCTTGACTCATTTCTTTTATCGTATTTAATAAAAATGTATCTATGTTACTTAAATCTATAAAATTATTATCATTAAAATATATTTTTAATTCTTTAGCTTTATTTTTTTAACATTGAATAGTAATAGCTAACTCACTTACCGAATTAACTTTTATACTGCTAATCCTCTATACAGCTCGGCTGGTTCCATATCTGGTCTGAATCTGCGTTTTAGCTGCCGTTTAATTGATTCCCAATTATCTGGATCTGGTAATCCGATGATAGAATCCTTAGCTTGGCCTTGAATTTTTTCATAGTAGATTAATCTCACAGCTTGTCTCCTTAAGTTTAAGTCCTGAATACTTGTTAAATAGTATTCAACACTATTGATGAATGAGTTGATGGTTACTTCGCTGCGTCCGTTAAATGTGGACATATAGCGAATTTCTTTAAGAATTTTTTCTTTATTATTTTGTTGGTCTTGTTGATTTTGGTTTGGTTGATTTTGTGCTGCTTGAAGTTGGTATTGTTGAATGATGGAAGTTAGTCTTTCGACTTGTTGCGTTTGCAATACAAGTTGTTCTTGTAGTGATGCTATTTGCACTTGTTGTTGCTCTTGTTGAGACATGTTATTTGTTCTGTTATTGTCGTGAATTTTTGAACGTGATAATCTCATAAAATTTTTTTTTTTTAATTTGTTTTAGTTTTTATTTTATTTTATTTTTGTGTTAGTGTTCTTAATTTTTTTGTTTTTTTTTTAACTTTCCGGAATTACCGTAAGAAAGTAAAATTATGAATGCACTAAAGTTTTATTATTATTTAATTGTATTAAAAATTGTTTTTAATTTTAATTAAATGTTTATGTAGTATTCGAATCACTGGATTGCACTTTTTTATTTTTATTTTTGTACAATCCTACCGACTGCGCCACTTTAATAATCGATTATTATAAAAAAAAATTATAAATGAAAACAACTGTTATTTAATTTTATAAGAAAACACTTTTATTCACAAACAATATTATTTAAGTACAGTAAGATTTATTTACTTATCTGTTGAACGATTTTTACAAGACTGATCTTTTTAGACATTTTTAGTATATTCTAATAATTAATTAGGTAAAATGCTTAGGTAGCATTTTGTCAATTAAGCATTATTTTATTAAAGCTTGTAATTGGAGTATTCGCATTAAACATGTTTTGTTATGTTAATTATTTAATTTGGTTGGAAAATTTATGTTCCCATCAGTTTGAATAACGGAAAGTGCTGCGTTAGCGTCTACGATATTTATATTGGAATGTACAGGTAGATTGTACATAACTCGCGCTGCTTGAACGGTTTTTTCACGCATGATCAGATGTTGACTTAGTTTAAGTGCAGACGATTCAGCAAGATCTTTCTGCCATGCAATACTATCATTGCAAGACCAGAAACTTCTGCAAGTTGTTTCTATAGTATATTCTTCATAATTTTCTTTACCGTCACCAACAATATTATGAATTTCTACCGGGCAATTTTTATTATATAAATCTTCAATGTCGGACTCCTCCGATCTTAAATTTTTTTTTGATTTCAGCATCAGGAAGATCTTTTCTTCTAATAAATGTATCTTCATTATCAGACTCAACATCTGATATCTCATTATTTTCTTCAAAAAATCTTTTTAGAAAATTTTGTTGCTCTTCTGCCGACATGCTAACAAAACAAGCGAACATGCTAACAATTAAAAAGTTCTAATAATAATTATTTATAAATACCCAAAAAAATCATAATCATCGGATATTTCATCCATTATGTAAATGATCCATATTTAGTTTAGTTTAATAACTCAAAAATTTAAAAAACAAAAAGGGAATTTCCCAAATTATATAACTAAAACAAAAAAAAAATTATAACATTTTGTTGTTGTATTTTTGATAAACAAAAAAAAAAAAACGATACGGAACATTTGCAACTGAAATTTTAAATATTTTTCATATACATACCGCGGTATGTTAGGTGTTGACTGAACGTATATTTTTTAGCTATAGTTAAGACTCCCAGGCATTTCGCGGCATCTTTTGCGGCCGAAAATATGTGGTCGTTCCACAAAAGTTTTGCATTTATTTCCATGCCCAGAATTCTTAAGGATTCGGAGTTTTGAATACCTACATTGCCAAAAGAAATGTTTATTAAAGGATCGCTTCGCTTGGTTGATAACAAACAGCTTTGGGTTTTTGAAGCATTAAAACTTACCCTGTTCACGCTTTGCCAATCTTAAATTATTTGGAGATCATTATTTGAGGAACTTGAAACTTTGGTTCGTTCATTGTTTACCGATGTTGAGGTAGCATCAGCTGCTCTCTCAAAAAGGTAAGAGCAATCAAAAGTGCTGTCATCAGCAAGGCTATGAATTTTATATGAGGAAATGTATAAAAGATCATTGAAAAATATTAGAAATAAGGTTGGTGAGAGGACCGAGCCTTGAGGGACACCAGAATTGATTTCAAAATTTTTGGAAGTAAAAACATCCAATACAACTTGTATTGAACGGTGTGAAAGGAAGATTCTATCCATGGATTGAAGATTTTTCCTACACCAAATACTTCTAGCTTTTTTAGAAGAGCGGCATGCCAAACGCGATCAAAGGATTTGGATATATCTTTGGATATATTTTTTTCAAGCAATGACCCCATTTTTCAGTCAAAAATGTAAACAGGTCACCTATTGATCTATTTGACGTAAAACCATATTGTTGGCCACTTATGAGGCCATTACTCTCCAGATATCTTTTTAAATGGAAATTAATTATTAACTCCATAACCTTAGTACTGATGTTAGAGCAATTGGTCTATAATTTTCAGGATTGCTTTGGGCATCCTTTTTTGGGATTGGCTGGACATAAGCAACTTTCCATATAGAAGGGTAAATTCCAGAAACAAAGGATATGTGAAAAAGTTTGCTTAGTGAACCAGCTAGGGTGTTTGCGCATTTTGGGAGGACAATGGGTGGAATATCGTCAGGAACAGCAGATTTGTGAATATTCAGACCCTTAAGCACTTTAGCAACAACTCGTGGGCGAAAATAAATTTTTTTAAGTTTTGAATTTGTTGGTACATAGACCGGAGGAGAGGCTGTTGTTGCCGGCAGTGTTGAATTGGCTGCGAAGATTTGAGCCAACAAATCTGCCTTTTGTTCAGGGGCAGCAATGACAGCATTATTATAAATCAGTGGGGAGTTGTAGAAGAATTGAAGTTGTTTTTTACTGATTTGACAAATGACCAGAAACTTTTGCTGCCTTTTGGGAAGGGAATAACTTTTTGCTTTAGTAAAAAGTCATGTTTAAATTTTTGCTGCCTTAAAATTCTTTTGCATCGCTTAATAACTTCTGTAAATGAGATCCGGTTGCTTTCGGTTGGTTGCCTCTTGAACTGAAAGAAAGCTTTATTTATTTTTTTAATAGCTTGCTTGAATTTTTTGTTTAACCTATTCTGGTTGTGGTGTTTAGAACTTTTAATCTTACTTGGTATGAGAGGATTCATGCCAAGGAGAATAGCACTAGTTAATGTGTTGGCAGCTACATCAACATTTCTATTGTTGAAAAAAAGAAACCAATTAAAGTTTTTGAAAAAGGAGTTTAAACCATCCCAGTTGGCTTCATTGAGGAGCCAAATTTTATGATTGGGAGGAACTTTTTGGTTAATTAAATTTTGGATTCGAAATTGCCTAATGGGCTAATGACAGAAATATTGTATTTTACCGGATGAGAAGTTAGAAATAGATCCAGAGTATAAGCACTATGGCTTGAACAGTCACCAATTGTGTAAGTTGATGAAGAGCGCTGATAAGTTCTACATTTTTGCCTTCTGCCAAAGTATGAGGAGAGTATAGAAGCCAATTTTTATTGTGAATATGGAAATCGCCTGCTAAAACGATTTCAGTTTCGGGATTGTCCTGAAGTATGCTAATTATAGAATCCGATAAAATATCTAATTCTACAATTGTGTTCTCCTTCGAAATATTTGGACTTCTGTACAAAAAACAAAAATGCGTAGACTGGCCACCAAAAATAAATTTGGTCCAGTTAGACTCTGGATTTGTGCCTATGTTATATTTATCCAGAATTTGGTAGGCCGTATCGTCACGAATATAAAGAGCAATAACTCTATGAATTGCTCTTTTAGAATTTTCGGGGAATGTAGGTAGCTTCAAAATTAAGAACCCTTCAAAATTAAGAAAAACCTTTGACACATGTTGAAATATAATTAAAGAGCTTTAAATTTTGTTAATCACAAAAAAAAATATTTGAACTGGTATTCAAGTTACAGGTGTTTAAAAATAGCAAAATTTCAATTTGCGAGCCCTTATAGCTTCTAAACATGGGGCGTGACAAAAAAATCTAGTTAACGTTAATTTATCTCAATCTATTATCCCTAATCTTACTCCTTTTAAACAATCCATTTATTATCAAAACGTTAAAAGATTACGTACTAAAACTCAATAAATTTTTTCTAATTACACTCTTTTAGATTTTGATATTTTTATTTCAACTGAAAGTTGATTTAATTCATCTTTTAATAACCTTAAAATTTTTCCGCCATCTTATACTGTTTATATAAAAGACAGATATGGGTTCACATTGCATGAAAATATGAGGAGAGGAGGTGGTGTTTTGATTACCATAAAACCACATTTTGTGCTTCAGAAATAGTATTTCCTCTAAGTCAGCGGTTCTCAAACTTTTTGAGCTGCGGAGCCCTCCAAAGTCATAAATTTTTTTACGGAACCCCAGTGGTTCACTAATGACAAATTGTATGTATATCCCAATCGATGATGCCTAACTCCAAAGTGAAGTTTATTTTTTCATAATATATATTTACAAATTCATAAATAAAAAGAATTAATGCAATTATTTGTACTTCAAGAAATTAATTTATTAACAAAAATATAAATTATTAAAAACATAATAAATTATAGAAAACTATCATTTCTAGTGAGATGAGTGGACCTGTTTCCTATTTTTACATAATTCTTTTATGTCTGGCTTTATAGCCGAGAGTTGAGTTCTCATGTCAGCTTCTGCATCAAGTTTGTTGCGGTATTTTGTTTTTGTTGCAGCATATGAAGAAAATCCAGACTCGTACAGATAAGTGGTAGCGAAAGGAAGAAGTATTTTAACAGCTTTCATTGATAAATCTGCATATGCTTCTTTTAAAGTGCACCAAAATTCTGGCAAATATACTTTTTCAAATATGGGTAGTAATGATGAATCTGAAATCATGTCAATGAAGACTTCGTACTCCTTTACTGTAAATCCTTCTGGCTTTTTCTGAACTATGAGTGGATTTCTAATCCATGTGTAATTTTTAAGGTTTTCATTCTGCTCATCTGGAAAATACTGTTTTACTGAGCTCAGCATGTCTTCCAAATGTTGACGAATTTCATCACACAACACAAAGTAGTCGCTTTCTGCAATGTCGCCATTAATTTCATCGAAGAATTCTTTAAGTATTGTGAAGCTATCTAGCTCACGAGAGCGAATGCAAATGATCCAAAACTCCAATTTTTTTTTAAAAGCTTCAATCTTATCATTGGCTGTGAACACTGTTATTTGCTTACCTTGAAGTGACATATTCACTTTGTTTATCTTTGAAAAAATATCGGCGAGGTATCCAAGTCGAAACAGCCACAGTTTATCTGTCAGCTTTTCCTGTAAATCCATTCTGTTCTCCATGAAAAAGTGCCCAATTCGGAACGGAGCTCGAATAGTCGAACAAGGACTTTCCCTCGAGACAACCAACGTACTTCGGTATGGAGCAATAAAGCTTTATGTATGCTGCCCATATCTTCGCAAAGAATCTTGAAAAGCCGTGTTTGCAGTGGTCGCGATTTAATGAAATTTATGATCAAGGACATTTTCAATAACATTGGTATTTTTTACTGCAAGTGCTTGGCGGTGAAGCATGCAATGGCTATTGGAGTAGTTTGGTGATAAATTTTTGATCTTAGCGACAGCACCCGTAGTTTTCCTACCATTGCCTTTGCACCATCAGTGCAGATATCAACACAATTTTTCCAATCTAAACCATGAGTCTTAAAAAAATTATTCACGATATTAAATATTTCGGCACCAGTTGTGTTATTTGGCAATGGTTCATACAAAAGAAGATCCTCGTCAAGCAAATTTAGGTGCTGATTTCGGACAAAAACAAGCAAGACTGCAAGTCCAGCTACATCTGTGCTTTCGTCCATTTGTAGAGAAAAATTACAACACTTCAGACGAAATATCAATTGAGATTTCACGTTGGCAGCTAAAACATTAATTCGACGAGCTACCGTGTCATTGGACAGCGGCACATTTGTGATTTCTTTCGCCAACTTTTCATCAAATATACATTTAGCTATATCGACTGCACAAGGCTTGATCAATGTCTCAGCTATTGTATGACCTTCGCCTGCCAGTGCAATACGATAACTAGCAATGTAAGATGCTTCAGTGGCCTTCTCGTTGAAACAAATAGGCTTTGGCGGTTTAAGAGTTCATCACGCATACGAATAAAATAATCAACTTTCTTATGTTTAAACTGTGGATGTACGGTTTCCAAATGACGACGCATTTTAGCGGGCACCATAGCACTATTTGTAAAAAGCTTGCTGCATAAGACACATTGAGGCACATTATTAGCATCTATAAAACCAAGAGACAAATAGCTTTCATCATATCTCCGTTTCTTAGTGGCAGGCTCACGTAATTCACTCGCATTGGGAGCAGATTCCTCTTTTTCTAGATCTATGCAAGTTTCCACTATTGTGATATTTTTGGATGTAGACGGTTCAGGTGATTGCTGAGATCTTGTGTCTTTCGACGTATCTTTAATTAGCCAACGATCCATCCTTTATAATTATAACGTATATACAAGTAGTGTAATTTATAGCAATAAATTAAATAAAACTCGGCTAATATATATAAAAAATTTAAAGAAATAAATAAAAGATAGCTACCTTAATATTGTTCAACTTCACTTGAAATAATTTTTTTACTAAAATTCAGTAAAAAACTATGATTTTTAATAAAAATTAAAATATAATGTCACACGTATACTTAAGACAACTGTTACAGTTTTAATGATTTTGTATTGTAACGAATTTAAAAAAAATTTTAAAAAAAATTTGAAATTTTGCTATGCATCTTGTATTGAAATTATATGAATTTTGTTTTTTTTGTTTTGTTTTTTTTTTTTTTTGTAGATAACGATTTCGAGTTACGATTTCATACGATTTAAATGATGCGTAGAATTTTTAAAAATATTTTAGATTTGGACTTTGTACTTTGAGATTTATGAATTATAATCATTATGAATATGATGATAATTTTCGATCATGATGATCATTATATGAATATGATTATATGATACTTATTTTTTGCTTAGGTTTAATATGTATATTCGTGAATTAAAAATTAATTACAAGAGATAGAATTGAAAAATTAGAGCTAGAGTTTTGAAATTCACACAAAACATTTTTTGGACCTTTTTGAGGTTCCCTATTCTTTTTTGTTAAGAACAGACCAAGTTTTCGGGGAGCTGCCACACAAATTATTTAAATCAATATGAATTTCTTCTAAAGTAATTATACCAGAAAGATGAAAATTACACACTGTTAGTTTTATAATGAATCAAGAACTTATATGAAGTTTCAAAATGTTCATTTTCAGAAGGCTGCCATACAACTTCTTTGCACCAATATGAATTCCTTGAAAACTGATTATACTACGAAGATAAAAACTGATTATACTACGAAGATCACTGTTAGTTATGTAATGAATCGAGCACTTATATGAAGTTTCAAAATGGTACTGCCCCATTTTCGTGGGGCTCCTATACAACTTCTTTGTACCAATATGAATTTCTTGGAAACTGATTATACTACGAGGATGAAAATTACACACTGATAGTTATATAATGAATCGAGCAATTATATGGAGTTTCAAAATGTTACGGCTTCGTTTTCGGGCAACTGCCATACAAAGTAATCAATTCGATAACTGTGATAAAAACCATAGCTTAAAAACAAAAAGAAAAAAAAAACCATAAAAAAAAATAGCCCGCCCTAAAAGTTGATCCGAGTGATGTCTAACTTTGCCAACTAACTTGCCCTATTACTTTATCTGCCCAGTTTTGATTTTAACCTCGTAGCTTCATTAGATTCACAGTTATCAAATTGATTACTTTGTATGGCAGTTGCCGGCAGATCAAAAGTAAATTTTGTATTTGTGAAGCAGGTTGATCCAATTTTCGTATAATAAATGCCACAGTATTATATTATAAAACTATGTTATATTTGTATATATTATACCAAAAAATGGAAGTCAAATGCCACTATTTCGTTTGAAAAATTGTGAAAGTTTATTAGAAGGAATATTTAGATCTAATTTTGAATTTGGTACCAAAGATCATTTACGTGTTGAAGTATTTGATGGAAATTTATTTGTTATTGGAAGCACTTCCGAAAAAAGTAATTGTAAAACGAATGAACATTTTCATGCGGACTGTTAATTTGCTGATATTGAAGATGTGGAGTTCATTGAAACGCTTAAACATAAAATGAAGAAAAAACAAAAAAAACAATGAAATAATTTGAATAGATAAGATGTTGAGCAGTAAACAAACCAAAATGCGTAGTTATTTGTCTGTTTAACTTTAGTCTATATTCTTCTAATGACATTAATATGGAAATTCAGATTATAATATTGTTGTACGATTTTATTTTGTTTAGGAATTCTATTAAATGATAAAATTTAATTGCAATATTACAAATCGATGTCACCTAATGTATAATGATAAGATTTTGACTATATATTGAAGTAGTATTGTCAATGTTAAAAATTAGATTAATGCTTTTTTAATATAATAACAACGTAATAAAAGCTTAAACTATTTATACGAAAATTGAATATATGGATCGGGTTTGAAACGTATTGATCTAGACGAGCTAGATGTAGCGTCAAATGTAAGTATCAGATCATCATCCAAAAGTAAATCGATCTAGCTATGTTTGTCTTACCTATGCATGTAAGACTTCGTGAAGTTGCCGTACAACTTCTTTGCACCAATATGTATTTCTTCAAAACTAAATATACAACGAGGATGAAAAATTATGACTATATAATCAAAGGGTATAATAAATTTACCGTTACGTTTGGGATGCAGAGAAGAAGGGCGCGTAGATATAGACTCAAGTGTATGGATCGGATCACAATCGAAAAATGAATCGATAAATAAATAATAAATCCAGCCATTTTGGTTCATGGGTTCGGGTAGCTGCAATACAACTTCTTCTTTTTTTATATGACTATTATTCTGTACATGTTACAGCTGCGTGTCTGAAATTTTAGCAAAAGTGGTTTAGTTTTATGGCCAAAGTTTGTGCAAAATTTGGTTGGTCTACTGCAGTAGGTTCGAGTAGCTGCCATACAACTTCTTATTTTATATGAGCATTACTCTCCACCTAATGAAGTTGTGGGTCTGAAATTATGCTTAAAATAGTTTAGTGTAATGGCCAAACTTTCAGCAAAATTTCGTTGGTCTACTGTAGAAGGTTTGAGTAGCTGCCATACAACTCCTTCTTTTATATGAGCATTATACTACACCTAATAAAGCTGGGTGTCTTAAATTTTGCCAAAAATAGTTTAGTGTAATGGCAAAAGTTACAGAAAAATTTGGTTGGTCTACTGCAGAGGGTTCGAATATCTGCCATACAACTCCTTCTTATATATGAGCATTACAGCTCACGTAATAAAGCTGGATTTTTGAAATTTTGCCAAAAGTAATTAACCGGATGATATAATGCATATTACGGCCAGAGTTGACACAGTCTACTGTACTACACTCTTTCTCGTTTTAAATATAATAGCATAAGGGAATTAAATAACGGTTTAGTTTATTTGATACAAATTCACTATGCCCCGGCATCTAAAAGGTGACTTAATCGTTTAATCGTTATAATCTTAATCATTTTATTCAGAATTGAACTTATAAAAAGTAAAGAAACAGTCAGTCGGTGCAACCGACTTAGAAATACCCTACACCTATTTGGTTCAAATTTAAGGACATATCCATAAGTCATTTTAACACAATTTAACAGCTGTTATTAATTTGATCGTAAGACATAGCTAACCAAATTAACTTTATAATACTAAAAACATTTTCTAATTACACTATCTATTAAAAAATATTACAAATTCTTACTAATTTATCTATTTAAAAATATTAAAAAACAAACAAACTTGAAATAAATGAAAATATATTTATTCCAATTCAATTACAAAATTAAAAATTCTAATTATTAAATTTTGTGATAAAAAAAAAATCAAAGCATAATATATTTACTAATCCAAATTTTTCAAAATTGCAATTATTTTAAATGGTTAGTTTATATACCTAATAGAAAAGCTTATAAACGCAAAATAAACAATAAATGTATTTCTAAAATACAATTACAAATTTAGACCTTTTCATATAATTCATTTAAATATTAAAATAAATTTTACATAAATGCAGCAAGTTCCTTTGAACATAGCTGAACCATTACAATTAAGTCTAAATTTCGGAGACACATAGGACATAGGAAAAATATTCTTTGGCTTTGAAATTAAACTCGACCAGAACCAATTCCCATGGTACTTTCATTACTAGTAACCTAGAGTTTAAATTTCATCAAAATACCGGCATTATTTTTTGAGTTATGGTGTTTTTAAGATATATGTTTTTTAGTCCTTGAACTTGTCAAGGGTTCCATAACCCGAAACCAGGGTACGATTTCGCCCATATGCAGTCCCGTCATACTTTCAATAGTAGTTAACCCTTGTATACAATTGGAATGTTCTATCTTAATTTTAAGTTACTAGTTTTATTAATTTCGATGATAAGCTTTTACACATTTGGGGGGTCTAAGATAGATCCTGAACCACCATTCCAAATGATCCCAAATTAGGGGGGCACGGAAGAAATAGTAAAGAACACCCTGGGCCAAATTTGAAGCTTCTACATTTATTTCAAGTTACTATTTTTATTAATTTCGAAAATATGCTTTAAGGTCCTCGGAACTGAGTGGCCGGTCCCCGACCCACTAGTTCAATGGGGCCCAAATTTCAAAGACACTTACGCAATAAGAAGGGACAACTTGATACCAAATTTGAAGGTTATATCTTCATTGGTTTCGGAATTACGCTAGTTTGGCCTAAATTCGATCAAAAAGTTCTCAGTTCCGAACCCATTGTCCAATCCTCACCGTACGTAATCACCGCCGTAGTTTCATTACCAATAACCTACAGCACAAATTTCATAAAGATAGCCTCATTAGTTGTTGAGTTATCGTGATTTTTAATATATGTTCGTTATCCCTGACACCGACTAAAAGGTCCAGAATCCGAACCCATGGGCTGATTTTGCCCTTCTACAGCCCGCGCTTTACTTATAGTACTAGTTAACCCTTGTACACAATTTGAGCGGTCTATCTTAATTTTAAGTAATTATTTTTAGTAATTTCGATTATACGCTTTTAAAACTTGGGAGGTCTGAGAGGGGTACTGAACCACCTCACCAATTGATTCCAAATTAAGGGAACCCGCAAGAGATAGTAAAGAACACCCTTGTGGCAAATTGGAAGCTTCTACATTTTTTCAAGTTGTTATCTTTATTAATTTTAAAGACATGCTTTAAGGTCTTCGGAAATGTGGGGCTGGTACTCGACCCAGTACTCCAATGGGACCCAAATTCCCAAGACACTTAGGAAATAGAAAAGGACACCCTGATACCAAATTTGGAGGTTCGATCTTCATTGGTTTCGGAATTATGCTCGTTTGGCCTAATTTCGATCAAAAAGTTCTAGGTTCCGAATCCATGGTCCAATCCCGACCTTACGCAATCCCCGAAGTAGTTTCATTACTAGTAACCTACAGCACAAATTTGATGAAGATAGCTTCATTAGTTGTTGAGTTATCGTGATTTTTTATATATGTTCGTTAGCCCTTCGATCGATTAAAAGGTCCAGAATCCAAACCCATGGGCCGATTTCGCCCATATGCAATCTCCGCCGTACTTTCAGTCCTAGTAATCTACAGTTAAAATTTCATCAAGATAGCTCCATTATTTTTTGAGTTATCGTGCCTACGGACGGACGGACGGACGGACGGACATGGCTATATCGACTCAGGCGGTCACGCTGATCACAAATATATATACTTTTCCATATCTAGCTCGCTTCCTTTAGGTGGTTACAAACACCATACCAAAGTTAATATACCCCTTTACCTATTCTATAGGTGTAGGGTATAAAAAGGTTGTAAAATTAAAAATGTAAATTAGTCATATAGGTAAAAGGGTATATTAACTTTGGTATGGTGTTTGTAACCACCTAAAGGAAGCGAGCTAGGTATGGAAAAGTATATATATTTGTGATCAGCGTGACCTCCTGAGTCGATATAGCCATGTCCGTCCGTCCGTAGGCACGATAAATCAAAAAATAATGGAGCTATCTTGTTGAAATTTTAACTGTAAGTTACTAGGACTGAAAGTACGGCGGGGATTGCAACTGGGCAAAATCGGCCCGTGGGTTCGGATTCTGGGCTTTTTAATTGGTGGGGAATGGACAATGGGTTCGGAACTTACGACTTTTTGATCGAATTTAGCCCAAACGAGCATAATTCCGAAACCTTCAAATTTGGTATCAGGGTAACTCTTTCTATTTCCTTAGTGTCCTGAATTTGAGACCAATCGGAGAAGTGGTTTAAGGACCAGCCAAGTAACTTCAAACAAATTTAGAAGTTTCAATATTGGCACATGGGTGCTCTTCACTATTTCCTGCGCGTACCCCTAATTTTGGATCAATCAGAGTGGTAGTTCAGTACCCCTCTTAGGCCCCCCAAGGTTTAAAAGCTTATCATTGAAAATAATAAAAATAGTAACTTAAAATTAAGATAGAACGTTCCAATTGTGTACAAGGGTTAATTAGTATTGAAAGTATGAGGGGGCTGCATATGGCGAAATCGTACCATGGTTTCGGGTTCTGGAACCTTTGAAAAATTCAAGGACTAACGAACATATATCTTAAAAGGAGTATAACTCAAAAATTAATGCCGCTATTTTAATTAAATTTAAACTCTAGGCTACTAGTAATAAAAGTACCATGGGAATTGTTTCTTATCGAGTTCGGACAATGAGTTCGGATTTTAGATGCTTTTGATCGATCTGAGGCCAAACGAGTATAATTTCTTAGCCAAAGAATATATTTCCTAAGAGTCCCCGAAATTTTGACATAATTGTAGTGGTGGTTCAGGTGGCTCCTAAGAAATCCCAAAATTAACAAGCTTATCTTCGAAATTGATGAAGATAGAAACTTTAAATTTGATACACGAGGGTTCTTTCATATTTCCGTTTTTATTTAACACTTTTATATTTTTAAAAGGCTAAGAATTTACCATAAAACATATTTTGTATCATATTTTATAAATTAAAAACAATATTTTTTTAATAAACGATTAAATTCCTTTTTTTTTAATTTTTATTATATCATATATTTTATTGAATTATTACCATAGGTGATATATAATTAAGACTTTGTGTACAATACATAAGCTATATTCAAAGGTACTTTCTGCATTTATGTAAAATTTATTGTTATATTTAAATGAACTATATGAAAAGTTCTAAATTTGTAATTATATTTTAGAAATATATTTATTGCATATTTTGCGTGTATAAACTTTTCTAATAGGTATAAACTAACAATTTAAAATAATTGCAATTTTGAAAAATTTTAATTATTAAATATAATATGCTTTGATTAGCTTTTTAGCACAAAACTTAATAATTCAAATTTTTTCACTTTTGTAATTGAATTGAAATAAATATATTTTCATTTATTTCAAGTTTGTTTGTTTTTTAATATTTTCAAATCGATAAATTAGTAAGAATTTGTAATATCTCTGAATAGATAAAGTAATTAGAAAATGTTTTTAGTGCTATAAAGTTAATTTGGTTAGCTATGTCTTACGATCAAACTAATAAAGCTTTTATGGTTTTAAAATGACTTGTGGACTTCCCATTAAATTTGAACGAAATAGGTGTAGAGTATTTCTAAGTCGGTTGCACCGACTGACGGTTTCTTTACTTGTTTTTATTTTAAATCTAATATATAACGAGGAAGAGTGTGGTAGAGTAGACTGTGTCAACTCTGGGATACCCGCATGACTGTAACATACACATTATATCTTGCGGTTATTTACTTTTGGCAAAATTTAAAATATCTAGCTTTATTAGGTGTAGAGTAATGCTTATATAAAAGAAGGAGTTGTATGGCAGCTACTCGAACCCTTTGCAGTAGACCAACCAAATTTTGCAGTAACTTTGGCCATTACACTAAACTATTTTTTGCAAAATTTCAGACACCCAGCTTCATCAGGTGTAGTGTAAAGCTCATATAAAAGAAGGAGTTGTATGGCAGCTACTCGAACCCTTTGCAGCAGACCAACCAAATTTTGCAGAAACTACTTTTGGCAAAATTTCAGACACGCAGCTGCAATAGGTACAGAGAAATACTCATATATAAAAAGAAGTTGTATGGCAGCTACCCGAACCCATGTACCAAAATGGCTGAATTTAAATAGCGATTCCGGTTTTTGCATAAAAACGAATTTGTGAAATTTCATAATCCTAGCTCCTTTATTTTTTGAGTTATCGTGATGACGGACGGACGGACGGACATACATCGCTAAATCGATTTATTTTTCGTTTCTGATCCGATCCATACACTTGAGTCTATACCTACCCCCCTCCTTCTCTGCGTCACAAACGTAATGGCAAATTTATTATACCCTTTGACTATATAGTCATGCGGGTATAAAGAAGAAAATTTGTTTGTTTGTTTGTCTAGGATTCACGTGAAAACACTGGTTCAATTGTCACAAAATTTTAAAGGAATAATTCTGAGAGCCCGGGGGGGAAACATACGCTATGTCACATTTTTATAAGTCAACAGGTTGCAGCTCTAGAACTGTTTTAAGCTTTTTCGTTTTTTTTATGTCAAGTCAAAACAGTTCTACCGATTGACTTGAAATTGTGCACAAATGTTCCTCTTAGCAACCGGAATTTGTTGTAGAAATTGGTTTGGAATGGCCGGACGGGGCTTCCAAAAAAATTGTGTTTTCGATTTGTGTTGAATATTACAGGTTGATTTTGCAGTCCAAAAGAGAGGCTGGAAAAAAAAATTTCAAGTCAAGGAATTTTGTCCGCACGCAAAAACCTTACCTTTATACGTATAAAAAATTAAAAATCAATCCGCCAAACCGTTTACTTGCATTACAGCTCTAAGTAGGCTGGTCCATTAGACAAAATTTTGAGCCGTTAAAATAGCCTATTTGGGTAAACAGCCTATATAGTTGGTTTGCTGAAAAAAAATAATTGAAAAAAAAATTTAGAAAATTGTTTAATTTTTGATCCTCCTCAGTCCATATTGGAACAAATTCAATTCTCTGAATTACATCTATATTGTAGAAAGTCTATATGCAGAAAGTCTAAAGAAAAAACAAACAAGTGATGAAACAAACCAAGGGCTTTTAAACATGAACATTTTCAAAACTATATTGTGTTACATACTTAGTTTAATTTTGGAAATATATACACTGGTGAATAAGTTGCTTATAAAAACAGTAAATTTTTAATTTTTAAGTCCTGATAGTCCTTCAATGGAGAAGGTTGCCAAATTTCTCAAGGTTGTAACCTCACTCACCCCCATCCCTACATTTGGTTCTAGGAATTAAATTGTGAATTCCACCAAAATTTGAATTTTACTTAGAATGTTACTATCTAAACAACAATGGATAAAACTGCGAGACACTTTCTTTAATTTAAAGAACCGCTTTTAAATTTAAGAAAAACATTTAATACTCATATGTTAAAATATAATGTTAGACCTTTAATATTGTATATTTAAAAAAAAAAATTGGACAAGTGTTGAAGCTACAGGTGCTTAAAAATTGCAAAATTTCAATTTTGGACCCCTTACAACTCTTAAAAGGGGGCGCAACAAATAATTTTTTTAAACGATTATTGCTACTTTATCAGGATCTAACACATCGTAAAAATTGTCTAGCTTGAACCGTTTAGAAGTTATGTGGAGCCAAAAATTTTGCAAAAATTAAGTTTTGGATAACGGTAAATTTTAGTAACGTATAGCAACCCAATTAATAATTTGGTTTTTAAAAGCAAAGTAAAGTTTATAAAATCAGCTGTCTTTTGACGTTTTCAGATTTAAAATATACTTCATATAACTCTTATTATAACGTTTTAAATTCAACGTTTTTTCCTATTTTGAAGGGCAGTAGCTCCGTAACGGGTGGTGCTACAGAAAAACGATCTCCAATGAAACTATTTTTTGTGCAATACCTATTCGCAGTTAAAACTTTTTCTGTCTTTTTCAAACGGTTTAAAAGTTTGTGTAAGCATACGAACGGACAAAGTCAAAATAAAAAAAAAATTTGACACTTGTTGAAACTTTCGTTTTGGCAAAACATTTTAAGCAACATTTAAATTTTTGACACTTTACAGCTCCTAAACAGGGGGCGTGACAAAAAAATTTTCTTAATTGACTCGTACTTATTTCTGAAGTTCTAACTTCTCTAAAAATTTCAAGTTTTTATATTCGCCCTTCAAGCTATTCATATACAATTTCATTATAAATAAAAAGACAAAATATGTAATTAACTTTGTAAAAAGTTACTTGTAAGCAAATTCTAGATCGTCTCCACAGCCACCCCAAGTCCAATCATCATGAAGTTGTTTTGGTTTTGAG
The DNA here is from genome assembly GCA_963082915.1 of Dolichopus griseipennis. Lineage (NCBI taxonomy): Eukaryota > Metazoa > Arthropoda > Insecta > Diptera > Dolichopodidae > Dolichopus > Dolichopus griseipennis. Next base: position 240,913,676 of record OY720441.1, on the reverse strand, counting down.
CTTTTAGAACATCCACATGAGATTAACTGACCATCCCTGCAGGCACGTGCAATGAAACTCGTGGCTGTAGCAGCAGTTAAAGAGTAGACAAAGGCCATTTCCGGTGAACCTATAAAACAAAAAATAAATTTCGGGTTAATTTATGATATAAGATTAATGAACACCTTATTTATATGATATAAAAAGTTGACTTAAGTTTTAGGATATAAATTTACGTGTGTAATATATATATATATATATATAAATTTTTAATATGTGCTTTGTTTGCACTTAAAAACTCAAACCTCTGATGGAAGCCCATGTAATTCTGTTAAAGTATGGTTTCAAGTTTTATAGTAAGTCAATAAAAACGTAGTAGTATTCTATTCCATTTGTGGTTTTGATATATCTATCTCTTTCTAAGTTTACGTGACTAGAATAATATATAATTAGAATATTAACTAATTAGCGTTATTTTTGCGGTTTTGTTGTTGTTTTTTTATGCTAACTAGTTTTTTTGTTGATGACGTCATAATAATTTTATGCGACCTTGAAAATTAATACATGTATAAATATATATATATCTGCTAATTAGTTATTTGTTGTTGTTTTTTATGCTAATTAGTTTTTTGTTGATGATGTCATTGTTGTTGTTTTGTATATAATATTATATTGCTTTCAAAATCATATAAATTGATATAGGAAATCAATGACTATAGGAAAAGCTACTTTAATTAGATTAAAAATAACACAGAACATCAACAAAAAATATTTTTTTGTAAGAACGTTGCCTGAATACCTAATTATCATATTTTGCGATTTTTCTAATTAGCATAAAAACAAAGAAATCTGGAATTGATCACACATACAAACATATAATATATTTATGGTTTTAATTATAGGGACAGTATATAACTATATTTATTTTTAAGATAACATAAAATTATTATAATTACTTTCAAGGTTGATTGATTAAATTATCATACAGATATGACCATGACTGTTGATAAATTCGGTTGCACCAGATATGAATCATACAAAATTAAACAACAAATAAGTACACCATTATAAATTCATTCAACAGATGATGCAACTAAAAGTTATGTTGACAATCAGTTGGATATTTATGATAAGAATACAAAAAATATTTAACCAGAAATAAACAAGTGATGAAAAAAACAAAGGGTTTTTAAAAAGCACATTTTCAAAATTATATATGGTTTCTTACTGAGTATTTGTCATTTATTTTTATAAAAATTTATATAAAAATATATGATAATATTATAATTTATTTATTTCATCAATTTATTAATCTAATATATAAAGAAGAAAATTTGTTTGTTTCTTTGTTTGTTATCCAAGATTCACGTAAAAACAAATGATCTGATTGTCACAAAATTTTAGAAGAATAATTCTGAGAGCCCGCGAGGGGGAAGGGTCTCACATAGGCTATGCCACATTTTTATAAGTCAACAGGTTACGGCTCCAGAGCCGTTTAAAGCTTTTCGGTTTTTTTGATGTAGAGTCAAAACGGTTTGGCCGATTGACTTGAAATTTTGCACTGGTGTTCCTTTTAGCAACTGGAATTAGTTGTATAAATTTGGTTAGAATGAATTAAATTAAATGTTTCTCTTAGCCAGCGGAAGTAGTCGTATAAAGTTGGTTGGAATACATTAACCCATTTCCGCCCGACGGCCTTCCAAAATTTTTTTTGTTTCCGATTTGTGTCCAATTTTATAGGTTGATTTTGCAGTCCAAAAGAGAGGCTGCAAAAAATTTTAGGTAAGTTCGAATAACCCATTTTTAACGACTAAGCCATGAAGTTTTCTAAAAACATTTTATTTGTTTAAACGATTAAATGAGTTTTATTGAAAATTTTGTACCACCATCCTAATTATAAAAGCCCTGTGGGTTGATTTGGTTGTGACCTGTTGACGCCTTTTGCACAAAGATGAAATTTATGAAATTTTAAAATTTTTGGTATTAACACAAGTTAAACAAAATATAAGTGTAAAAGCAGATTTTTAAACTTTTTCTGAACCATTGACTATATTTTATTCAAACGTTGGCAATTCAAGTAAACTACTATTGACATATTATAATGACATAATGGAAAATTTAGTATACCATTTTGACCTATAGTCAAATGGGTATAATACTACTTATATGTAAACTAGCTATTACCCGGTGCGCGTTGCTCCGTCCACGAGTTCTCGACTCCGTGAAGAGAGTTCTAATATAAATTGATGTTATTGAAAAAAAGTTTACACAAAAATTGCACATGGTGTACATAATTTTAAAATGTGATAAAGCAATTTTTTTAAAACAATTTTTTTTAGGATTATTCTAACAATTTTTCAACAAAGTTACCAAATTTCACCTAAAACTTTTCATAATTATTAAATAATAATAAAAATTAAAATTTTAATTCAGTTAACATTATTGGCCGGAAATGCACCATCCTCAACTCAATCGTCAAGAAGCACCAAATGGTCAAGAAGCACCACGTATAGAAAAATTAGAGATAATCGTTCAAACTATTTGTATAAGTATTTGTTTCGCAATCTGTTAAAAGAACTCGACAAAATTTTTTTTTTAATCATTCCCCTAATTCAAAGTTTAACCTACTTTAAAAAATTGGACGTAATCCTGTACGCATACAAAATTTAAAGTTTTTTAAATTTATATCTTAATTGGTCAAAACGGTTCTGCTTAAGAGTAAAGTGACGAAAAAATCTGTAAAAAGCTACTGTGCCGCAATGGGTTAACGGAACTGAACAAACCTTTTCTTTCAGACCTTGACTAAGGATTATTTCACAAAAATTTTTTTTGAATAATCGTCGGGTCGGCCTGGGTTAACGTAAATACAGTGAACTACATTCTCAAAGAGGAGCACATATACAAAATGTAAAGTCAATCGGTTAAACTATTTCTAATTTATAGCAAAGTAACGAAAAAACCTATAAAAAACTGTTGGGCCGCAATGGGTTAACGAAACTCCACAAATATTTTTTTCAGGCTTTCTTTTTAACCAAAGCAGTTTTTTGAAAAATTAGCCGAAATTTGCTTTTTTTACAATTTGCACGATCCCGGGCTACGCTGGGTAAAATCAATAAGTACTTAGAATACAATCCCAATGCACTCAAGAAATTCTGTGCGAAATATAATATTGGAGCTTCAACGTTAACGTTTAATTTTGGAAAAACATACACTAGTAAATAAGTAATTGTTTTAAAAAAACATAAAAGTTTAAATTTTTAAGTGCTAATAGTCCTTGAATGGAAAAGGTTTCCAAATAATTGCTAAGCAAACTTATGATGATTCTCGAGGATCTGTCCAACCCCCTCCTGTCACCATCTTTCTATTTTTATAGGTTCTAGGATATCAATTGTGAAATTTGTGAATTTGGCTAGAATTTTGTTATCTAACCAAAAATGTTTAAAACTAAGAGACAGTTTCTTCACTTTAAAGAACCCTTTTTAAATATGTTGAAATATAATGTTGTTGCTTTAAATATTGTATATTTGCAAAAACATTTGAACAGGTATTCAAGTTACAGGTGTTTAAAAATAGCAAAATTTAAATTTTCGAGCCCTTATAGCACCTAAAAAATTTATAAAACTTATAAAACCAGCTATTTTTCTCCGTTTTCAGATTGAAAATACACCTAAGAGAACTCTTGTTAGAACAATTTAAAAATAGGGCTTTTTCCAACTTTGGACTACGCTCTTTTTTGAAAATGTGCTAAAAATGAATATAAAAGCAATATTCTTTCTCATTATATATGTATCATGATAATCATTATATAGAAATGAGAGTATACAAGTTTGGACGTGTTGCTAAAACTACATTTGTACAAAAGGCTGAACGGGGGCCACGAGGAGATGGGTTTAATTTGACATCAGATGGAAATTGTAATATAAAATTTAAACGAATTATTAATGTCGGTAAACCTATAGAAAATAATGATATACCTAGTATTTAAAGTACGTGTTGATGATATGATAAAAAAGATTAAAAATAAAATTATAAGAACAACTCTAGAAAATATAAAGCTTTATGATACTAAAATAAAATTAAATGATGCAATAAAGCCAAATTATGTGAAATTGCTAATTTGAAGGAACAATTGTTGATTATCAATAGAGTTTTAACGATGAATTAAAAACAACATGCAATCTATTACAAAACGGCATAAATAAGAGGATTGAGAAGCTTAAGGAATTAATAATTGAATATAAATAGGAGTGTAAGAAAAGATATGACATAATATATTTAATTGATATTTGATATTAATTAAAATAACATGAGAAAAAAAGATATTGTGAATGAATTTTATAAACCAGCTAAAAAAGTGTTCTTTGCTATTTGCTTTCTTATTTAATAATTTTAAAAATTTGAAGTGGATATTTAATTGATTGATAATTTGATAATTATATTGTAATATAAAACATATTATGTATTATATTTCATTAATTAAAAATTTAAAAATTTTTTTAATAAATGAATAAAAATTTCTTAGTTTTTTTTACTTTTTATTATATCAGATATTTTATTAACTTATTTCCTTAGGTAATATATTATAATATATATATAAGTTCCGTACAATACTTGATATGAAATAAGAAAAGGGTATATTAACTTTGGTATGGTGCTCGTAATCACCTAAAGGAAGCGAGCTAGATACGGAAAAGTATATATATTTGTGATCAACGTAACCTCCTGAGTCGGAATAGCCATGTCCGTCCGTAGGCACGATAACTCAAAAACTAACGGAGCTACCTTGATGAAATTTTAACTGCAGGTTACTAGGACTTAAAGTACGGCGGACATTTCATATAGGTGAAATCGACCCATGGTTTCGGATTCTGAACCTTTTAATTGTTCTAAGAGCTAACGAACATTTTTTTTTTTTTTTAAGCGCTAACTGTTCAACTGTTAGGCTAATAAGCCTGTTTATACCATAGGTACATGTTGGAACAGGGGGTCATATTGTATTCGTATTATTAGAATTGGCCTTATTGAATTCCACATACATTTAAACATGAGGTAGTACTAGGCCTTATAACATGTAGAAACGTCTTAGATTTTCAATATTTACAATTCTATTTTTTGTTTATATTGTAATATTTTATATTTTACTTATATGGTATTCTATATCTGCGAGTTATATTATGTAATTAAATTATTTGTTTATAAAGTATTTTTATTAAAGATTTATAATTATTAATTATTGATTATGCCATTAATTTGAACCCAATGGCGAATGGTAGCTGAGTCGAGTTGAAAACCAGAAAAGTTTTTTCACTTTCACTAGAATTCGAACCCGGGCCTTCCGCATGAAAGGTCGGCACTCAACCACTGTGCCACCCAGCTGTTAAATGTAAAAAAATACATATAAAAAAAATAAGGTTAACTCAAGAACTATTGATACTACAATCTTGCATTTTCTGGTGTAGGTTACTAGTAATGAGACTATGGCGAGGACTGCGTACGATCGAGATCAGACCAGGGGTTCGGATCCTAGAGGTTTTTGATCGAATTTAGGCCAAACAAGCATAATTCCGAAACCAATTAAGATAAAACCTTCAGATTTGATATCAGTGTGCCTCTCCCTTAGTCCTTAGAGTTCTTGGAATTTAGGACAAATTGGAATAATATATATACACAGTACTGAAGACCTTAAAGCATATCATTGAAATTAATAAAAAAAGTAGCTCTAAATTAAGATAGAACGTTCCAATTGTGTACAAGGGTTCACTAGTATTGAAAGCACGGCGCGTACTGCAAATAAGCGAAAATGTAGTTTTCATCAAATGTAGGCCGAACGAGCATGATTCCGAATTTAAAGTAGTTTGAGCCCCAAATTCGGTATCAGGGGGTCCCTTTCTATTCCCTTAGTGTCCTCAAAGGGTCGGGGACCATCTACATAGTTTCGAAGACCTTTAAGCACATTTTCGAAATATTAAAGAAAGTAACTTCAAAAAAATGTAGAAGCTTCAAATTTGGCACAAGGGTGGAACTATTTCCTACATGTTACCTTAATTTATGATCAATTGAAGTGGTGGTTCAGGCAACTCCAATTGTATGGATCGGAACAGAATCGAAAAATAAATTGATTTACCTATGTATGTCCGTCCGTCCGCACGATAACTCAAAAAATTAAGGAGCTAGGATCTTGAAATTTTCGCAAATTCGTTTTTTTGCAATAGCCGTCATCACTATTTAAATTCAGCCATTTTGGTCCATGGATTCGGGTAGCTGCCATTCAACTTCTTATTTTATATGAGCATTACATTACACCTAATGAAGCTGGGTGGCTGAAATTTTGCTAAAAGTAGTTTAGTGTAATGCCAAAGTAACTGCAAAATTTGGTTGGTCTACTGTAGAGGGTTCGAATAGTTGCCATACAACTCCTTCGTTTGTATGCTTCCTCGTTTTTAACAAACTTGTTTAAATCATAAATTTTTATACCCTACACCTATGAAATGGGTTTATTATCTTTGGTATGGTGTTTGTAACCACTTAAAGGAAATGAGCTGGATATGGAAAAGTAGCCACAATAATTCAAAAACTAATGGAGCTATCTTAATGAAATTTTAACTGTATGTTGCTAACATTTAAAGTAAGGCGGCGATTGCATATGTTCGAAAATGGCCCAGGGATTCAATTTCTGGACATTTTAATAGTTTTAAGGGCTTGTATATGAGTAAAATCGGCCCATGGGTTCGGGTTCTCTATCCTAATTGGTTTAAGGGCTTTCGAACATATTAGAAAAATCACGATAAGTCAATAACTAATGAGGCTATCTTTATTAAATTTGTGCTGTAGGTTACTAGCAATGAAACTACGGCGGGGATTGTGTACGGTCGAGATTGGATCATGGGTTCGAATTCTAGAACGTTTTGTTCGGTTTAGGAAAAACGCATAATTCCAAAACCTCCAAATAAAGTATTTATAGAACCTCAAAATTTGATAGCAAAGTGTCTCTTCCTATTCCTAAGAACTCCCAAGGTTTAAAAGCTTATCATCGAAATTAATAAAAATAATGATTTAAAATTAAAATAGAATCTTCCAATTGTGTACAAGGGTTGACTAGTATTGAAAGTATGGCGAAAACTGCTTATGGGCGAAATTGGACTTAGGAACCTTTGAAAAAATCAAGGTCTAACGAACATATGTCTAAAAAATCGGATAACTAATAACGCTATTTGAATTAAATTTAAACTCCAGGTTACTAGTAAAAACAGCACCGCGGGGATGGCTTATGATGGAGATCCGACAATGTGTTCGTATTCTAGAAACTTTTGATCGAATTTGGACCAAACTAGCGTAATTTTTTAATAACAATTAAAATTTGGAGCACCAATGTTTTATCTTATTTGCTTTGTGTATGTGAAATTTCGGATGAATTGGAATAATGAATTATTGAAAGACGACAAAACGTTTAAACGATTTGTTTCAGACTGATTTGGTAGAAATGCATGAGTTAGTAATAATTATAAATATTTGTTGACTGTAATAGATTGTTTTTCGAAATATGGTTGGGCAATTCCCGTTAAAAAAAAACAAGTGAGAAAGTCACTCAATCAATGCAATTAGTTTTTAATGATGGTAGAATACCAAAATATTTACAAACTGATAACAGAAAAGAGTTCTTTAATAAAAGTTTTCTCAATCTAATGAAAAAATACAATATTAATTTGTATTCATCATATTTACCTTTAAAAGCGTCAATTCTGATTTAATACAAAAATAAAATCTAAAATGTTTAAGGTGACCAGTATGAAAGGAAATTATAAAGGAATTAATTTAATCAAAATATTAATTAATAAATATAATAATACAAAGCAAAAAAAGTAGAAAAAACTTTATTATCAACTATTTATCTTTTATATAAAAAAGAAAATTTGTTTATTTGTTTAAAAACCACTGATTCGATTGTCACAAAATTTTAGAGGAATAATTCTGATAGCCCGGTAGATGATATAGGCTATACCAAAAACTATAAGTCAACAGGTTCCGGCTCCAGAGGCTTTTTAAGCTTTATCGTTTTTTTGATGTCGAGTCAAAACAATTTGACGGATTGACATGAAATTTTGCACATTTTTGTTGTATAAATTTGGTTTGAATGATTTAACCCATTTCGGCCGGGCGGTCTCTCAGAAAAATTTTTGTTTTTGATTTGTGTCCAATTTTACAGGGTGGTTTTGCAGTCGAAAAGAGAAGAAAGAAAAAAAAAAGAAAAGAAAAGGGATGTACCCATATGATTGTAAATCGTTTTTTGATAATTGCTCTGAAACAAAATTGCCAAACAAAAAAGATTTTTATAATAAACTAGCTAATACCCCGTGAGTTTTGCTGCGCTTCTCAATGGACGTTTAATTCAAGTTGATGTTATTGCAAAAAGTTATTATAAAAATTACTCATGGTGTAAATATTAATTTTAAAATGTATTAAAGTAATTCTTTTTAAACGATTTTGCTAGAATTATTCTAGTAATTTTGTTAAAGTTCCTGTAATCAAGGATGTACTAACTACTTTCCAAAATTGAACGCAATTTACTTCCAAAAATTTTTTTTCGACTAATCGTAGGACCGACATGTGTTACCAAACACCAAGCCTGCTACTTAACTCCATTTTGAAGGTGCTTCACTCATACAAAATCTGGAGTTAACCGGCCAAACCGTTTCTAATTTAAAGTAAAGTAACGAAAAAATCTAAATAATGACGCTGTGCCGCAATGGGTTAACGGAACTCAAAAAAAAATTAGAAATTTACGGGAATACAGTGCTTTTATTTAAAAACAGATGTTCTTCTTTTAGCTGTTGTTTTTGAACGTTTCATAAACTTTGCTCTGCACATTACGTAACACTTCCATCTTATACTTAGGATTCAATGTTAAAATATACTGACATAAAACTAGATTTTTAACTGACATTGACATGCTTTTGTTTATAGAACGGGGTATAAAGATTGGTTTAAGTCAAGATAGTAAAAGCAAATAATCCATAATTATGTGGATAATCCAAAAAAAAAAAATAATCCAAAAAATTATAATCCAAAAAAAATATTTAATGTATTGGGATATAAATAATCAGTATGGATTTGCTATGTCACAATACCTACCAACAGTCAATTTCAAGTGATTAACTAATGTTGATAGTTTTACTGACAAATTTATTTGTTCAATTCCGGATTACCCATCCAAAGGTTGTTTGTTTGAAGTGAACTTACACTACCCAATGTCATTGCCTGGTCTTCATTCTGATACACCGTTTTGTTGTCAATCGATAAATATTAAAGATTCAAAACAAACAAATGAAATTAGTTGCAACATTAGAGTATTTAACAATGAGTACATTTCAATACTTTATTTTTATAAAAATATGTATAAATATAAATGATAATATCTCTACACACAAGGCATAACATCTTAAGTCGACTTAAGTACAAAATGAGAAAAAATAGGTATTCAAATTTTAAATAGAATATCTTACTTTTCCTCTGGGTCCCATGTTTAAATTTTTTCTCTAACGGCTTTTATAAGCAATGATGCTTCATCTTATGTCCATCTTTTTAATGTTTTGCATTTGTCATACAATCTTAAGTAAACCTAAGATATTATTCAACACAAATTTATATTATGTTCTGTTAAATATTTGAAAAGGCAAAGTATCCTAAGAAAACATAAGATGTTTTGCCTTGTGCTAACTCATTCAAACCTTTGCCTTATGTCCACTTAAGATAAAGTAATGAAACTAATCATAGAAATTTCAAAAAAGGCATAATATCTTATGTAGACTTAAGATATTTTGAATTGATACGATCAAAAAATAATTCATAATTAAGTACACATAAGAGCATTTCGCTAGTGCATGTATAAAAATTCTAGCTGTAATTTCCGTTACATAAGATGATTTTTTTTTATTCGGTAATCATTCGATCATTATTTTTATTTTAAAATTTAAATCAGTCGGTGTATGCATTTTGTAATAATGTAAAAATGAAACGAAATATAGGTATGTATGTATAAAAATTATAAATTATTAATAATTTTATTATTATGAAATTATTATAAAGTTTTTATTGATATCAAAATAATTTATTAATATTTTATTGAATGTAGTTATGTGGTATTAAAATATGTACATACAAGTTACTAATTTGAATTTGGAAAAAGTAAATGAAAATTATTGATATTTGTTAATGTTTGCATAAAAACAAATAATAAATTTATTATTATTTTTGAAGTTACAAAAATGATTTGTTTTATTTACGAAAAAGAAAAGTAAGAGAAACTATTTGAAATAGGTAGATATGGAAAAATTTAGTTAATTCACTTATAATAATAATATTATTTCTTATTATTTTATTAGAACTATTATGAGTACTAATTTTAATATACATATTTATACCCGTGCATATATATATGAACATCGGGTATATTAGATTTGCTCCTCCGTTTGTAACGCATCGATCTAGACGAGCTAGATATAGTGTCAAGGGTACGTATCGGCTCAGAATCGAAAAATTAGTCGATCTAGCTATGTGTGTCTGTCCGTCCGTCCGTCCGTCCGTCCGTCCGTCCGTCCGTGTGTCAGCACGATAACTCAAAAACTAAAAGGATTAGAGTCTTGAAATTCACACAAAGTCATTTTTAGACAATTTCTAGGTTCCCTATTGTTTTTGGTTAAAATCGGACCAAGGCTTCGGGGAGCTGCCATACAACTTTTTTGCACCAATATGAATTTCTTCAAAACTATTTATACTACGAAGATGAAAATTACACACGGTTAGTTTTATAATGACTCCGGCACTTATATGAAGTTTCAAAATGTTAGGGCCCCATTTTCGAGGGGCTGCCATACAACTTCCTTGCACCAATATGAATTTCTTCAAAACTAATTATACTACGCGGATGAAAATTACACACGGTTAGTTATATAATGAATCGAGCACTTATATGAAGTTTCAAAATGTTAAGGCCCCATTTACGGGGGCTGCCATACAACTTCTTTGCACCAATATGAATTTCTTCAAAACTATTTGTACTACGGGGATGAAAATTACACACCGTTAGTTTTATAATGACCCCGGCACTTATATGAAGTTTCAAAATGTTAGGGCCCCATTTTCGGGGGGCTGCCATACAACTTCCTTGCACCAATATGAATTTCTTCAAAACTAATTATACTACGAGGCTGAAAATTTCCCACGGTTAGTTATATAATGAATCGAGCACTTATATGAAGTTTCAAAATGTTAGGGCCCCATTTTCGGGGGGCTGCCATACAAAGTTTTCGATTCAATAACTTTGAATCTAATGAAGCTACAAGGTTAAAATTAAAATTGGGCAGGTAAATTAATAGGGCAAGCTACTTGGCAAAGTTGGACATCACTCGGACCATCGGACTTTTAGGGTGGGCCAATTTTTTTTTTTTTTTGTTTTTTTTTTTTTTTATTTTTTTTTTTTTGGTTTAAGCTAAAGTTATGGGACAATGAATGAAAATTTTAGGGTGGGCCAATTTTTTTTTTTTTTGTTTATTTTTTTTTTTTATTTTTTTTTTTTTGGTTTAAGCTAAAGTTATGGGACAATGAATGAAAATTTTTTTTTTTTTTTGTGATTTTTTTTTTTTGTTTGTTAATTTTTTTTTTTTTTTTACGTCAAAATTATGGGGTAATGAGTTAAATGTACAAGGGAAGTAAATTACGGTTTATTTTATACACCATAGTGGGTATGCACGGGTATCTAAAAGTTGACAAGGGCAACTATAATCTTCCTCGTTTATAATAATTTCTACAATGCTGTCTCTTATTTAATTACTTTGGTTTTTTACTTTTTAAAATAGTTTTAATAAATTATAATACTTTTATAGATATCTTGAAATTGAATACGCGGGCGGCTAAAATAGTGGCATTTGTCAAAAATAACAAAATTTTAGATGATACAAAAGTTTCTGATAATTTCAACAATAATGAACGGATTTTAGAAAATAATATTATAATTAATAAGCCACAGCCAAAATACCAATTTTTAATTGAAGAGGATTTTGACGATATTTATAAGGATCCTGATTACCAAAATTCATCATCTTCAGAGATTATTACTAACCCTGCATCAATAAATCTGCAATCAATTTCAAAAACTAATTTTAAAAATATAGTATTATACAGCGACTCTTGTGCAGGCCAAAACAAAAATGCAGTTGTTTCAATAATGTTCTCACTGTACCTCCAAGAGAATCATAATATCGAATTTATTGACCATAAGTTTCTTGTGCCCGGTCATACGCACATGGAGTGCGACGTAGATCACTCAATCATTGAGAGAAAAAAAAAGAAAACTTGCCTAACTATACATTATCCGCGTGACTGGATACAATTTATTAAAACTCTTGGTTCAAAAAGGTTTTCCAAGTTGAGGAAATGACGCAGGAAAGGTTTTTTAATTTTTCTTCATTATTAAAAGAAAAATTTATGTGGCGCAAAGTGGACGAAAATGGAAATAAATTTAATAAATTTTCTGTTCAAAAACAGTTTCTTTTATTTGCCCTAAGAAACCAATATGACCCTTCAGAGTACTCCACTCTTCCAAGCTACATTACAAGACTAAATACCTTGAAAATGTTAAGTCTTGCATCACGCAGGGAAATTCTTTCATCCTGCTTCACTTTTGACATCCTAAATAAAAATATTGATATTCAGTTTCTAACGTATAAAGTCAGAATAAATAACGAAGTTAGACAAACAAGAAACACTAAATTTTTGATTGAAAATACTCACAGAACTCAATACGCAAATAATGAACCTATAAACAGATGTTGCACTACATTTAATAAACATAGTTATCTTTTTTCAACAGATATATCTAAAAACACTTTTAAATATAAACTTAAGCAAAAATTTTTAAATGAACCTATTTTGTAAACTTAATAATAATTTCAAGTTCAAGTACATATTAACATATTATATGGTATTATATCATAAGTAATTACGTTCATACAGTGCTTTTGCTTTTTTGTTTTTGTTCGGTAAGCATTTTTTGTTTTTTGTTTAAATTTTTAATATTTTGTACAGTAAAAAAAAAAAAAAAAAAAAAAACTTTGTATTGTAATTTGACCTAAATATTCTAATTTTTGTTAATTGTTCTTACACTTTTTTATACCCTACACCTATAGAATAGGTAAAGGGGTATATTAACTTTGGTATGGTGTTTGTAACCACCTAAAGGAAGCGAGCTAGATATGGAAAAGTATATATATTTGTGATCAGCGTGACCGCCTGAGTCGATATAGCCATGTCCGTCCGTCCGTCCGTCTGTCCGTCCGTCCGTCCGTCCGTAGGCACGATAACTCAAAAAATAATGGAGCTATCTTGATGAAATTTTAACTGTAGATTACTAGGACTGAAAGTACGGCGGGGATTGCATATGGGCGAAATCGGCCCATGGGTTCGGATTCTGGACCTTTTAATCGATCGAAGGGCTAACGAACATAAATAAAAAATCACGATAACTCAACAACTAATGACGCTATCTTCATCAAATTTGTGCTGTAGGTTACTAGTAATGAAACTACTTCGGGGATTGCGTAAGGTCGGGATTGAACCATGGGTTCGGAACCTAGAACTTTTTGATCGAATTTAGGCCAAACTAACGTATTTCCGAAACCAATGAAGATATAACCTCCAACCTTTGGTATCAGGGTGTCCCTTCCTATTGCGTAAGTGTCTTTGAAATTTGGGCCCCATTGGACTAGTGGGTCGGGGACCAGCCACACATTTCCGAAGACCTTAAAGCATATCTTTAAAATTAATAAAAATAACAACTTGAAAAAATGTAGAAGCTTCCAATTTGCCACAAGGGTGTTCTTTACTATCTCTTACCTGTTCCCTTGATTTGGGATCAATTGGAGAGGTGGTTCAGTACCCCTCGCAGACCTCCCAAGTTTTAAAAGCTTATAATCGAAATTACTAAAAATAGTTACTTCAAATTAAGATAGACCGTTCAAATAGTGTACAAGGGTTAACTAGTACTATAAGTAAAGCGCGGGCTGTATAAGGGCGAAATCAGCCCATGGGTTCGGATTCTGGACCTTTAAGTCGGTGTCAGGGATAACGAATATAAATTAAAAATCACGATAACTCAACAACTAATGAGGCTATCTTCATGAAATTTGTGCTGTAGGTTATTGGTAATGAAACTACGGCGGTGATTACGTACGATGAGGATTGGACAATGGGTTCGGAACTGAGAACTTTTTGATCGAATTTAGGCCAAACTAACGTAATTCCGAAACCAATGAAGATATAACCTCCAACCTTTGGTATCAGGGTGTCCCTTCCTATTGCGTAAGTGTCTTTGAAATTTGGGCCCCATTGGACTAGTGGGTCGGGGAGCAGCCACTCAGTTCCGAGGACCTTAAAGCATATTTTCGAAATTAATAAAAATAGTAACTTGAAACAAATGTAGAAGCTTCAAATTTGGCCCAGGGTGTTCCTTACTATTTTTTCCGTGCCCCCCTAATTTGGGATCATTTAAACTGGTGGTTCAGGACCTCTCTTAGACCCCCCAAATGTGTAAAAGCTTATCATCGAAATTAATAAAACTAGTAAATTAAAATTAAGATAGAACGCTCCAATTGTATACAAGGGTTAACTAGTATTGAAAGTATGACGGGACTGCATATGGGCGAAATCGTACCATGGTTTCGGGTTCTGGAACCCTTGACAAGTTCATGGACTAAAAAACATATCTTAAAAACACCATAACTCAAAAAATAATGCCGGTATTTTGATGAAATTTAAACTCTAGGTTACTAGTAATGAAAGTACCATGGGAATTGGTTCTGGTCGAGTTTAATTTCAAAGCCAAAGAATATATTCCTATGTCCTATGTGTCTCCGAAATCTAGACTTAATTGTAGTGGTTCAGCTATGTTTAAAGGTACTTGCTGCATTTATGTAAAATTTATTTGAATATTTAAATGAATTATATGTAAAAGTCTAAATTTGTAATTGTATTTTAGAAATACATTTATTGCATATTTTGCGTTTATAAGCTTTTCTATTAGGTATATAAACTAACCATTTAAAATAATTGCAATTTTGAAAAATTTGGATTATTAAATATATTATGCTTTGATTATTTTTTTATCACAAAATTTAATAATTAGAATTTTTTCATTCTGTAATTGAATTGGAATAAATATATTTTCATTTATTTCAAGTTTGTTTGTTTTTTAATATTTTTAAATAGATAAATTAGTAAGAATTTGCAATATTTTTTAATAGATAGTGTAATTAGAAAATGTTTTTAGTATTATAAAGTTAATTTGGTTAGCTATGTCTTACGATCAAATTAATTACAGATTTTATGGTGTTAAAATGACTTATGGATATGTCCTTACCAACCAAATAGGTGTAGGGTATTTCTAAGTCGGTTGCACCGACTGACTGTTTCTTTACTTGTTTTTTTTTTTTTTGTAAATTCTGTTTAAAATTTTAATTTATGAATAATAGTATAAGATATTTTCTTTTTTTTTTTTGTTTGTAAAAACCTTGTTTTGGTTAATGAAATAAAATAAAAAATAAATGAAAACGCGACTTTTGAAGTACTTAATATTAAAAAGCGTAATACTCCGAATGTAACAATAGCTAGTTTAAAGAAGTGCTATGATACGTTATTACCTATATCGAAACAGAAGAAAAATGATCTCATGTATTTAAATAATTTGATTGATCCTCTTTATCGTAATTTCTACAAAAATTTACCAGTTGAAGGAATTCCTGATATACATCCCGATCTTGTGGATTCATCCGATGAAGAATAATAAAATGTATTGTTTTATTTTTATTACTGTTAATTTATATTAATAGTTAATTTCCAATCTGAATATGGAGTTTTTAAGTTTACATTTTCGCTGAAGTATTAATTTATTTTATGTTACGTTTTGTTTAATTTATGTTATGTTTTGTAATTAAATTTAAGTTATTAATGGTAAAATATAAAAATTGAATTTTAAAAGTACAAAATCTTTCAAAATATACAATAATATCTTATTTACAGTTTTATGCAATTTTACACTTTAAAAACAAACTTATGTCGACGTAAGATGCTTTAGTGAAAGAAATATTTATACAAAAAATTTTATTAAAGTATCTTATGTCGACATATGACACCTACAAATTATAATATCATAATAAGTCACAATATCTTATGTTACATTTTACATATTAGTGGCTAAATTATTTGAGATATTTTCTTTTAATTTATGTCATTTAATGCATTTCTAAAATATCAATCGATATTTTACTCTAAAATTTCTTACATTTCAAAAATAAATTTTTCATATCATTTTTTCATTTAAAACGCTTCTACTGCAAAACTTGCAATTTTGACTTAAGATGTTATGCCTTGTGTGTAGAGATATAATATTTAAGTTATTTCATCAATTCATTATTACTTATGTATAAAAGTGAAATCAGTACCTACTTAGAATATAATCCCAATGCACTGAAGAAAACCTGTTAAAAAGTGAGAAATATAATTTTAGAGTTTTTACGTTAACGTTTATTTTTGGAAAAATATGCATTGGTGAATAAGTTTCTGATTTATAAAACAGGAAAGTTTTAATTTTTAAATCCTAAAAGCGCTTCAACGGGGAGAATTTTCCCAAATTTTTTATAATCAAACTTATGTTGATTCACCGTATTTGTCCACCCACTACCTGGCCCCCCCTCATTTTTTAGAATTTCTCGGATTTAAATGAAAAAATAACATTTAAATTTGTGAATTCGACTAAAACTAGAAATTTTATTATTTAAGCAAAAATGGTTACCACTAAGATACACTTTCGTCAATTTAAAGAACCGCCTTTAAATTTAAGAAAAGTTTTTAACGTATGTTGAAATATAATGTTGCAGCTTTAAATTTTGTATATTACTAAACAAAATATAGGCGGTATTTAAATTACACGTCCTTAAAAATAGCAAAATTTCGAGCTTTTACAGCTCTTAAATTGGGCGCGTCACAAAAGGAACTTTGTTAACCGACTCCTACTTGGATCTAATGTCCCCCAAAATTTCAAGTCTCAAGCTTGAGCTGCTCAGAAGATATGTGGGGCCAAAAAACTAGCAAAAATTGCGTTTCGCATAATGGTTAATATCAGTACCATTAGGCAATCCTATAATTTCAATCGATATATATTTGTAAAGCTTATAAAGGCAGCTCTCTTTTACCGTTTTTAGATTGAAAGTATACAAATTAAGAGAAACCTTTGACACATGTTGAAATATAATGCGTGAGCTTTAAATTTTGTATATTATTAAAAAAAAATTTGGTCAGGTATTCAAGTTACAGGTGTTCAAAAATAGCCAAATTTCCATTTTCCGAACCCTTACAGCTTTTAAACAGGAGAGGTGATCAATTTTCTTAACCAACTCGTAATAGTTTCTGTGGATCTAACTTCTCCCAAAATTTCAAGACTCTAGCTTTAACTGTTTAGTAAGATATGGGGCCAAAAATATGGTAAAAAGTAGTAGGGTATGGAAACTCTAAACAGCTATCTTTCACCGTTTTCAGATTGAGAATACACTTAACAGAACGCTTTTTATAATAATTTGAATACTTCTTTTGAAATACCTACCCATAGTTAAAAATTTTTTTCTGTCTTTCAAACAGTTTAATAGTTTGTGTAAACATACGGACAGACGGACGGATTGACGGAGGGACGGACAGAGGAAAACTTTATAGGCACATTCTTACAAAATCTATTGAAAATTTGATGAATCTGATTGGCTTAAACCATATATTGATTTTAATACAAAATGGCGTACTGTTGCTACACATGAGTTTGACAGTTCACGATTCAAACAATATAATAATGGAAATTATGAAAAATCTATTTCACCCGGCGTTGCTTGGAATTTTGCAAAATTTAAATTTATATTTTACTAGCAGGTTTACTCGGCGTTGCCCGGGAGCTTGCAAATTGTAAGAAAGCAAGTTTCGACCAATTTTTCGAAGTACTGCTTTGGTTAAAAAGAAAGCCTCAAAAAAATATTTGTGGAGTTCCGTTAACCCATTGCGAGCCAACAGCTTTTTATTGTTTGCTTTACTTTAAATTAGAAATGGTTTAACCGTTTGACTTCTAATTTTGTATATGTGTTCCTCTCAGAGAATGGAGTTCACTCTATTAACAGACTTGGAATTTGTTAACCCATGCCGACCCTACAATTGTCAAAATTTATTTTGGAAGGAAATTACTGTTAAGTAGAAAAGGTGTGACCAATTTACTTTAAGTTTTGTATGCGTACATCTTTACATAAAAAACTAAAAACTTAAAAGGGCTCTACAACCGCAATCTGTAGAGTTATTAAAACTTCACATTGTCTATGTTTGCTTTACCGAGCTCCATGAATTAATTCTGTAAAATTTGGTGGCAATCTCACCAGTGGTTTTCATGTGAATCAAAAAACAACAAACAAGCAAACAAATAAACAAAGAAACAAATTTTTTTCTTTATATATTAGACTAGCAAATTTACGCGGCTTTATATAGAATTTGGTTATACTAAATGTGCCATTACGTTTGTGGCGCAGAGAAAAAGGGGAGTAGATATAGACCCAAAGGTATGGATCGGATCAGAATTGAAAAGTGAATCGATCTAGCTATGTATGATCATTCGTCCGCACGATAGTTCAAAAAATGAGGACCTAGGATTCTGAAATTTCCACAAAATCCTTTTAATGAGCGGGCCGTCATCGCTATTGCTATCCACTCAGTTAGCTCCCCGGGTAAACATTTGGTTGGTCTAATGCAGTAGTAGCTAAACTATTTTCGGGAAAATTTCAGCCAAACTATTTTCGGGAAACTATTTCCGGCAACTCCTGTACAACTTCTTTATTTATATAAACGTTGATTTATACCTTACTAAGCAGGGTGTCTGAAATTTTCCCGAAAATAGGTTAGCTTTATAGGGAATTTTCTTCGATTTGCTGCGTACAACTTCTTGTTTTATATCAGCATTAGTTTATTTCAATAGTAGTTAACCTGAATGGCCAACTTCTGAATAAATTATAGTCGATGTACTAGAAGAGATTTAAAAAGCTGCTTTTCAACTTATAATTTGTTTTGTACTTAATTTTATGAAACAAATGTAAGCTTTTCTTTAGAAAAGAGGTTTTAATTACATGTATTTAAGCATAATATATACGAAATTGAACTTTTTGATTTTTAGAATTTGTAAGAAAAAAAATAAACTGCAATTTGATACTGAAATCTATTTTTAAAGAACATCAAATGTAAAGTAGATAAAAAACCAAGACTTAGGAAAAGCTTACAATGTGGAGATGGAAAATGTTATGTTATTTAAATTTAAGAATATTATTATTCGGATTATTTATTAGCTTTATTTTTATTATTACTAATATTAGAAATTTGCATTTAAAATTCTAATGAAAAAACATCTTTACAAAAGTTAGGTTTGGGTATATCGACTCAGGAGGTCACGCTGATCATATATATATATATTCTTTTCCATATCTAACTCACTTCCTTTAGGTGGTTACAAATACCATTACAAAGTTAATATACCCTTTCCTATTTCATAGGTGTAGGGTATAAAAATGTATTGGAACAAATCGAAGAATGGTTAAAAGACGACATTGTTGAAGAAAGTGTTTCAAATTTTGCTTAGCCAATAGTATGCGTAAAGCAAAAACATGGAAAAAATAAGATGTGCGTTGACTACCGGAAGTTAACACAAAAATTATAAAAGACAGGTACCCTCTACCAATAATAGAAGATGTATTGAAACGGCTTTATGATGCAATTGCATTCTCAACGTTGGACCTAAAATGTTTAGAAATATTAGACCAGCAGATTTACTCGGCGTTGCCCGGGAGTGTGCAAATTGTAAAAAAGCAAGTAACGGCCAATTTGTCGAAGTACTCCTTTGTTTAAAAAGAAAGCCTCAAAAAAATATTTGCGGAGTTCCGTTAACCCATTGCGGCCCAGCAGCTTTTTATAGGTTTTTTTGTTACTTTGCTATAAACTAGACATGGTTTTACCGATTGACTCCAAATTTTGTATATGTGTTGCTCTTTGTGAATGGAGTTCACTCTATTAATAGAATTGTACAAAAAACATTTTTGGAAGGATAATACGTCCAATTTTGCGAAATATTGCTTGGTCAAAATCTCAAAAAAATGTTTGTTGAGTTCCGTTAATCCATTGCGGCATAGTAGCTTTTTAAAAATTTTTTCGTTACGTCCAATTTTGCGAAATATTGCTTGGTCAAAATCTCAAAAAAAGGTTTGTTGAGTTCCGTTAATCCATTGCGGCAAAGTAGCTTTTTAAAAATTTTTCCGTTACTTTACTCATTTCTACGATTCGTCAAAAAAATTTTTTGTAAGTAAATTACGTCTAATTTTTTAAAGTACCTAGGTAAAACTTCTTTGAGTTAGGGGAATGTTTAAAAACATGTTTTGTCGAGTTAGGTTAATGGCCAAAGTTTGTGCAATTTTTAGTTCGGGTAGTTCAGTGGGTTCGAGTAGCTGCCATACACTCCTTCTTTTATATGACCATCACTCTACACCTAATAAAGCTGGGTGTATGACATTTTGCCAAAAATAATTTAATTTTATGGCCAAACTTTGTGGAAAATTTTGTTGGTCTACTTCATTGGGCTCAAGTAGTTACCGAACAACTTCATATTCTACATGAGCATTACTCTATCTAATATATAAAAGAGAAAATTTGTTTGTTTGTTTGTCCAGGATTCACGTGAAAACCACTGGTCCGATTGTTACAAAATTTTAGAGGAATAATTCTGATAGCCCGGGGGATGACATAGGCTATGTCACATTTTTATAAGTTAACAGGTTGCGACTCCAGAGCCGTTTTAAGCTTTTTCGTTTTTTGGATGTCGGGTCAAAACGGTTTGACCGATTGACTTGAAATTTTGCGCAAAAGTTCATCTTAGCAAACAGAATTAGTTGTATAAATTTGGTTGGAATAAATTAACCCATTTCGGCCTGGCGGGCTGTCAAAAAATTTTGTGTTTCCGATTTGTGTCCAATTTTACAGGGTGATTTTGCAGGCGAAAAGAGAGGCTGACATAAATTTTTGTTGAGTTCGGTTAACCCGTTTGGGCACGAGCGCCCAATGAACCTTTTTCAATGTTTTTAATCTCGAGTCAAAACGGTTTGACCTCTTAACAACCAGCCAATTAAACTTGGGTGATGATGGGAATCGCAAAATATTTTTTCGTCACCACCTTTCAGCGATGCAGTCTAAACTATACAACCAAGCAAAGCAAATTAAAATGTCCCAAAACCTACAATTCCTATGGTACAACAACAACAGTAATGAAATACTTTTGCGGCAAAATCAGTCAAGTAAGGTGTATAAAATTACTTCTTTTAATGATATCGAAAAAATTAAAAAAATTTTTAATACTAGTGCAATCTAAAAAAAAATTTTCATTATATAAATCTAACTCTCTATTCTATGAAATTAAAAACATTACTTATAAAACAATTATTTATACATTTATATTAATTTTAATTTTAAATTTTAAGCACTTCAGCATTTACATATTACTTGAAATTTTTGCACAAATTTTTTTATTAAACATTCTACATAACCTCTTAAATAAAACTTATTACATAGTTTTAATATTAAAATACAAAAGTTTTCAATCAATCTTTCAAATTACTTATAATAATTATATTATTTTACAATCACTTTTTCAAATCAAAAATATTTATATAAAGAACAATATTTATAAAAAAATTATTACTTCTGCACTAAATTTTATATTAATTATTTTTAAATTTATACTAATCTTAACTATAATTTTAATTCCAATTTTACGCTTTTACTTTTTAAATTTACACAAACTATATATCAAAAATGACATTCGATGTTTACAAAATGCAAACAGATGATTTTATAAACATACAAGATGGCATGAAGGTAGATTTCTTTATAGGGGTGACCACGAAGAAGTGTGGTGAATATAAAAATAATTTAAATGTTCTTTATTTAAATATTCAAAGTTTAAGAAATAAGCTTACCAATCTGGAAATATTTGTCAATTCTTTTTCTTGTGAAGTACATGTACTTGTGTTAACAGAAATATGGTTACATAAATCTGAGAACAAATTTTTTAATTTAGAAGGCTTCACATCATATTTTTCAAATCGAGAAAATTCGTATGGTGGAGTAGGAATTTATGTAAGCGATAAAATTAGTAGTAGCATAAATTTTGAAACTGAGTTTGAGAAATCAAATGTTTTATGTGTTAAATTATTAAAACATAATATGAATATTATAGGCGTTTACAAATCCCACGAAATCAATATTGACACTTTTATGACCAAAGTAGATGAAATAATCTCCACATATAAAAGATCAATTATCATAGGTGACTTCAATATTAATTTACTTAACACTGACAGTTGCGACGCGAAATACTATATTAACACAATTAATACTAATGGTTTCTTGATTTATAATAATTTATCAGCTAAATTTGCAACAAGATTTGGTAAAACGTCCAAAACAATTATCGATCATTTTATAACAGATTTGGTTAAACACAAATATTTCTTTCATATATCAAATACGTGTTTATCTGATCATCAAAGTATCTTTCTAAGTGTAGATCTTAAACCCATTAAGGAAAAATCCAATCAATTTAAGAAAATTTTAGACTACGACAGTGTTAATAATGATGATGTTTGGTCAAGAACTGATTCTTTACGAAACTTCGATGATCTTGTACAGGAACTAGACCTACTTGTGCAAAGAAACGTAAAAACCATTCCATATCAAAATAAAAAAAAAAAAAATGAATGGATAACAAATGAAATATTAAATGCCATTAAAATACGAGATTCTTTCTACAAATATAAAAGAAAATATAATAATGATACACACGAAACTGAATTATACAATTTTCATAAGAAGAAAGTTGAACGGCTAATACTCGAAGCTAAAAAAAAGTATTGTACAGACCAAATAGCTCAAGATCCGTGCAACAGCAAAAAATTATGGAACATGTATAAAAGGATCATGTACAATAAAGACCACAAAGCATCTTCCAGTCAAATTAAAGTTTTAAAAAAAGGCTACAAAATTTTAGATAATAAAGCCGACATTGCTGAAGAAATGAATAATTTCTTCATCAATGTAACCAATGAAATAAATGTTTGTAAGCAACCCATAGATACGGAGTACATAAAAAACTTCGGTCACAGTCCGAACATAAACTTTCATCTAACTCGAACTAGTAAAATAGAAATTGACGCCGTTATTGATAAATTGAAAATAGCGGCAGCGACAGGACATGATAACATCTCCACCAAATTTGTCAGAAAATATAAAGAACGGCTATCCCCAATTTTAGTGCGTTTCATAAACGTCTCATTCTCTACTTTCAATTTTCCAAATTCACTAAAGACAGCAATCGTAACGCCTGTTTACAAGAATGATAATACCACTGACGTAACTAATTATCGTCCCATTTCTGTGCTAAGCTGCTTTTCGAAGATTTTTGAATCTATAATAAAAACTCGTTTGGATAACTTCATTGATGCGAATAGTATCTTAAGTAACAAACAGTTCGGCTTTGAAAACAAATCTAATACAACAGCGGCATGTTTAAGTTTAACTGACTTTATTTCGAAAAATATGGATGATGGTAGGTTTGTTGGTTTCGTTTTCTTGGATCTACAAAAAGCGTTCGATTGCGTCGATCATGAAATACTCCTATTAAAACTTTCAAGAATTAATGTTAATCCAAATGATTTAAAGTATTTTGAGTTATATTTAACAAATCGGCATCAGAAAGTGCGCATAAACGACACATTTAGTGAATCGAAAAAAATAATAAAAGGAGTACCTCAAGGTTCAATACTTGGGCCACTTCTATTCAAAATCTATATCAACGACCTTGCGAACTTAAATCTAAAGGGTACAATTCAACTATATGCTGACGACGCTGTTGTTAAATATGCAAATAGTGATGAAATTGAATTAAGAAATGATATTAAAATCGACCTAATCTCTATCGAACAGTGGCTTACTAAACACAAATTACTGCTAAATGTTAAGAAAACTAAGATTATGTTATTTGAAAATAAACACTCCTCAGATATCAACTTTCATATAAATGGTAGTACAATAGAAGTTCTTAAAATATTTAATTATCTAGGCCTACTATTAGATAGTAAAATGAAATGGGATGCTCATATTGAGCAACTCTTAAATAAAATTACGCCTTATGTTTTTATCATGAAACGACTCCGCAGGTATTTTACCCAAAATGTACTAAAAATAATATACTCTTCATATATTATTTCAAATATTATTTACCTTAATCCGATATGGAATAAAGCTTCAAAGACCCTTTTAAATAAAAAAGACATTGTTCACAAAAAAGTTATCAAAACAATTCACAACTATCCAATACTACATCCCACAAGTAAATTGTATGACAGCCAGTATATTAGTTTTTTAAATATATGTAAAATAGAAATGTACTTGATGGCGTTTAAGATCATAAATAATCAGTTAAAACACAATTTTTTACTTAATAGAATGATCGATATACATAATCACAATACCAGAAACAAAACCAATTTCTACTTAACACTTTTTAAAACAAGAAACCAACAGAACAACTGTTTATACAATTGTCTCAAACTATATAATGAACTACCATATGAACTTAAACTTATTGATAATTTACACTCATTCAAAAAATTAATTAAAGAATACATTCTTCATTGAAGGTGTGTCAAAGAAAGTAATCTGTTTCTTTCATGGAAATTGCATTGCGTACTCATTCAATGCTTTTCTCATTGATATAAAGTCATTAAAAGTGTGGTTGAATTAAACTCAATCTAAATCACTCGCGAACTTTTAGAAAGTCTATGAAATATTGTTTTTTGTCATAATTGTTTTTCAAAATTTGATATGTAATTTAACAACTATAATTATACCCGTGCATATATATATGAACATCGGGTATATTAGATTTGCTCCTCCGTTTGTAACGCATCGATCTAGACGAGCTAGATATAGTGTCAAGGGTACGTATCGGCTCAGAATCGAAAAATTAGTCGATCTAGCTATGTGTGTCTGTCCGTCCGTCCGTCCGTCCGTCCGTCCGTCCGTCCGTCCGTCCGTCCGTCCGTCCGTCCGTGTGTCAGCACGATAACTCAAAAACTAAAAGGATTAGAGTCTTGAAATTCACACAAAGTCATTTTTAGACAATTTCTAGGTTCCCTATTGTTTTTGGTTAAAATCGGACCAAGGCTTCGGGGAGCTGCCATACAACTTTTTTGCACCAATATGAATTTCTTCAAAACTATTTATACTACGAAGATGAAAATTACACACGGTTAGTTTTATAATGACTCCGGCACTTATATGAAGTTTCAAAATGTTAGGGCCCCATTTTCGAGGGGCTGCCATACAACTTCCTTGCACCAATATGAATTTCTTCAAAACTAATTATACTACGCGGATGAAAATTACACACGGTTAGTTATATAATGAATCGAGCACTTATATGAAGTTTCAAAATGTTAAGGCCCCATTTACGGGGGCTGCCATACAACTTCTTTGCACCAATATGAATTTCTTCAAAACTATTTGTACTACGGGGATGAAAATTACACACCGTTAGTTTTATAATGACCCCGGCACTTATATGAAGTTTCAAAATGTTAGGGCCCCATTTTCGGGGGGCTGCCATACAACTTCCTTGCACCAATATGAATTTCTTCAAAACTAATTATACTACGAGGCTGAAAATTTCCCACGGTTAGTTATATAATAAATCGAGCACTTATATGAAGTTTCAAAATGTTAGGGCCCCATTTTCGGGGGGCTGCCATACAAAGTTTTCGATTCAATAACTTTGAATCTAATGAAGCTACAAGGTTAAAATTAAAATTGGGCAGGTAAATTAATAGGGCAAGCTACTTGGCAAAGTTGGACATCACTCGGACCATCGGACTTTTAGGGTGGGCCAATTTTTTTTTTTTTTTGTTTTTTTTTTTTTTTATTTTTTTTTTTTTGGTTTAAGCTAAAGTTATGGGACAATGAATGAAAATTTTAGGGTGGGCCAATTTTTTTTTTTTTTGTTTATTTTTTTTTTTTATTTTTTTTTTTTTGGTTTAAGCTAAAGTTATGGGACAATGAATGAAAATTTTTTTTTTTTTTTTGTGATTTTTTTTTTTTGTTTGTTAATTTTTTTTTTTTTTTTACGTCAAAATTATGGGGTAATGAGTTAAATGTACAAGGGAAGTAAATTACGGTTTATTTTATACACCATAGTGGGTATGCACGGGTATCTAAAAGTTGACAAGGGCAACTATAATCTTCCTCGTTTTATTTTAGAACTTTTGTATTTGAATTTATACAGTGTAAATATTTTTTCTTTTTTCTCTTTTAATTCTATTTAGCTTAGTACTTTGACATATATACATTTATTATTTATAAAATTATAAGATCAGAAAGTGTAAACTATGATCGTTAAGCAAAAACAAAAAAAAAAAAAAAAATTTATTGTTTCCAAGTAATATAATAATAAGAATAATTGTAATAAATTAATATAACATTATATAAGTCTTAGATCTGTAAGGAAAATAATGAATTATTAATAAAGAAAAAAAAAAAAAAAAATTAATTGTATGAATTTGGTTGGAATGAATTAACCCATTTCGGCCTGGCGGACTATCAAAAAAAATTGTTTTTCCGATTTGTGACAATTTTATAGGTTGATTTTGCAGTCCAAAAAAGGCTGCAACAAATTTTTGTTAAGTTCCATTAAGCCGTGTTTCACGACGACGCCATGAAGTTTTTTGTAAATTTTATTTGCTTAAACGATTAAAAGAATTTCATTGAAAATTTTGTATCAGCATTTTAATTATTAAAACCCGCAGGGTTAATTTGGTTAGGACCTGTTTACGCGTTTTGCACAAAATGAAAATGAAATTTTCAAATATTTGGTATTAACGCAAGTTAACCTTCATTCCAAAAGCTCACTTAATTAATAAGACTAATTCTTTTGCTCTCAAATAGTCTCAAATAGTGCAAAAGCTAAATGAGATAATATTAATAATAATAAAAACAAGTAAAGAAACAGTCAGTCGGTGCAACCGACTTAGAAATACCCTACACCTATTTGGTTGGTAAGGACATATCCATAAGTCATTTTAACACCATAAAATCTGTAATTAATTTGATCGTAAGACATAGCTAACCAAATTAACTTTATAATACTAAAAACATTTTCTAATTACACTATCTATTAAAAAATATTGCAAATTCTTACTAATTTATCTATTTAAAAATATTAAAAAACAAACAAACTTGAAATAAATGAAAATATATTTATTCCAATTCAATTACAGAATGAAAAAATTCTAATTATTAAATTTTGTGATAAAAAAATAATCAAAGCATAATATATTTAATAATCCAAATTTTTCAAAATTGCAATTATTTTAAATGGTTAGTTTATATACCTAATAGAAAAGCTTATAAACGCAAAATATGCAATAAATGTATTTCTAAAATACAATTACAAATTTAGACTTTTACATATAATTCATTTAAATATTCAAATAAATTTTACATAAATGCAGCAAGTACCTTTAAACATAGCTGAACCACTACAATTAAGTCTAGATTTCGGAGACACATAGGACATAGGAAATATATTCTTTGGCTTTGAAATTAAACTCAACCAGAACCAATTCCCATGGTACTTTCATTACTAGTAACCTAGAGTTTAAATTTCATCAAAATACCGGCATTATTTTTTGAGATATGGTGTTTTTAAGATATATGTTTTTTAGTCCTTGAACTTGTCAAGGGTTCCAGAACCCGAAACCATGGTACGATTTCGCCCATATGCAGTCCCGTCATACTTTCAATACTAGTTAACCCTTGTATACAATTGGAGCGTTCTATCTTAATTTTAATTTACTAGTTTTATTAATTTCGATGATAAGCTTTTACACATTTGGGGGGTCTAAGAGAGGTCCTGAACCACCAGTTTAAATGATCCCAAATTAGGGGGGCACGGAAAAAATAGTAAAGAACACCCTGGGCCAAATTTGAAGCTTCTACATTTGTTTCAAGTTACTATTTTTATTAATTTCGAAAATATGCTTTAAGGTCCTCGGAACTGAGTGGCTGGTCCCCGACCCACTAGTCCAATGAGGCCCAAATTTCAAAGACACTTACGCAATAGGAAGGGACACCCTGATACCAAAGGTTGGAGGTTATATCTTCATTGGTTTCGGAATTACGTTAGTTTGGCCTAAATTCGATCAAAAAGTTCTCAGTTCCGAACCCATTGTCCAATCCTCACCGTACGTAATCACCGCCGTAGTTTCATTACCAATAACCTACAGCACAAATTTTATGAAGATAGCCTCATTAGTTGTTGAGTTATCGTGATATTTAATATATGTTCGTTATCCCTGACACCGACTTAAAGGTCCAGAATCCGAACCCATGGGTTGATTTCGCCCTTATACAGCCCGCGCTTTACTTATAGTACTAGTTAACCCTTGTACACTATTTGAACGGTCTATCTTAATTTGAAGTAACTATTTTTAGTAATTTCGATTATAAGCTTTTAAAACTTGGGAGGTCTGCGAGGGGTACTGAACCACCTCTCCAATTGATCCCAAATCAAGGGAACACACAAGAGATAGTAAAGAACACCCTTGTGGCAAATTGGAAGCTTCTACATTTTTTCAAGCTGTTATTTTTATTAATTTTAAAGATATGCTTTAAGGTCTTCGGAAATGTGTGGCTGGTCCCCGACCCAGTACTCCAATGGGACCCAAATTCCCAAGACACTTAGGAAATAGGAAGGGACACCCTGATACCAAATTTGGAGGTTCTATCTTCATTGGTTTCGGAATTATGCTCGTTTGGCCTAAATTCGATCAAAAAGTTCTAGGTTCCGAACCCATGGTTCAATCCCGACCTTACGCAATCCCCGAAGTAGTTTCATTACTAGTAACCAACAGCACAAATTTGATGAAGATAGCGTCATTAGTTGTTGAGTTATCGTGATTTTTTATTTATGTTCGTTAGCCCTTCGATCGATTAAAAGGTCCAGAATCCGAACCCATGGGCCCATTTCGCCCATATGCAATCCCCGCCGTACTTTCAGTCCTAGGAATCTACAGTTAAAATTTCATCAAGATAGCTCCATTATTTTTTGAGTTATCGTGCCTACGGACGGACGGACGGACGGACAGACGGACGGACGGACATGGCTATATCGACTCAGGCGGTCACGCTGATCACAAATATATATACTTTTCCATATCTAGCTCGCTTCCTTTAGGTGGTTACAAACACCATACCAAAGTTAATATACCCCTTTACCTATTCTATAGGTGTAGGGTATAATAAAGCTAATAAAGATATTATATTTTTATCCGAATAAATATCTCTTTAAATTTAAATAACAAAACATTTTCCTTCGCAACAATTTTTTCGTAAATCTTTGTTTCTTATCTACTTTGCAGTTGTTGTTTTTTTAAAAAAAGATTTCAGTGTAAAATTGCAGTTTTTTTCAAATAAAGTCAAAATCAAAAAAATTCAATTTCGTATATATTATGCTTAAATACAAAGTATTTTAAAACAGTTTTTCCAAAAAAGAAGCCTACATTTCTCTCATCAAATCACATAAAACCGAGAAAGGGCGTAATAGAACTTTCAGGTAAGTACAAAACAAAATATAAGTTGAAAAGCAGATTTTTAAACCTTTTCTAAACCATCGACTATATTTTATCCAAACGCTGGCAATTCAGGTAAACTACTATTTACTTAGTATAATGATATAATGGCAAATTTAGTATACCCTTTTCACCTCTTACTGGAGTTTTAATTTTAGTTGATGTTATTGAAAAAAGTTAACACAAGAATGGTGTACATGTTAATATTAAAATGTAATAAAGCAATTTTTTAAAACGATTTTTTTAGGGATAATTCTAGCAATTTTTCAACAAATTTATCAAATTTCACTTGAAACGTTTTATAATTATTAAATAATAACAATAAAAATTCAAGGAGCACCATATTGTCAAGAAGCAGAAGCCGCATCCGGCCCGCTCGTTAGATTTTCATTGCCCACTAAAATACATATAACTAAAGTTAAAAATATTATAATTAAAATTAAAAATATTTTTGTAAAAATTTAAGAAAATTTATTTTTACAAATTTTTTAAAAAATATTTTAAAAATAGTATTTTATTACTACATTCCTATTACATTTAAAATTATACATTTAGGCATCTGTTAATTTTCTACTCACAAAAAACATTTCTCAGAACTTTTTTTTTTTAAATTTCCTATAATAACAACTAAATAGGCTATATTTACTGCGAATTGTGAATTCATATATTTAGCGAGAATTTATCAAATGTATTACTATGAACAAATTAAGTGATTACTGTTAGATCAGTTTGTGTTCAATTTTTTAAGAATATAGTAACGTAATTAAAATTTAAAGACATTAAAATTGTAATAACGGTTATATAATATGTCGAAAAAAAGAAAAGTTGATAATGAACGCCGCGTATTTTATGAGCAGTGGTCAATTGATTTTTTTTCACAAAGGTTAATAATAATTGTATATGTCTGATTTGTAGAGATAAAATAGCAATACTTATTAAAAGACTACAATTTGAAAAGGCACTACACTACCAAACATATTCTGAAGTTTGATCAGTTTAAAGATGATTTGCGTAAGAAAATGTTAAGCGAGTTTAAGAACGATTTTCACGGTAAGAAAAACATATTGCGAAAATTCACAAATCTAAATTTTTCCGCAGTCAAAGCCAGTTACCGAGTCACAAACATTATTGCTGCAGAAGGCCGACCTTTTACTGATGGCGAATTTGTCAAAAAATGTGTTTTAGAAATGGCTGAAGAGCTATGTCCAGAGTCAGTCAAATATTTTTCTGCTGTTAGCTTATCTTCGAGTACCATCACGAGGCGAGTTGAGGACTTAGGTGCTGTTATGTGTAGCCAGCTCAAAGAAAAGGCGGTTAATATTTCATATTTTTCTACAGCAATTGATGAGAGTGAAGATGTAGGTCATACCGCTCAGTTACTTATTTTCATTCGAGGTATCAATAACAATTTTGAAGTAACTGAAGAACTTGCTGCATTAAAAAGTTTGAAGGATACTACAACGGGTGAAAACATATTTTTAAAAGTATCGGAAATGATGGAAGAACTCAAATTAAAAAGGGAATCAATTTCATGTATAACTACAGATGGGGCCAAAAATATAGTCGGTAAAAATATAGGATTAATAGGTCGAATTAATACGATGTTTGAAAGTAATAACAACATGAAGCCAATGCGATTACACTGCATAATTCATCAGCAGGCACTTTGTGGAAAAAGTCTGAGTTTAAATTCCTTCATATCAGTTGTCATTTCCACAATCAACTTTATACGTAAACAAGTAAAGCAACAGTCAGTCGGTGCAACCGACTTAGAAATACCCTACACCTATTTGGTTCAAATATAAGGACATA
Source organism: Dolichopus griseipennis (assembly GCA_963082915.1). Classification (NCBI taxonomy): domain Eukaryota; kingdom Metazoa; phylum Arthropoda; class Insecta; order Diptera; family Dolichopodidae; genus Dolichopus; species Dolichopus griseipennis. Next base: position 240,882,099 of record OY720441.1, on the reverse strand, counting down.
TCCATAAGTCATTTTAACACCATAAAAGCTGTTATTAATTTGATCGTAAGACATAGCTAACCAAATTAACTTTATAATACTAAAAACATTTTCTAATTACACTATCTATTAAAAAATATTACAAATTTTTGCTAATTTATCTATTTAAAAATATTAAAAAACAAACTAACTTGAAATAAATGAAAATATATTTATTCCAATTCAATTACAAAATGAAAAAATTCTAATTATTAAATTTTGTGATTAAAAGATAATCAAAGCATAATATATTTAATAATCCAAATTTTTAAAAATTGCAATTATTTTAAATGGTTAGTTTATATACCTAATAGAAAAGCTTATAAACGCAAAATATGCATTAAATGTATTTCTAAAATACAATTACAAATTTACACCTTTTCATATAATTCATTTAAATATAAAAATAAATTTTACATAAATGCAGCAAGTACCTTTGAAAATAACTGAACCACTACAATTAAGTCTAAATTTCGGGGACACATAGGAAATAGGAAATATATTCTTTGGCTTCGAAATTAAACTCGACCAGAACCAATTCCCATGGTACTTTCATTACTGGTAACCTAGTGTTAAATTTCATCAAAATACCGGCATTATTTTTTGAGTTATGGTGTTTTTAAGATATATGTTTGCTAGTCCTTGAACTTTTCAAGGGTTCCAGAACCCGAAACCATGGTACGATTTCGCCCATATGCAGTCCCGTCATACTTTCAATACTAGTTAACCCTTGTACACAATTGGAACGTTCTAGCTTAATTTTAAGTTAATAGTTTTAATTATTTCGATGATAAGCTTTTACACTGAACCACCACTCCAATTGATCCCAAATTAGGGGGGCACGCAAGAAATAGAAAAGAACACCCTGGGCCAAATTTGAAGCTTCTACATTTGTTTCAAGTTACTATCTTTATTAATTTCGAAAATATGCTTTAAGGTCTTCGGAACTGAGTGGCTGGTCCCCGACCCACTACTCCAATGGGGCCCAAATTTCAAAGACACTTACGAAATAGGAAGGGACACCCTGATACCAAATTTGGAGATTCTATCTTTATTGGTTTCGGAATTATGGTCGTTTGGCCTAAATTCGATCAAAAAGTTCTAGGTCCCGAACCCATTGTCCAATCCTCACCGTACGTAATCACCGCCGTAGTTTCATTACCAATACCCTACAGCACAAATTTCATGAAGATTGCCTCATTAGTTGTTGAGTTATCGTGATTTTTTATATATGTTCGTTAGCCCGGACACCGACTAAAAGGTCCGGAATCCGAACCGTTGGGCTGATTTCGCCCTTATATAGTCCGCGCTGTACTTATAATTTTAGTTAACCCTCGTACACAATTTGAACGATCTATCTTAATTTTAAGTAACTATTTTTAGTAATTTCGATTATAAGCCTTTAAAACTTGGGAGGTCTGAGAGGGGTACTGAACCACCACTCCAATTGATCCCAAATTAGGGGAACACGCAAGAGATAGTAAAGAACACCCTTGTGGCAAATTGGAAGCTTCTAGATTTTTTCAAGTTGTTATTTTTATTAATTTTAAAAATATGCTTTAAGGTCTTCGGAAATGTGTGGCTGGTCCCTGACCCACTACTCCAATGGGACCCAAATTCACAAGACACTTAGGAAATAGCAAGGGACACCACCATACCAAATTTGGAGGTTCTATCTTCATTGATTTCGAAAATATGCTCGTTTGGCCTAAATTCGATCAAAAAGTTCTAGGTTCCGAACCCATGGTCCAATCCCGACCTTACGCAATTCCCGAAGTAGTTTCATTACTAGTAACCTACAGCACAAATTTGATGAAGATAGCGTCATTGGTTGTTGAGTTATCGTGATTTTTTATATTTGTTCGTTAGCCCTGAAACCGATTAAAAGGTCCAGAATCCGAACCCATGGGTCGATTTCGCCCATATGCAATCCCCGCCGTACTTTCAGTCCTAGTAACCTACAGTTAAAATTTCATCAAGATAGCTCCATTATTTTTTGAGTTATCGTGCCTACGGACGGACGGACGGACATGGCTATATCGACTCAGGCGGTCACGCTGATCACAAATATATATACTTTTCCATATCTAGCTCGCTTCCTTTAGGTGGTTACAAACACCATACCAAAGTTAATATACCCCTTTACCTATTCTATAGGTGTAGGGTATAAAAAGGATTGTATCACCGCCAGTTTAAAACATTCCTGGAAACTGTTGAAGCTGAATATGGTGATTTGTTATATCACAGTGAAGTAATGTGGTTAAGTCGCGGCAAAGCCCGGAAATGGTTTTTTGAACTTCAAGCTGAAATTGACATTTTTATGACAGAAAAGTTAAAACCTGTTGCCGAACTATCTGATCCTTGTAAGTTTTTATATTTTTTTTTTATTTTATTTACAAAAAGAAATTATGAAAGAATTAAAAACACGTCTACATGATTAAGCGTCAAAATTAAGCTTTAAAAATTAAAAATTAGAAATATTAATGTAATTAATGTAAATAATTTATTAAAGTAAAGAAACAGTCAGTCCGAATCAGAAATACCCTACACCTATTTGGTTCAAATTTAATGAGATATCCACAAGTCATTTTAAAACCATAAAAGCTGTTATTAGTTTGACCGTAAGACATAGCTAACCAAATTAACTATATAATACCAACAATATTTTCTAATTACTTTATCTATTCAAAACTATTACAAATTCTTACTAACTTAATTTAAAAATATTAAAAAATAAAAAAACTTGAAATAAATGAAAACATATTTATTCCAATTCAATTACAAAAGTGAATCGTTCAGAAGATATGTGTGGCCAAAAATTTTGCAAAAATTGAGTTTTGTGTAATGTTAAATTTTAGTACCGTGTGGTAACCCTAAACATTTGCCTAATATCTAACGGAACTCCTGTAATAAAAATTTAAATATCGGGCTTTTTCCAACTTTGAGGGGCTGTAACCCCGAAACAGGTGGGGCTACAGAAAAAAATTCTTCTACAAAATTATTTTTTTTGCAAAAACTACTCATGGTTAAAATTTCTTTACTCTATTTCAAACGGTGTAAAAGTTTTTGTAAACATACGGACGGATAGTCGGATGGACGGACGGACGGACAGACGGACAGACAGAGTGAAATTTTTTGAAAATGTGCTAAAAACAACAATAAAAATATTAAATAAAATTTTTTAAAAAGAAATCGTCCAACTTGATAATATTAACAATTGTACATACATCGATTGACAAAAAAACAAAATAAAAATAAAGCAAAGAAATAATCTCAATTGGATTTTACTGTGTATATCAAAAATACGGTCATCTTTTTACGATAATGCGGTGATTTCAAATATCGTATTGGAGTGATTTCAAATACCATATTGGGGTGATTTCAAATCAACAAAATTGACTAACATTTTTTGTTCTAGATGAATACTCTATGTCAGGGGTCTCCAAACTAAGACCCGCTCGTTAGATTTTCAAATCCACAAGTAATTTAAAACCATAAAAGCTTTTATTAGTTTGATCGTAATACATGGCTAACCAAATTTACTTTATAATACTACAAACATTTTCTTGTTATTTTATTAATTCAAAAATATTAACATTTCTTACTCTATTTAAAAATATTAAACAACAAATAAAGTTGAGATAAATGGATTTGTAAAATGCAATTACAAAATTACATAGTTAAAACTTTTATCGAATTCAATAAAATTTTACACACATGCAGCAACTACTTCTTTTCAGGATTTGTAGCTGTAGTGTATTTACTGTTGAATTATTTAGTACCTTTGCTTAATTATTTCAATTTTCAAAATTTTTAAATTTATTCTCTTAATTTACTTATTATACCCTACACCTATAGAATAGGTAAAGGGGTATATTACCTTTGGTATGGTGTTTGTAACCACCTAAAAGAAACGAGTTAGATATGGAAAAGTATATATATTTGTGATCAGCGTGACCTCCTGCGTCGATGTAGCCATGTCCGTCCATCCGTCCGTCCGTCCGTCCGTCCGTCCGTCCGTCCGCCCATAGGCATGATAACTAAAAACCAATGAAGCTATCTTGATGAAACTTTAGCTGTGGGTTACTAGGACTGAAAGTACGGCACGGATTGCATATGGGCGAAATCGGCCCATTGGTTCGGATTCTGCAACTTTTAATCTGTCCAAGGGCTAACGAACATATATAAAAATTCACGATAACTCAACAACTAATAATGCTATCTTAATCAAATTTGTGCTGTAAGTTACTAGTAGTGAAGTTGCGACGGGGATTCCGTACGGTCGAGATTGGACCATGGGTTCGGAACCTAGAATTTTTTGATCGAATTAAGGTCAAACGATAAAAATTTCGAAACTAATTAAGATAAAACCTTCAAATTTGGTATCAGGGTGTTCTTTCCCATTTCCTTAGTGTTCTTTAATTTTGGGCCCTATTGGAGTAGTGGGTCAGGGGCCAGCCACACATTTCCGAAGACCTTAAAGCATATCTTAACAATTAATAAAGATAACAACTTGAAAAATGTAGAAGCTTAAAATTTGGCACAAGGGGGTATTCTTTACTGTTTCTTGTGTGTCCTCATAATTTAGGATCAATTGGAGTGGTAGTTCAGTACCCCTCTTAGACCTCCCAAGGTTTAAAAGCTTGTAATCGAAATTACTAAAAATAATAACTTAAAAGTAAGAAAACTTTCCGATTGTGTACTAGGTTTAACTAATACTTAAAGTACAGCGCGGACTACATATATTCGAAATCAGCCCATGGGTTCGGGTTGTGGACTTTTTAATCGGTCTAAGGGCTAACGAACATACATAAAAAATTTCGATAACTCAAAAACTAATGACGCTATTTTCACACATGTCCAAAGACCTTAAAATATATTTTCGAAATGAATAAAGATAGTAACTTCAAACAAATGTAGAAGCTTCAAATTTGGCACATGGTCGTTCTTTACTATTTCCTGCGCGTCCCCCTAAGTTTAGATCAATCGCATTTGTGGCTCAGTACCCCTCTTAGACCCCCCAAGGTTTAAAAGCTTATTATCGAAATTAATAAAAATAGTAACTTAAAATTAAGATAGGAACGAAATTAGGACAATAACGGTCATATTGTGTAAAAGGGTTAACTAGTATTGAAAATATGACGAGGACTGCATATGGGCAAATCGTACCATGGTTTCGGATTCTGGAACCTTAGGAAAGTTCATGTGCTAGCAAACATATATTTTAAACACGCCATAACTCAAATATAATATATTTTCGAAATATTAGAAATTCTTACTAACTTATCTATTTCAAAAAAATATTAAAAAACATAAAACAATCTGACTAGTGTTTGACACATGAATCCGGGACAAACAAACAAACAAATCAACAGACAAACAAACGAATTTTATTCTTTACATATTATATTTAACTGAATTATATGAAAAGTTCTAAATTTGTAATTGTATTTTAGAAATATATTTATTGCATATTTTGCGTTTATAAGCTTTTCTAATATGTACATAAACTAACCATTTAAAATGATTGCAATTTTAAAAATTTGAATTACTAAATATATTATGCTTTGACTAGCTTTTTATCATAAAATTTAATATTTCAAATTTTTTTCACTTTTGTAGTTGAATTGAAATAAATATATTTTCGTTTATTTCAAGTTTTTTTGTTTTGAAATGTTTTTAAATTTTTAAATGAAACTAGGTGGATGGTCCCCGACCCACTTTTTCAATTGGTTCCAATTTTCGAAGACAATAAGGGAGTAGAAGGGTGCATTCTGGTACCGAATTTGGAGGTTCTAACTTTTTTGAATTGGGAATCATTCTCGTTTGACCTAAATTCGATGAAAAAGTTCCAGGATCCGAACTCATGGTCGGATTTCGCCTACATGCAGTTCGCGCCGTTCTTTCAATACTAGTGAACGCTTGTACATAATTGGAACGTTCTATCCTAATTTTAAGCTATGTTTTTAATAATTTCAATGATACACTTTAAGGTCTTTAGAACTGTGTGGATGGTCCCCCACCCACTAGTCCAATTGGATACTAAATATGCATGACTATAAGGATATAAGAAGAGGCACACTGATACCAAATTTGAAGGTTTTATCTTTATTGGTTCCGGAATTATGCATTGTTTGGCCTAAATTCGATCAAAAACTTCTAGGACCCGAACACATGGTCCGATCTCGATCGGACGCAGTCCCCGCCATAGTATCATTACTAGTTACATACACCACAAAATTTATGGTTGAGTTATCCTTATTTTTTTTATATGTTGCTTGGCCCTTAAAACAATTAAAAGGTTCAGAAGTCGAACCCATGGAAGAAGTCGAACCCACCGCACTTTAAGTCATAGTAACCTTCAGTTAAAATTTCATCAAGATAGCTCTATTAGTTTTTGAGTTATCATGCCTACGGACGGACGGACAGGTTTGGCTATATCGACTCAGGAGGTCACGCTGATCATATATATATATATTCTTTTCCATATCTAACTCACTTCCTTTAGGTGGTTACAAATACCATTACAAAGTTAATATACCCTTTCCTATTTCATAGGTGTAGGGCATAAAAATGTATTGGAACAAATCGAAGAATGGTTAAAAGACGACATTGTTGAAGAAAGTGTTTCAAATTTTGCTTAGCCAATAGTATGCGTAAAGCAAAAACATGGAAAAAATAAGATGTGCGTTGACTACCGGAAGTTAACACAAAAATTATAAAAGACAGGTACCCTCTACCAATAATAGAAGATGTATTGAAACGGCTTTATGATGCAATTGCATTCTCAACGTTGGACCTAAAATGTTTAGAAATATTAGACCAGCAGATTTACTCGGCGTTGCCCGGGAGTGTGCAAATTGTAAAAAAGCAAGTAACGGCCAATTTGTCGAACTACTTCTTTGTTTAAAAAGAAAGCCTCAAAAAAATATTTGCGGAGTTACGTTAACCCATTGCGGCCCAACAGCTTTTTATAGGTTTTTTTGTTACTTTGCTATAAATTAGACATGGTTTTACCGATTGACTCCAAATTTTGTATATGTGTTCCTCTTTGTGAATGGAGTTCACTCTATTAATAGAATTATCCCAAAAAATTTTTTGGAAGGATAATACGTCCAATTTTGCGAAATATTGCTTGGTCAAAATCTCAAAAAAATGTTTGTTGAGTTCCGTTAATCCATTGCGGCATAGTAGCTTTTTAAAAATTTTTTCGTTACTTTACTCTTAGGCAGAAACGGTTTGACCAATTGACATTAAATTTTGTATGCGTATATTTAAACGCTTCTCATTCCTACGATTCGTCAGAAAAATTTTTTGTAAGTAAATTACGTCTAATTTTTTAAAGTACCTAGACTTCTTTGATTAGGGGAATGTTTAAAAACATGTTTTGTCGAGTTATGTTTATGGCCAAAGTTTGTGCAATTTTTAGTTCGGGTAGTGCAGTGGGTTCGAGTAGCTGCCATACACTCCTTCTTTTATATGACCATCACTCTACACCTAATAAAGCTGGGTTTATGAAATTTTGCCAAAAATAATTTAATTTTATGGCCAAAGTTTGTGGAAAATTATGTTGGTCTACTTCATTGGGCTCAAGTAGTTACCGAACAACTTCATACTCTACATGAGCATTACTTTATCTAATATATAAAGAAGAAAATTTGTTTGTTTGTTTGTTTGTTTGTCCAGGATTCACGTGAAAACCACTGGTCCGATTGACACCAAATTTTAGAGGAATATAATATAAACAAATGTTCCTCTTAGCAACCGCAATTAGTTGCATAAATTTGGTTGGAATAAATTAACCCCTTTCGGCCCGGCGGGCTTCCAAAAAAATTTTGTGTTTCCGAATTGTGTCCAATTTTACAGGGTGGTTTCGCAGTCGAAAATAAAGTCTGGCACAAATTTTTGTTGAGTTCGGTTAACCCGTTTGGGCACGAGGATGCAAAGAAGCTTTTTCAATGTTTTTGATGTCGAGTCAAAACGGTTTGACCGATTGACTTGAAATTTTGCACAAATGTTCCTCTTAGCAACCGCATTTAGTTGTATAAATTTTGTTGGAATAAATTAACCCATTTCGGCCTGGCGGGCTATCAAAAACTTTTGTGTTTTCGATTTGTGTCCAATTTTTCAGGTTGATTTTGTAGTATGAATGAGGGGCTGCAGAAAGTTTTAGTTAAGTTCGATTAACCCATTTTCCACGAAGACGCTATGAAGTTTTCTATATATTTTATTTTCCTATACGATTAAAAGTATTTTATTGAAAATTTTGTACCAGCATTTTAATTAAAACCCACAGGGTTAATTTGGTTTTGACCTGTTTGTGCGTTTTGAACAAAGATTCAATGAAATTTTCAGTTTTCTTCAAATGAAATCTAAAAATCAAAAAATTCAATTTCTTATATATAATGCTTAAATACATAGTATTTTAAAACAGATTTTCCAAAAAATAAGCCTACATTTCTCTCATAAAATCATAAAAAAACGAGGAAGAGAGTATTACAACTTTCAGGACTAAACAAAATATAAGTTGAAAAGCAAATTTTTAAACCTTTTCTAAACCATCGACTATATTTTATTCAAACGTTGGCAATTCAAGAAAATCCCCTTTTGACCTATAGTCATTTTAATTCAGTTAAAATTATTCACCGGAAACGTACCCACCTCAACTATATCATCAAGGAGCACCAAATTGTCAAGAAGCACCATGTATAGAAAAATTAGAGATAATCGTTCAAATTGTTTTGCAAACTGTTTTTTAAAGTTTTTGTTTCGCATTCGATTAAAAGAACTCGACAAAACTTGTTTTTAAGTATTCCCCAGTAAATTGAACTTCATTTTCAAAGAATATTTTCATTTATAGGCAAAGTAGTATTTCAAAAATTTGGCTGAAACTTGCTTTTTTTAAATTTGCAAGCTTCCGGGCAACGCCGGGTAAATCTGCTAGTCTAATATATAAAAGAGAAAATTTGTTTGTTTGTTTGTTTGTCCAGGATTCACGTGAAAACCACTGGTCCGATTGTCACAAAATTTTAGAGAAATAATTCTGAGAGCCCGGGGGGTGACATAGGCTATGTCACATTTTTATTAGTTAACAGGTTGCGACTCCAGAGCCGTTTTAAGCTTTTTCGTTTTTTGGATGTCGGGTCAAAACGATTTGACCGATTGACTTTAAATTTTGCACAAGAGTTCCTCTTAGCAAACAGAATTAGTTGTATAAATTTGGTTGGAATAAATTAACCCATTTCGGCCTGGCGGGCTATCAAAAAATTTTGTGTTTCCGATTTGTGTCCAATTTTACAGGGTGATTTTGCAGGCGAAAAGAGAGGCTGACATAAATTTTTGTTGAGTTCGGTTAACCCGTTTGGGCACGGGCGCCCAATGAACCTTTTTCAATGTTTTTAATCTCGAGTCAAAACGGTTTGACCGATTGACTTGAAATTTTCCACAAATGTTCCTCTTAACAACCGGAATTAATTGTATGAATTTGGTTGGAATGAATTAACCCATTTCGGCCTGGCGGGCTATCAAAAAAAATTGTTTTTCCGATTTGTGTCAATTTTACAGGTTGATTTTGCAGTCCAAAATAGAGGCTGCAACAAATTTTTGTTAAGTTCCATTAAGCCGTGTTTCACGACGACGCCATGAAGTTTTTGTAAATTTTATTTGCTTAAACGATTAAAAGAATTTCATTGAAAATTTTGTATCAGCATTTTAATTATAAAAACCCGCAGGGTTAATTTGGTTAGGACCTGTTTACGCGTTTTGCACAAAATGAAAATGAAATTTTCAAATATTTGGTATTAACGCAAGTTAACCTTTATTCCAAAAGCTCACTTAATTAATAAGACTAATTCTTTTGTTCTCAAATAGTCTCAAATAGTGCAAAAGCTAAATGAGATAATATTAATAATAATAAAAATAAAGCTAATAAAGATATTATATTTTTATCCGAATAAATATCTCTTTAAATTTAAATAACAAAACATTTTCCTTCGCAACAATTTTTTCGTAAATCTTTGTTTCTTATCTACTTTGCAGTTGTTGTTTTTTTAAAAAAAGATTTCAGTGTAAAATTGCAGTTTTTTTCAAATAAAGTCAAAATCAAAAAAATTCAATTTCGTATATATTATGCTTAAATACAAAGTATTTTAAAACAGTTTTTCCAAAAAAGAAGCCTACATTTCTCTCATCAAATCACATAAAACCGAGAAAGGGCGTAATAGAACTTTCAGGTAAGTACAAAACAAAATATAAGTTGAAAAGCAGATTTTTAAACCTTTTCTAAACCATCGACTATATTTTATCCAAACGCTGGCAATTCAGGTAAACTACTATTTACTTAGTATAATGACATAATGGCAAATTTAGTATACCCTTTTCACCTCTTACTGGAGTTTTAATTTTAGTTGATGTTATTGAAAAAAGTTAACACAAGAATGGTGTACATGTTAATATTAAAATGTAATAAAGCAATTTTTTAAAACGATTTTTTTAGAGATTATTCTAGCAATTTTTCAACAAATTTATCAAATTCCACTTGAAACGTTTTATAATTATTAAATAATAACAATAAAAATTCAAGGAGCACCATATTGTCAAGAAGCAGAAGAAAAACGTATAGAAAAATTAGAGATAATAGTTAAAACTGTTTTGCAAACTGGTTTTAAAGATTTTGTTTCGCAATCGGTTAAAACAGGGGTTTCCAAACTAAGGCCCGCGGGCCGCATCCGGCCGTTCGTTAGATTTTCATTGCCCACTAAAATACATATAACTAAAGTTAAAAATATTATAATTAAAATTAAAAATATTTTTGTAAAAATTTAAGAAAATTTATTTTTACAAATTTTTTAAAAAATATTTTAAAAGTAGTATTTTATTACTACATTCCTATTACATTTAAAATTATACATTTAGGCATCTGTTAATTTGCTACTCGCAAAAAACATTTCTCAGAACTTTTTTTTTTTAAATTTCCTTTAATAACAACTAAATAGGCTATATTTACTGCGAATTGTGAATTCATATATTTAGCGAGAATTTATCAAATGTATTACTATGAACAAATTAAGTGATTACTGTTAGATCTGTTTGTGTTCAATTTTTTAAGAATATAGTAACGTAATTAAAATTTAAAGACATTAAAATTGTAATAACGGTTATATAATATGTCGAAAAAAAGAAAAGTTGATAATGAACGCCGCGTATTTAATGAGCAGTGGTCAATTGATTTTTTTTCACAATGGTTAATAATAATTGTATATGTCTGATTTGTAGAGATAAAATAGCAGTACTTATTAAAAGACTACAATTTGAAAAGGCACTACACTACCAAACATATTCTGAAATTGACATTTTTATGACAGAAAAGTTAAAACCTGTTGCCGAACTATCTGATCCTGCATGGTTGTGGAATCTAGCTTTTTTACCAGATATAACTGAACATCTCAATGTCCTTAATATAAAACTACAAGGCAAAAGTAAACTTATACATGAACTATTTATCGATGTCAAATCTTTCAGATCAAGATTGGAATTTTTTAAAAGACAATTTCAACAAAATATTTTCACACATTTTCAATCTTGTGAATATATATGGGAAAATAGATCAAAAGGTAAAAATTGCTTTTCTATTAATGAAAGTATCGACAATATTTCATTACTTACTTTGTTCCAAAATCCTTTTGAAGTAAACATGGACGACATGGATCCACAATTTACAATTAGAATTAATTGATTTACAATTAAATGATACAATGAAATCACTCTTTAAAAATAAAAACATAATCACATTTTATTCACTTTTGCCGGAAAATACTTTCAGCAATATTAAAAATTTTGGCAGGAAAATAATTTCTATGTTTGGAAGCACCTATGCCTGCGAGCAAGCCTTTTCACGGATGAAATATATTAAATCAAAATTACGATCAAGACTGACGGATGACCATTTGAAATATGTTTTTAAATGCAAATATCTAATTTAAATGCAAATATAAAAAATATCATTGAAAGATCAAACAACCAGGAACATTGTTCACATTAATTTAGGTTTTTTAATAATAATACTATATGTTTTAACTTTTTTTGTTGTGTGAATATTTTTAATAAAACATAATTTTTCTTAAATTGATTTTTATTTCTTTATAATATAATATTATAGTCACGTATAAAATAATGAAAACTCTTATACGGCAAGCTGAACTCATAAAAAATTTGTATGTGGCCCTCTTCTTCAAAACATTGGGGACCTCTGGGTTAAAAGAACTCGACGAAACATTTTTTTAAACATTCCCCTAATTCAAAGAAGTTTTACCAACTTTCAAAAATTGGACGTAATTAACCTACAAAAATGGCATGGGTAACAAATTCCAAGTCTGTTAATAGAGTGAAGTCTATTCTCAAGGAGGAACACATATACAAAATTTGAAGTCAATCGGTTAAATCATTTCTAATTTATAGCAAAGTAACGAAAAAACCTATAAAAAGCTGTTGGGCCGCAACGGGTTAACGGAACTCCACAAATATTTTTTTGAGGCTTTCTTTTTAACCAAAGCAGTACTTCGAAAAATTGGCTGAAATTTGCTATTTTGCAAATTTCACGCTCCTGGGCAACACCGAGTAAATCTGCTAGTCTAATATATAAAGGAGGAAATTTGTTTGTTTGTTAGTTTTTTTGTTTGGTTGTTTGTCCAGGATTCACGTGAAAACTACTGGTCCGATTGTCACAAAATTTTAAAGGAATAATTCTGAGGGCCCGGAGGGGACATAGGCTTTTTCACATTTTTATAAGTCAACAGGTTGCGGTTCCGGAGCCGTTTTAAGTTTTTTCGTTTTTTGGATGTCGAGGCAAAACGGCCTTGAAATTTTGCACAAATGTTCCCCTTAGCAACTGGCATTAATTGTATAAATCTGGTTGGAATAAATTAACCCATTTCGACCTGACGGGCTTCCAAAAAATTTTGTGATTCCGATTTGTGTCCAATTTTACAGGGTGGTTTCGCAGTCGAAAAAGAGTTTAGCATAAATTTTTGTTGAGTTCGGGCAATCCGTTTGAGCACGAGGGCGCAATGAAGCTTTTTCAATGTTTTTGATGTCGAGTCAAAACTGTTTGACCGATTGACTTGAAATTTTGCACAAATGGTCATCTTAACAATCGAAATTTGTTGTATAAATTTGGTTGGAATAAATTAAGCCACTTCGGCCTGGCGGGCTTCCAAAAAATTTTGTGTTTCCGATTTGTGTCCAATTTTACAGGGTGATATTGCAGTCGAAAAGAGAGGCTGGCACTAATTTTTGTTGAGTTCGGTTAACCAGCTTTGGCAAGAGAGCGCAATAAAGCTTTTTCAATGTTTTTGATGCCGGTTTGATCGAAAATGGTTTGTCAAAATGGTTTGATCGATTGACTTGAAATTGTGCACAAATGTTCCTCTTAGCAACCGTAATTTGTTGTATAAATTTGTTTGGAATGAACTAACCTATTTCCGTCTGGTGAACTTCCAAAAAATTTTGTGTTTCCGATTTGTGTAAATTTTACAGGTAGATTTTGCAGTCGAAAAGAGAGGCTTCAAAAAGTTTTAGTTAAGTTCGATTAACCAATTTTCCATGACAACGCCATGAAGTTTTCTATATATTTTATTTGCTTCAACGACTAAAAGAATTTTATTGAAAATTTTGTATCGCCATTTTAATTATAAAAACCTAAATTATCAAATTTTTGGTATTAACGCAAGTTAAACCTTATTCCAAAAGCTCACTTAATTAATAAGACTAATTTTTTTGCTCTTAAATAGTCTAAAATAGTGCAAAAGCTAAATGAGATAATATTAATAATAATAAAAATAAGGCTAATAAAGAATCCGAATAATAATATCTTTAAATCTAAATAACATAACATTTTCCTTGCCTACATTTTTTCGTAAGTCTTTGTTGTTTATCTACTTTGCAGTTGTTGTTTTTAAAAAATAGATTTCAGTGTGAAATTGCAGTTTTCTTCAAATGAAATCTAAAAATCAAAAAATTCAATTTCGTAAATATTATGCTTAAATACAAAGTATTTTAAAACAGTTTTTCCAAAAAAAAAAACCTATATTCCTCTCATAAAATCATAAGAGAACGAGGAATAGCGTAGTAGAACTTTCAGGTAAGTACTAAACAAAATATAAGTTGAAAAGCAGATTTTTAAACCTTTTTTAAACAATCGACTATATTTTATTCAAACGTTGGCAATTCAAGAAAACTACTATTGTCATAGTATAATGACATAATGGCAAATTTAGTATACTCTTTTAACCTATAGTCATTTTAATTCAGTTAACATTATTCACCGGAAACCCACCATCCTCAACTCTATCGTCAGGGAGCACCAAATTGTCAAGAAACACCACGTATAGAGAAATTAGATCGTTCAAACTGTTTTGCAAACTGGATTTTAAAGTTTGTGTTTCGCAATCGGTTAAAAGAACTTGACAAAACATTTTTTTGAACATTTCCCTAATTCAAAGAAGTTGTACTTTCTTTCAAAAATTGATCGTAATTTACTAACAAATTTTTTTTTGAACAACCGTTGGGTCGGCATGGGTTAACAAATTCTAAGACTGTTAATTCTTGTGAACTCCATCTCAAAGAGGAATACATATACAAAATTTAAAGGCAATCGGTTAAATCATTTCTAATATATAAACTATTCGGCCACAATGGGTTAACGGAACTCCACAAATATTATTTTTAGGTTTTATTTTTAACCAAAACAATTTGCACGCTCCCGGGTAATGCCGGGTTAATATGCTAGTCTAATAATAAAGATGAAGATTTGTTTATTTGTTTGTCCAAAATTCATGTGAAAACCATTATTCAGATTTTCACAAATTTACAGGAATAATTCCTGGAGCCTGGGGTGTGACTTAGGCTATGTCGCAATTTTATAAGCCAACAGGTTACGGCTCCAGATCCGTTTTAAGTATTTGAATTTTTTTTTATGTCGAGTCGAAACAGTGTGACCGATTGACTTGACATTTTGCACAAATTTTCCTCTTAGTTAACAAAGGTAGTTGTATAAAGTTGGTTGGAATATATTAATTTAATTCACGCGAATTACGTTTTTGGTTAATATTTAAATAAAAACACAAAGTTATTAATTTTAAAATTAATTTTTTTTATTTATTCAAATTCACCTTAACTGGTTGAATGAAATCTTAAGG
Organism: Dolichopus griseipennis; assembly: GCA_963082915.1. Lineage (NCBI taxonomy): Eukaryota > Metazoa > Arthropoda > Insecta > Diptera > Dolichopodidae > Dolichopus > Dolichopus griseipennis. The sequence goes on along the minus strand of OY720441.1, from coordinate 240,866,887 downwards.
CTTGACTTTTTTCTTTTTACAAACATATTTATAATAATATTTTAAAACTAATTAAAAGAAATCTTTCACAACAAATTTTAGTTTGAATTACAAGTACTTAATATATTATATTGTTCGAACTTAAATTTGTATACATATTATATTTATGTTACTCAATTTTGGTTTTATTTTACATATTTTAATATTTATTGAATTCTTATTCTAAAACCAAAAAAAAAATTAAATTTACTTATCTTAACATTAATTATAATTTTTTATCGAAATTATATTTCGAAACAAAATTCAGTATCGAGTTACAAAAATAAATTTACTTATTACAATATGTATATTTGTTATGCATTTTTTTGTTTTCCTTACCCAAAATAATATAACTGACCTTCAACAGAATTCACTTTACAAATATAAAATCCAAAACAATTTGGATTTGAAAATTTGAAAATTTTTATTTTGGGTATGAAAAATAGAATAAGAAAAAAAAAGGAAAGAATAAAATTAGGTCATAAATAAGTGTGTTTTATTTAAAGAATATTATTGTATTTATATAAAATAAATTTACTTATTACAATATGTATATTTGTTATGCATTTTTTTGTTTTCCTTACCCAAAATAATATAACTGACCTTCAACAGAATTCACTTTACAAATATAAAATCCAAAACAATTTGGATTTGAAAATTTGAAAATTTTTATTTTGGGTATGAAAAATAGAATAAGAAAAAAAAAGGAAAGAATAAAATTAGGTCATAAATAAGTGTGTTTTATTTAAAGAATATTATTGTATTTATATAAAATAAATTTACTTATTACAATATGTATATTTGTTATGCATTTTTTTGTTTTCCTTACCCAAAATAATATAACTGACCTTCAACAGAATTCACTTTACAAATATAAAATCCAAAACAATTTGGATTTGAAAATTTGAAAATTTTTATTTTGGGTATGAAAAATAGAATAAGAAAAAAAAAGGAAAGAATAAAATTAGGTCATAAATAAGGGTGTTTTATTTAAAGAATATTATTGTTTTGGATTTTATATTTGTAAAGTGAATTCTGTTGAAGGTCAGTTATATTATTATGGGTACCTAAGGGTTACCAGCTGTGGCGTAACTCCTCCCTCCTTAAGATTAAGACTCTCCTGAGTCCAAATTTAAATATTTTGAATTTTTGAATAATATTAATAGAAATATAATTTTGCTTATTACTAATAAAATTATAAAATTTATAAGACTTAAGTAAATATAATAATTATTTTTATGATATTTTATTTCTTTTATTAATATTTTTTTACTTGTTCTAATATTATGTCATTAAAACTGATATTTTCATTAATTCCTTGATTTATATTTAGATTATCTGATATCGTAAAACTTTGTTTGAACTCTCTTAGATTACTTTTAAAAACTGTTCCATTTATATTTATTGAACAATCATTAAAATTGAATATGTAATTTCCATTTATTTTGAACTTTCGTTCATCACAAGTACTATTAAAATTTACATTTATCTGATTATACCCGTGCATACATATATGAACATCGGGTATATTAAAATTACTCCTCCGTTTGTAACGCATCGAACCGTCAGCACGATAACTCAAAAACTATAAGAGCTAGAGTTCTGAAACTTTCACAAAGTAATTTTTAGACAATTTGTAGCTCCCTATTGTTTTTGGTTAAAATCGGACGAAGGCTTCGGGTAGCTGCCATACAAATTTTTCGAAATTATATGAATATTTTCAAAATTAATAACTAAATAGAAACCAAATATAAAAACAAACAAAATGTAATCAAATTACTAATCGGTTCATGGTGTAGTGGTTAGGACATGTTACTTCTAGCCAAAATGTCTCTGTTCGAATTCAGGCTAAGGAAAATTTTTTTTTTTTTTTAATTATTTTTTTGTTATCTATTTTCCTTTTAATAAAATATATGTATTTATTTTATGTATGAAAAATTCTATTTTATAGAAATTTGACAGAAAACTCTCATTTATATTAAAAATTATTTTTTTTTTTTAATATTTCTATAAAAAAATTCAAAACTGTTATTTAAAACAAACAAGTGATACCATAGCAACTACAATTATTTAAAAACTGTTATTGAAAACAAACAATTGATACCATAGCAACCACAATTATTAAAAAAAAAAAAATTAAGATAAATAAAAACTTGTTTTGTAGGCAAATTATCAATTGTTCTATGGTGTAGTGGTTAGGACATGGGATTAGTAGTCAAAACGTTTCGATTCGATTCCTGGCTGGGGCAAAATTTTTTTTTTTTTTTTAAATTCATCTAAAACTCTCATTAATAATTAATAATTTTTTTTTAATACATTTTTAAAAAAATTCAAAACAGTTATTAAAAACAAACAATTGATACTATAGCAACTATAATAATTTAAAAAAAAATTCAGATGAACAGAAAGACGATGGCTTAGTGGTTAGGACGTCGACCTTTTAATTGAAAAGTGTGGGTTCGAATCTCGTTCAGAGCATATTTTTTTTTTTAAATTCATCTTTTTTTTTAATTAATTTTTTTTGTTTATTAATTTTTTTTGTAATTAAATATAAAAAAACAAATATTTTGAATTTTCTGTCAAATAGTTCAATTGCAATATATGAAATTCTTATTTATTTAATACACGCACGGGTATCTAAAAGTTGACAAGGGCAACTATAATCTTCTGCGTTTTTTACTAAAATTACTCCTATTTTTAAAACAATTATTTCTGATATATTATTGAAAATTTTTAAGCAATTTCCTTTGAAAGTGCAGTTTTTTGATATTATTAAATCTTTTATATCTTTTTTATTTTCATGATTAAAATTTTTATTATCATATTTTACAAATTTTTGTTGTTCAAACATTAGTTCATTATTAAATCTATCACCTATTGGAATTAACATAGTTGTTGGTACACTGATTGTTTCATTAGGTATTTTAATAACGAAAACAATGTTATCTTTACTATCAATTAATGTGGCTAATTTAATATTTTGTAATCTATTAAAATCAATATCGTATTCTAAAATTTCTTCATTTGTTAAAATATTGCTGTGTATTATTCCTAGTCTATAGCTGATGCTATATTGTCTGGAACGTGTTCAATATTATCTTGTATAATTTTAATTTTAAGTGCAAAATCTGTGTTAGGTAAGTATTTATAAATTGTTGTGTATTAATTAAGGATCTGTCGTTTTAAATAATTTGTTTGAGCTTAATAAAAGTGTTATTAAAATTGTTGTTAACTGTAATTTGACTGTTTAAGTTTGTTATGGCATTATGATTATTTTGATCAATGATTTTTAGATGATCTTCAATTTCTTGCCGATCAGAATAGTCCATTGTACCATACAACAATTTTTGAACAGTCCCAACGAAATTTACTAGACCCCGTTTGTGTCTGTGTGGAATTAAAGTTTTAACCTTATTTTTCGGGACATTTAATTGTTGAGTTAGGATAAGTTTATTTTGTATTTCTGATAAATTTATATTATCTTATATTATCAATTTTCTAATTTGTTTAGTATTTCTGAAATTTCTTTGGGGTTAATGATATGTAAGATTGTATTATAGTTTTTTACTAATTCCATATTTATTAACTGTTATTATACCATTCGACAGCTTCATACATTTTTTCGATAATGCTTAGTTCTTTATTTACAATACCTAAATCCCTAATTTTTTCACCAATGGTATTATGCAACCGTTCAATATCGGAATTCCCAGTATGGTTGTTAGATTTAACTAGATGTAATTCAATTTGCTCATTTCTAAGGTAGCCTTCAATATTTACGCTCCTAAACTCAATATCTGTAATTAATTTTTTGAAATTCCCTCTTTGCGCTTTGAACTCCCTTAACTTTTCTATTATAGTTTAATTGGTCCTGTCATTTAAGTGAAAAATGGTTGCAAATTTAGAGAACCGGTCTATAAATGTTAAAAAATTTTGTTTCGTGTTCGTATATATGTCCATATGGATAATTTGTTTAATGTGTTTTGGTGTTTCTGTCAATTCGAATTTTTTCTTGATTGGGTTTCTATCGTATTTTACACAATTACAGATATCACAATTATTAATATATTTGTTTACGATATTTTTTAATTTTGGAAAGTATATCGTCTTTTTCAAACCTTCGTAATTTTCATTTATACTGGTATGACCTGTTTCGTTTTTATGGTATTTATGTATTTGTTTGAGAGTTACATCTAACGAATTTTACGTTATGACAGTTCCCGTATAAGTCTATTAATTTTCTTTGGACGATATTATATTTATGATCGTTTAATTCAGAAAAAATGCCTATTTTACCTTTGCTTATATGTCTTCTACATATGTCACTTAAATTATTGTTTATATTTTCAGAATTTAAGAATATCCTTTTGTTGTTAAAATTTTTTTCTATATCGTTGTTTTTATTGTCGGGGAGAATTATTTGGGTTTTGAATCTATTCACAACTGTATCTAAAATTGGGAAATGGTCATTTGCCTCTTCTTCTTGAGAATGTACCGTTTCGTTGTCGGAAACGGTTTCAAAATCAGAAGTATTTATATTATTTTGCATTGAATAATTGGTATTATTACTTAATTGAGATAGAGTTTCATCATTATAATCTGTATCTTCAGATACAGCTTGTAGATCAGAAGAATCCACATTATTTTCAAGAGAGTAATTTATACTAGAATTTGTTTGAGAACTATTAATTTTTTATATATTTATATTTATTATATTTTCTAAGAGATTTATTTCGTGTTTATTTGTATTTATTCGGCTAAGGAAATACGCCACTTTATTTTCCTTGCCTTTTATATATATATTCAATATCCATGTTATACTCTCCTAATTTTAATAACCCTTTATTTAATCTAGGATTGATGTCTTTTCCGTGAGATTTTGAATATAACCATTTTAACGGTTGATGATCTGTTAAAAGTTTAAACTTATTACCATATAAATACGGCCTAAAATAATTGGTCGCCCAAACAATGGCAAGCAATTCCTTTTCGATGGTAGAGTAATTTTTTTCATGGTCATTTAAAGTTCTGCTAGCATAACATATTGGATGTGATTCCTGTTGCAAAATTGCACCAATGGCAAAAGCACTAGCATCTGTTACTAATTGAAACTTTTTGTTAAAATCTGGGTATTTTAGTATAGGGCCTTCTATTATAACTTATTTTAGTTTTTCAAAGGCATTTATATAGTTGGAGTCTCTTAAAATATTTATTTTACTATTCTTTTTCAAATAGTTTGTTAGCGGTTTTGCCAATTTGGCATAGTCTCTAATGAATTTTCGGTAATATCCCGTTATACCTAAAAAAGATTTAATTTGTTTTTGTGTAATAGGGAGTTTTAATTTTAAAATGTCATCCACTTTTTTGGGATTGGGTTTTACTCCGTCTGGAGTTAAAATGTGACCCAAGTACTCTGTTTGTTTTGCAAAAAAATTGCACTTATCTATTTGAATTTTTAAGTTGTGCTGTCTAAGAGTATTAAATATTTTTTTTATACTATTTTTATGTTCCTCTAATGAAGTAGAAAATATTAGTATGTCATCCAAGTAACATACACATATTTTATTGATATGTTCCTTAAGAACATTATTCATTAGGCGTTGGAAAGTTGCCGGAGCATTCTTTAATCCAAACGGCGTCCTTATGTATACATAATGTCCAAAGGGTGTTGAGAAGGCTGTCTTTGGACAGTCTTCTTTTTTCACTAAGATTTGGTGAAACCCTTTAGCCAAATCTAGTGTTGTAAAGTAATGCGAATTTCCTAATTTATCAAATATATTTTCTATATTGGGTATAGGAAACTTATCGTCTATAGTTATTTCATTTAATTTTCTATAGTCCCCAACAAGACGCCATTTCTTTTCTCCCGAATTGTCTTGTTTTTTGGGTACTATCCATAGCGGACTATTGTAAGGAGAGTTACTTTCCCTTATTATCCCTTGCTTAAGTATATCTCAGATTTGTTTCGATATCTCCTGTTAGTGAATACGAGGATATCTATATATTTTCGAATATGTATGTCTATCGGTTTTAGTTATTATTTTATGCTGAGTGTTTGAAGTACAACTTAATTGGTCACCTTCTTTATAAAATAGATCCCTATATGATTTAAGCAAATTTAAGGTATTACTTTCTTCTTTATTTAAGGATTCAAAGAGGATGTTGAATTTTGTATCATCCAAATTAATTTTATTTAATTGACAAATTTCTTCGAATTTGTATGGACATTTATTTATTAATTTTATTTCTTTATTATTTATTTTTAAAATTTCATTTTCCATATCTATAATGGCCCCTAATGGTTTAAGTAAATTTTGATCTACAATGGCATCAAAACTCTTATCATGGAAATTTGTTAATTTCCAAATCATAAATGCATCTTCATTGAATTCTGAGGGTAAATCAGTTTTAATCTCTTTTCTTACTAATATTTGATTATTAAGGGTATTAAAATTTCTAGGTTTTACTAAAATATTTATTTTATATTGGGATAGTTGAGTTTCGTCAAGGAGTGAAGTAGAAGACCCCGTATCTACTAAACATCTCAATTTTGTATTATTAATAGTAAGCAGTACTATTGGTAGGTAAATTTCTGAGGCGGTGAGAAAAAATTTACCTCTACTTCAGGTTCGCAAGTATCCATCGGTTGTACATTTTGTCTGTTAGTGAGTCGAGCTCGTGTTGAATTATTAAATTTTCTGTTATGATTGTTGTTATTACTAAGTCGAGTTTGTGTTGAATTTTTATTATAAAAATTTCTATTGCTATGATTATTAATAGTATGATAGTTATTTGTATGTCGATTTTGTGTACTATTTGAGTTTTAAAAATGTCTGTTTTTTTTTTTTTTTTTTTTTTCTAAGCGCTAACTGTTCAACTGTTAGGCTAATAAGCCTGTCTATATCTCCTGAAATTTATGAACAGGGGGTCATTTTATATTCGTATTATTAGAATTGGTCTTATTGAATTTCACATACAATTTAAACATGAGGTAGTACTAGGCCTTATAACATATAGAAACGTCTTAGATTTTCAATATTTACAATTCTATTTTTTGTTTATATTGTAATATTTTATATTTTACTTATATGGTATTCTATATTAGCGAGTTATATTATTTAATTAAATTATTTGTTTATATTTTGCATTTTTTTATATTTTTATATTAAAGTATTTTTTATTAAAGGTTTATAATTATTAATTATTGATTATGCCATTAATTTGAACCCAATGGCGAATAGTAGCTGAGTCGAGTCGAAAACCAGAAAAGTTTTTTCACTTTCACTAGAATTCGAACCCGGGCCGACTCAACCACTGTGCCACCCAGCTGTTGATTTATTTATTAAAATTATTATTGTAGTTTGAATTTTGATTATAATTAGAATAATTGTTATATTTATTTTTATTTTGTAAGTTTTGTTTAGGTTTAATAAAAGAATTATTTTGAAAATTTGTTTTTTCTCTTATTAGCCCTGAGCTTTCTAATAAATCATATGCTTCTCTTAAATTATCAATATTTCTACTTAAAATTATTGTGGCCAAGTGTTGTTCAATATTATTTATAACAGTTTTTAAAATTATTGATTCATTAACCTTTGGATGAAATTCTGCACGGTTGGATGAATCAAACTCATATTTTTCATTTAGTTTTGCTAAGACTATTTATTTATTAAAATATTCACTTACGGTTGTTTTTCTTAATGAAAGAGTTTCCTGGTATAGTTAATGGTATGATTCTTTTACTCCAAAAGCGTTCACTAATCCGGTTTTTATTTGCTCCCAAGTTGCATCGCCTAAACACAGCATTACGTTCAATACTTCTCCTTGTATTTTGTTGATTATTATTCTATCGAATACATATTCTTTTATCGTTGGATTTGAATTTAAGAGGGGTAGTATAGTGTCCACTCCTCTTATAAATGATGTGAGGCCATATTCATTGTCTCCTCTGAATTCGTGAATTCTCTGAGCATCATTTATAAAATAATCAATGGTCAGAGAAGGAGTTGGTATATTATGGTCTGGCATTGTTATTATTGCACTAATATCACTAACTTCACTATTATTTTTATTATTACTATTTTGTGGTATACTGTAAGCTTGCGGTCTTTCAAAACCACTCGTTTTTACTTGTGGCATAAAGTATATATATATTTTATTTTTTTTTTTTTATTAAAAAATTTTCTGTTCTTTTTATATTTTTTTCTTCAATAATTTATATTACAAAATTCATATATATATATATCACTGTTTATGATGTTTGTAAAAAAAATTTTAAACTTAAATTTAACTATTTTTTCGGTTCGATTTTAATTTCACTAGATCTATTCTCTTTTGAGTTAGAACTAACCGACTGCGCAAATTACGTTTTTGGTTAATATTTAAATAAAAACACAAAGTTATTAATTTTAAAATTAATTTTTTTTATTTATTTAAATTCACTTTAACTGGTTGAATGAAATCTTAAAACTTGACTTTTTTCTTTTTACAAACATATTTATAATAATATTTTAAAACTAATTAAAAGAAATCTTTCTCAACAAATTTGAGTTCGAATTACAAGTACTTAATATATTATATTGTTCGAACTTAAATTTGTGTACATATTATATTTATGTTACTCAATATTGGTTTCATTTTACATATTTTAATATTTATAGAATTCTTATTCTAAAACAATAAAAAAATTAAATTTACTTATCTTAACATTAATTATAATTTTTTATCGAAATTATATTTCGAAACAAAATTCAGTATCGAGTTACAAAAAGAAATTTACTTATTACAATATGTATATTTGTTAACAAATCATCGTACTGAATTTTGTGTGGCACAATTTCAACATATGTTTATACCCGTATGGCTATATAGTGAAAGGGTATAATAAATTTGCCATTACGTTTGTGACGCAGAGAAGGAGGGGGGGTAGATATAGACTCAAGTGCATGGATCGGATCAGAATCGAAAAATAAATTGATTTAGCTATGTATGTCCGTCCGTCCGTCTGTCCGTCCGTCCGTCTGTCCGTCCGTCCGCACGATAACTCAAAAACTAAAGGAACTAGAATCTTGAAATTTTCGCAAATTCATTTTTTTCCAATAGCCGTCATCGCTATTTAAATCCAGCCATTTTGGTCCATGGGTTCGGGTAGCTGCCATAAAACTTCTTTTTTTATATGAGTATTTCTCTGTACCTATTACAACTGCGTGCCTGAAATTTTAAACATCTCAATTTTGTATTATTAATAGTAAGCAGTACTATTGGTAGGTAAATTTCTGAGGCGGTGAGAAAAAATTTACCTCTACTTCAGGTTCGCAAGTATCCATCGGTTGTACATTTTGTCTGTTAGTGAGTCGAGCTCGTGTTGAATTATTAAATTTTCTGTTATGATTGTTGTTATTACTAAGTCGAGTTTGTGTTGAATTTTTATTATAAAAATTTCTATTGCTATGATTATTAATAGTATGATAGTTATTTGTATGTCGATTTTGTGTACTATTTGAGTTTTAAAAATATCTGTTTTTTTTTTTTTTTTTTTTTTCTAAGCGCTAACTGTTCAACTGTTAGGCTAATAAGCCTGTCTATATCATAGGTACATGTTGGAACAGGGGGTCATATTATATTCGTATTATTAGAATTGGTCTTATTGAATTTCACATACAATTTAAACATGAGGTAGTACTAGGCCTTATAACATATAGAAACGTCTTAGATTTTCAATATTTACAATTCTATTTTTTGTTTATATTGTAATATTTTATATTTTACTTATATGGTATTCTATATTAGCGAGTTATATTATTTAATTAAATTATTTGTTTATATTTTGCATTTTTTTATATTTTTATATTAAAGTATTTTTTATTAAAGATTTATAATTATTAATTATTGATTATGCCATTAATTTGAACCCAATGGCGAATAGTAGCTGAGTCGAGTCGAAAACCAGAAAAGTTTTTTAACTTTCACTAGAATTCGAACCCGGGCCGACTCAACCACTGTGCCACCCAGCTGTTGATTTATTTATTAAAATTATTATTGTAGTTTGAATTTTGATTATAATTAGAATAATTGTTATATTTATTTTTATTTTGTAAGTTTTGTTTAGGTTTAATAAAAGAATTATTTTGAAAATTTGTTTTTTCTCTTATTAGCCCTGAGCTTTCTAATAAATCATATGCTTCTCTTAAATTATCAATATTTCTACTTAAAATTAATGTAGCCAAGTGTTGTTCAATATTATTTATAACAGTTTTTAAAATTATTGATTCATTAACCTTTGGATGAAATTCTGCACGGTTGGATGAATCAAACTCATATTTTTCATTTAGTTTTGCTAAGACTATTTTTAATTTATTAAAATATTCACTTACGGTTGTTTTTCTTAATGAAAGAGTTTCCTGGTATAGTTAATGGTATGATTCTTTTACTCCAAAAGCGTTCACTAATCCGGTTTTTATTTGCTCCCAAGTTGCATCGCCTAAACACAGCATTACGTTCAATACTTCTCCTTGTATTTTGTTGATTATTATTCTATCGAATACATATTCTTTTATCGTTGGATTTGAATTTAAGAGGGGTAGTATAGTGTCCACTCCTCTTATAAATGATGTGAGGCCATATTCATTGTCTCCTCTGAATTCGTGAATTCTCTGAGCATCATTTATAAAATAATCAATGGTCAGAGAAGGAGTTGGTATATTATGGTCTGGCATTGTTATTATTGCACTAATATCACTAACTTCACTATTATTTTTATTATTACTATTTTGTGGTATACTGTAAGCTTGCGGTCTTTCAAAACCACTCGTTTTTACTTGTGGCATAAAGTATATATATATTTTATTTTTTTTTTTTTATTAAAAAATTTTCTGTTCTTTTTATATTTTTTTCTTCAATAATTTATATTACAAAATTCATATATATATATATCACTGTTTATAATGTTTGTAAAAAAAATTTTAAACTTAAATTTAACTATTTTTTCGGTTCGATTTTAATTTCACTAGATCTATTCTCTTTTGAGTTAGAACTAACCGACTGCGCAAATTACGTTTTTGGTTAATATTTAAATAAAAACACAAAGTTATTAATTTTAAAATTAATTTTTTTTATTTATTTAAATTCACTTTAACTGGTTGAATGAAATCTTAAAACTTGACTTTTTTCTTTTTACAAACATATTTATAATAATATTTTAAAACTAATTAAAAGAAATCTTTCTCAACAAATTTGAGTTCGAATTACAAGTACTTAATATATTATATTGTTCGAACTTAAATTTGTGTACATATTATATTTATGTTACTCAATATTGGTTTCATTTTACATATTTTAATATTTATAGAATTCTTATTCTAAAACAATAAAAAAATTAAATTTACTTATCTTAACATTAATTATAATTTTTTATCGAAATTATATTTCGAAACAAAATTCAGTATCGAGTTACAAAAAGAAATTTACTTATTACAATATGTATATTTGTTAACAAATCATCGTACTGAATTTTGTGTGGCACAATTTCAACATATGTTTATACCCGTATGGCTATATAGTCAAAGGGTATAATAAATTTGCCATTACGTTTGTGACGCAGAGAAGGAGGGGGTGGGGGGGGGGGGGTAGATATAGACTCAAGTGCATGGATCGGATCAGAATCGAAAAATAAATTGATTTAGCTATGTATGTCCGTCCGTCCGTCTGTCCGTCCGTCCGCACGATAACTCAAAAACTAAAGGAACTAGAATCTTGAAATTTTCGCAAATTCATTTTTTTCCAATAGCCGTCATCGCTATTTAAATCCAGCCATTTTGGTCCATGGGTTCGGGTAGCTGCCATAAAACTTCTTTTTTTATATGAGTATTTCTCTGTACCTATTACAACTGCGTGCCTGAAATTTTAAACATCTCAATTTTGTATTATTAATAGTAAGCAGTACTATTGGTAGGTAAATTTCTGAGGCGGTGAGAAAAAATTTACCTCTACTTCAGGTTCGCAAGTATCCATCGGTTGTACATTTTGTCTGTTAGTGAGTCGAGCTCGTGTTGAATTATTAAATTTTCTGTTATGATTGTTGTTATTACTAAGTCGAGTTTGTGTTGAATTTTTATTATAAAAATTTCTATTGCTATGATTATTAATAGTATGATAGTTATTTGTATGTCGATTTTGTGTACTATTTGAGTTTTAAAAATGTCTGTTTTTTTTTTTTTTTTTTTTTTCTAAGCGCTAACTGTTCAACTGTTAGGCTAATAAGCCTGTCTATATCATAGGTACATGTTGGAACAGGGGGTCATATTATATTCGTATTATTAGAATTGGTCTTATTGAATTTCACATACAATTTAAACATGAGGTAGTACTAGGCCTTATAACATATAGAAACGTCTTAGATTTTCAATATTTACAATTCTATTTTTTGTTTATATTGTAATATTTTATATTTTACTTATATGGTATTCTATATTAGCGAGTTATATTATTTAATTAAATTATTTGTTTATATTTTGCATTTTTTTATATTTTTATATTAAAGTATTTTTTATTAAAGATTTATAATTATTAATTATTGATTATGCCATTAATTTGAACCCAATGGCGAATAGTAGCTGAGTCGAGTCGAAAACCAGAAAAGTTTTTTAACTTTCACTAGAATTCGAACCCGGGCCGACTCAACCACTGTGCCACCCAGCTGTTGATTTATTTATTAAAATTATTATTGTAGTTTGAATTTTGATTATAATTAGAATAATTGTTATATTTATTTTTATTTTGTAAGTTTTGTTTAGGTTTAATAAAAGAATTATTTTGAAAATTTGTTTTTTCTCTTATTAGCCCTGAGCTTTCTAATAAATCATATGCTTCTCTTAAATTATCAATATTTCTACTTAAAATTAATGTAGCCAAGTGTTGTTCAATATTATTTATAACAGTTTTTAAAATTATTGATTCATTAACCTTTGGATGAAATTCTGCACGGTTGGATGAATCAAACTCATATTTTTCATTTAGTTTTGCTAAGACTATTTTTAATTTATTAAAATATTCACTTACGGTTGTTTTTCTTAATGAAAGAGTTTCCTGGTATAGTTAATGGTATGATTCTTTTACTCCAAAAGCGTTCACTAATCCGGTTTTTATTTGCTCCCAAGTTGCATCGCCTAAACACAGCATTACGTTCAATACTTCTCCTTGTATTTTGTTGATTATTATTCTATCGAATACATATTCTTTTATCGTTGGATTTGAATTTAAGAGGGGTAGTATAGTGTCCACTCCTCTTATAAATGATGTGAGGCCATATTCATTGTCTCCTCTGAATTCGTGAATTCTCTGAGCATCATTTATAAAATAATCAATGGTCAGAGAAGGAGTTGGTATATTATGGTCTGGCATTGTTATTATTGCACTAATATCACTAACTTCACTATTATTTTTATTATTACTATTTTGTGGTATACTGTAAGCTTGCGGTCTTTCAAAACCACTCGTTTTTACTTGTGGCATAAAGTATATATATATTTTATTTTTTTTTTTTTATTAAAAAATTTTCTGTTCTTTTTATATTTTTTTCTTCAATAATTTATATTACAAAATTCATATATATATATATCACTGTTTATAATGTTTGTAAAAAAAATTTTAAACTTAAATTTAACTATTTTTTCGGTTCGATTTTAATTTCACTAGATCTATTCTCTTTTGAGTTAGAACTAACCGACTGCGCAAATTACGTTTTTGGTTAATATTTAAATAAAAACACAAAGTTATTAATTTTAAAATTAATTTTTTTTATTTATTTAAATTCACTTTAACTGGTTGAATGAAATCCTAAAACTTGACTTTTTTCTTTTTACAAACATATTTATAATAATATTTTAAAACCAATTAAAAAAAATCTTTCTCAACAAATTTGAGTTCGAATTACAAGTACTTAATATATTATATTGTTCGAACTTAAATTTGTGTACATATTATATTTATGTTACTCAATATTGGTTTCATTTTACATATTTTAATATTTATTGAATTCTTATTCTAAAACAAAAAAAAAATTAAATTTACTTATCTTAACATTAATTATAATTTTTTATCGAAATTATATTTCGAAACAAAATTCAGTATCGAGTTACAAAAAGAAATTTACTTATTACAATATGTATATTTGTTAACAAATCATCGTACTGAATTTTGTGTGGCACAATTTCAACATATGTTTATACCCGTATGGCTATATAGTCAAAGGGTATAATAAATTTGCCATTACGTTTGTGACGCAGAGAAGGAGCGGGGGTAGATATAGACTCAAGTGCATGGATCGGATCAGAATCGAAAAATAAATTGATTTAGCTATGTATGTCCGTCCGTCCGTCTGTCCGTCCGTCCGCACGATAACTCAAAAACTAAAGGAACTAGAATCTTGAAATTTTCGCAAATTCATTTTTTTCCAATAGCCGTCATCGCTATTTAAATCCAGCCATTTTGGTCCATGGGTTCGGGTAGCTGCCATAAAACTTCTTTTTTTATATGAGTATTTCTCTGTACCTATTACAACTGCGTGCCTGAAATTTTGCCAAAAGTAGTTTAGTTTTATGGCCAAGGTTTCTGCAAAATTTGGTTGGTCTACTGCGGAGGGTTCGAGTAGCTGCCTTAGAACTCCTTCTTTTATATGAGCTTTACATTACACCTGATGAAGCTGGGTGTCTGAAATTTTGCAAAAAATAGTTTAGTGTAATAGCCAAAGTTACTGCAAAATTTAGTTGGTCTACTGCTGACGGTTCGTGTAGCTGCCATACAATTTCCTACTTTATATAAGGATTACTCTCCACCTAGTGAAGCTGGGTGTCTGAAATTTTGCCAAAAATAGTTTAGTGTATTGGCCAAGATTACAGCAAAATTTGGTTAGTCTATTGCAGAGGGTTCGAGTAGCTGCCATACAACTCCTTCTTTTATATGAGTATTCCACTAAACTTAATAAAGTATGTTTGAAATTTTGCGATAAGTAATTAACCGGATGATATAAAGTATATGTTACGGTCATACGGGTGTCCCAGAGTTGACACAGTCTACTCTACTACACTCTTCCTCGTCTTTTATCAAATTACTACATTATTTTATTTAAATTAAAAAAAGGTTCAAATGCAATTGAACTGGTTATGCTGATTGTACAAAAATATATTTGATTGCATTTTTGTATAAGAATGAAAAAATGAAAAATAAATAAGAAAAAAAAGGAAAGAATAATATTAGGTCATAAATAAGTTTGTTTTATTTAAAGAATATTATTGTTTTAAATTTTATATTTGTAAAGTGAATTCTGTTGAAGGTCAGTTATATTATTTTGGATAAGGGTTACCAGCTGTGGCGTAACTCGCGCAAAGAATATGTGTCCAGGTCAGCAGAAATGCAGGTAGTATGTAAATTAATTTAAAATGAAGTAGTTTTTGACTTTCAAAAAACAGTAATTCGTTTATTACTGTACGGTTTACTTTTTTCTATATCGATTATAATATAATTATAAAAGATAAAAAAATAATTAATAAAAGATAAAAAAAAAAAAACTAATCAGCAATTAAGCAAAAAAACAAAAAAAAAATATATATATTTTAATTACGCGAAATGGCTTCGTACCAAAAAACTAAAAATTAACTAAAAATTAAGTGCAAACTAAAAATTAAAGGAGAACGGGTATAGAATGTGCAGGTTTGTGCAAAAATTCTATCATAAGGCATTAAAATGTTCAGAAACAATCTACGGTGAACTTACTATACACCTACCGGAATATTAAGTTTATTTGTGACGACAGTATTCAATATATACAAAATGTTGATTTGGTTTTACAAAACATGGACAGTGCAGTTTCCAAAAATAATGAGTACCTTAAGGAATATAAAGAAGAATTTGAACGTGCAATAAAAAAAAAATGAAAATGAAGTCGTTGAATTACTTAAGGCTATTGAAACTAATTACATGAAGAGATTGGAAAAGCCAGCCAATAAAATAGAGAAAATGCAAAAATTTACTTCAAAAATTTTGTCTTCAAAATTGAAACAGAAAAAGTGAATGAATCATTTGTTAGTGCAATTAAAAAAAATAATGAGGTCTGCAAAAAAATGAATGTCACAAATAATATTAATTCGAATATGGGTCAAACAGTGTCATTTGCTGATGTAATTAAAAATACTAAAGCAAGTGTAAATTTAAAAATGAAGAAAGAGTTAGCTTTAATAATAAAACCGAAGAATAAGCAGAAAACTGAAAAAACAAGAAGTGATTTAAATACAAAGGTGGATCCAAAAAATTTGAAAATAAAGAATATTGAAAACAAAAGTAATGGGATGATTTTAATAGAAACGGAAACCATCGAAGATCGTGAAAATATCAAAAAGGAATTAGAAGAGAATTATGAAATCAAAATACCTGTGATCATTAAACCTAATATAGAATTGTGCACATGAATAATAAATTTAGTGAAAATGATATTATGGAAAGCTTAAAAAACAAATTCTTTTCTATACATGAGTGATCTTAAAGTATTAAAGATATATCCAGTGAAAAAATACAACAAAGAAATGTTTAATGCAATTATAGAAGTGGATAAGGAATCATTCCCAAAAATAATAGCTAACGAAAAATTATGTATTGGGTGGAAAAGGTGCAAGGTCTTTGATGCCATAAAGTCTCTAGATGTTACAAATGTAAAGGATTTATCCATATAGCTGCGGAATGCACGAATAAAGAAACATGCTTGAAGTGCCACCTACAATACAAGACAAGTGAATGCCAAAAAGAGGAAATTAATAAATGCATTAATTGCTTAAAATCTAACGAAAAATTCAGTTTGGGTTTGGATGTTAATCATAAAACTTTTAGTAGATCATGTCCAGTGTATAAAAATAAATTAAGCATAAGAAAACAAAAAATCGGATACAAGAAATTAAGGAAAATACAATAGGAAAAAGTAATATAAATATAAATAAAACTATTAATAATAATTCAAAAAGTAGATTACAAATTAAATATAAATGTAAATGAAAATAAATAAGTGATTCTGCATGCAGAACTAATAATATTAATAATAATATTAATAAGAATAATACTAATGTTAAACCAAGTATTAATAATATTAGAGACACTAACAGTGATATAACTCATTATAAAAAATGAAAATAATAATAATGAAAATAATAATAATAAAAATAATAATAATAAAAATAATAGTAATAACAATAATATTAACCATAACATTGAAAAGACTAACAAAATTGATTATAATAAAGATAAAAATAATCGTAACTTTTAGTAGATCATGTCCAGTGTATAAAAATAAATAAAGCATAAGAAAACAAAAAATCGGATACAAGAAATTAAGGAAAGTACAATAGGAAAAAGTAATATAAATATAAATAAAACTATTAATAATAATTCAAAAAGTAGATTACAAATTAATATAAATGTAAATGAAAATAAATAAGTGATTCTGCATGCAGAACTGATAATATTAATAATAATATTAATAAGAATAATACTAATGTTAAACCAAGTATTAATAATATTAGAGACACTAACAGTGATATAACTCATATAAAAAATGAAAATAATAATAATGAAAATAATAATAAAAATAATAATAATAAAAATAATAGTAATAACAATAATATTAACCATAACATTGAAAAGACTAACAAAATTGATTATAATAAAGATAAAAATTAATTTCCAAAATTATACTCAAATAAAAACACTATCCTTAAAAGTGATATAAAAATATATAAAACTATTAAAAATAATTCAAAAAGTAGCATTAAAACTGATAAAATTAACAAAAAAAATGGTAGTAATAATACAGAAAAAGGAGAAAATGATAGTATATGTAAGATTAAAAACGATTAAATTCACCAAACCAAGGATAATGTAAAAAGTAAAATTAAAATCGATAAAATTAACCCGAGCTATGATAATAATACAGAAAAAAGAGAAAATGATAGTATTATAAAGATAAAAAATGATACATATAACCAAACCAATGAAAAAAGTAATAATAAAGTAGAAATAAAAGACTCCAAATACCCAAACTGGAATAAAGGCGAAACAATAAATTCACAGAACACAACTGAAAAAAAATAGGTTACTCCAAATTCCAAGATGATAATAATTTTTCACGATCAAAATGATATTTGCTTTGAAACCAAAACAAACCCATATAAATGTTTAATTAATCAAGAAGGACTACCAACTGACTATCCGGAACTTCGGAGAATATATCACAGGTACCACGAAAACATAGGAATCTGCAATAAAGATGTTTCGAATGATCTAGCTACATATAGACGACATGTTTATAACAAATATAACTAAAATCTTCAAAAGACAAGAGAATCTTGCTAGTTACCTGAAGGGTAGATAATAATGGCAGATAAAATGCAAATTGGAGATCTAAAGATATTTTATTTAAATATATGTAGCATTAGAAATAAAATACTGGAACTGGAAACATTAATTAATGAATATAAAGAAATATATGTAGTATTAATTACAGAAGTTTGGATTTATGATTATGAAAAAGATATCTACAACATCCCCAATCAAGCAGTTTACAACTGTAAAAAAAGAGGAGGTCGGACTGCCATTTTTATTAAAAATAATATTAGTTTCAATAAAATTTGTAAAGAGGAAAAATATAACTTTACTGGAATTGAAATACTGAACTCAAAACCAAAACTAAAAATCGGTACATTTTAGAAAGCTCCAGTGAAAAACAGCAACCTTTTTATGGAGTTTCTTGAATTTAAACTGGTAGATAAGGCAAATCATATATTTTTTACAGATACCAATCTAAATCTATTTGAAAACTCCAATATAATTATTAAGTATAACGACATTAAAGCAACTTCTGGATATAGCATAGTTAATAAAACGGAAAGTACAAGAAATACAACTAACTCTAGCACCTTAATTGATCACATAATAACAAACACGAATGGCAATTATGATGTTAATTATATAATAGAAAATAACTGCCTATCGGAACATTAATTGGCAATAGTAATTATTAAAGCAATTAATATTGAGAAGTTACCAATGAAAAAGTACAACATAAACAAAATCGATTATAATAAAATGCGTTCCATAGTAAAATACAAAATAGAAAATAATAATATACCAGGAATCGAAATCTTAGTAAAAATTATACAGGAAGCAAAAAAATTATGTAGTAAGACAACACCAATGAGAACGAGAAATAATAACTGGATAAAACCTTTTATTCATGAAAAGCTGAAAATAAGAAAAGCATTATATAATCGACATAAAAATGATCCAACCGGTAGTGAACAAAAGGCAAAATATATAAAAAATTGAGAAAAAGGTAGAACAATTAATAAAAGAAGAAAAAAAAAATTATATTAATAGAAATATTGAAAAAGTCTGGAGCGATTCTAGGAAATTATGGAAAATATTGAATAATTCTATAAAAAATACCAATGAAGATAAACTTAAAAATGTTAGTCAAGTTATCAAAAGCAATGGTGAAAAAACTAAAAATGATGATGAAACTGCAAATACTCTCAATAATTTTTTTTACTGAAATAGGAGAACGTATTAAAAAAAACTTTCTAAATACCAATGATTTTACTAACTGCTCACAAAATCTTTATAATAGCTCGTTGCTTCTTATTCCAGTTATAGAACCAGAAATCCATCAAATTATTATGAATTTAAATAAAAATGCAAATCCAGGATTGGATAAAATTACAGTGAGAGATCTACAAGAGTTGGTCAATATTATAACCCCATCTTTAGTTAAACTGATAAATGAAAGTTTCACTAATGGTATATATCCCGATTCGTTAAAAAAAGCTTATTTAATTCCTATTCACAAAAGTGAATCAAGAGAAGATTGTTGTAATTTCAAAAAAATATGAAAAAGTTATTAATTCGAGAATAAGGAGTTTCACTACTAAAAGAATTAACTTTGATGCTAACCAATATGGGTAGAAAAAAGTGGTACAGATTCAACTATCGCAGCAACTTTGGAACATATTTATGATGCGTTGGATGACGGCTACTATGTTGGTGCAGTTTTTATTGGCTTAACAAAAGCATTTTATATGGCAAGTCATTCCAGACTTATCAGATTGCTAGACAACTTAGGAATTAGAGGTAACAGTAATCTCTAATTAAAAAGTTATTTGACAAATAGAACCCAATATTTTAAAGTTAATGTGATGAACTTGTAATAAAAACAGGCGTACCACAAGGTTCATTGCTGGGGCCGTTATTATACTTGCTGTATATAATGGACTTACCTAAAAACAATATTAAGTCAAAATACAACATTTGTGCGGATGACACTAACCTTATCGCAAAAACGAAAACATTAGAAGAGCTTCGAAATATACTAAATGACGACTTAAAGATATATTGAAGTTGACTGGACCAAAATGAATTATGTATAAATCCGAAAAAAAACTAATTATCTGATATTCAAAATGCAAAAGAAAATAAATGATAATATTACGATAATATAATGGCCATATATTATAAAAAATTAGGTATAATATATGCAGTTGGAGTCATTGTTCATATTTTCATAAAAATCAAATGAGTGCAGTAATGAATAGAGCCCTCAAAACTTTATTTAATTTGAATATAAGAACCAGAACTAATTATTTATATAAAATAATTTTTACACTATGTATTAACCAATTAATTTACTTTGAACAATGTAAATACATGTATAATATCAAAAAAAACTTCAAAATAGGGAGAATGTTCATAACTATCTAACCAGAAACAGGAAAAATATCGAAATTCCTAAAGCCAAAACAACGTTGAAGCTAAAAAGTCTAAAATGCAGCGCAATAAAACTTTTCAACTCTCTACCGGTAGAAATTGAAAACAATCAAAATTAAAACATATTTTAAAGTAAACTTAGAAAATTTGTAAAAAATCTTAGAAATTAATCTTTAAAAGTAAAAATTCAAAAAACAAAAAAAATCTAGAAATTAGAAAAATTGTAAAAAATCATAAGTTACTAAATGTTAGTTATAAGCTGTAGTTTAAGAATTACTTAATTTCTTATACATAATTTAAAAAAAACAAGTAAAGAAACAGTCAGTCGGTGCAACCGACTTAGAAATACCCTACACCTATTTGGTTCAAATTTAAGGACATATCCATAAGTCATTTTAACACCATAGAAGCTGTTATTAATTTGATCGTAAGACATAACTAACTAAATTAACTGTATAATACTAAAAACATTTTCTAATTACCCTAGCTATTAAAAAATACTACAAATTCTTACTAATTTATCTATTTAAAAATATTAAAAAACAAACAAACTTGAAATAAATGAAAATATATTTATTCCAATTCAATTACAAAATGAAAAAATTCTAATTATTAAATTTTGTGATAAAAAGATAATCAAAGCATAATATATTTAATAATCCAAATTTTTAAAAATTGCAATTATTTTAAATGGTTAGTTTATATACCTAATAGAAAAACTTGTAAACGCAAAATATGCAATAAATGTATTTCTAAAATACAATTAAAAATTTACACCTTTTCATATAATTCATTTAAATATAAAAATGAATTTTACATAAATGCAGCAAGTACCTTTGAACATAGCTGAACCCCTACAATTAAGTCTAGATTTCGGAGACACATAGGACATAGGAAATATATTCTTTGGCTTCGAAATTAAACTCGACCACAACCAATTCCCATGGTACTTTCATTACTAGTAACCTACTGTTAAATTTCATCTAAATACCGGCATTATTTTTTGAGTTATGGTGTTTTTAAGATATATGTTTGTTAGTCCTTGAACTTTTCAAGGGTTCCAGGACCCGAAATTATGGTACGATTTCGCCCATATGCAGTCCCGTCATACTTTCAATACTAGTTAACCCTTGTACACAATTGGAACGCTCTATCTTAATTTTAAGTTACTAGTTTTATTAATTTCGATGATAAGCTTTTACACATTGGGGGGTCTAAGAGAGGTTCTGAACCACCACTCCAATTGATCCCAAATTAGGGGGGCACGCAAGAAATAGTAAAGAACACCCTTGTGGCAAATTGGAAGCTTCTACATTTGTTTCAAGTAACTATCTTTATTAATTTCGAAAATATGTTTTAAGGGCCTAAGAACTGAGTGGCTGGTCCCCGATCCACTACTCCAATGGGGCCCAAATTTCAAAGACACTTACGAAATAGGAAGGGACACCCTGATACCAAATTTGGAGGTTCTATCTTCATTGGTTTCGGAATTATGCTCGTTTGGCCTATATTTTTTACAGATACCAATCTAAATCTATTTGAAAACTCCAATATAATTATTAAGTATAACGACATTAAAGCAACTTCTGGATATAGCATAGTTAATAAAACGGAAAGTACAAGAAATACAACTAACTCTAGCACCTTAATTGATCACATAATAACAAACACGAATGGCAATTATGATGTTAATTATATAATAGAAAATAACTGCCTATCGGAACATTAATTGGCAATAGTAATTATTAAAGCAATTAATATTGAGAAGTTACCAATGAAAAAGTACAACATAAACAAAATCGATTATAATAAAATGCGTTCCATAGTAAAATACAAAATAGAAAATAATAATATACCAGGAATCGAAATCTTAGTAAAAATTATACAGGAAGCAAAAAAATTATGTAGTAAGACAACACCAATGAGAACGAGAAATAATAACTGGATAAAACCTTTTATTCATGAAAAGCTGAAAATAAGAAAAGCATTATATAATCGACATAAAAATGATCCAACCGGTAGTGAACAAAAGGCAAAATATATAAAAAATTGAGAAAAAGGTAGAACAATTAATAAAAGAAGAAAAAAAAATTATATTAATAGAAATATTGAAAAAGTCTGGAGCGATTCTAGGAAATTATGGAAAATATTGAATAATTCTATAAAAAATACCAATGAAGATAAACTTAAAAATGTTAGTCAAGTTATCAAAAGCAATGGTGAAAAAACTAAAAATGATGATGAAACTGCAAATACTCTCAATAATTTTTTTTACTGAAATAGGAGAACGTATTAAAAAAAACTTTCTAAATACCAATGATTTTACTAACTGCTCACAAAATCTTTATAATAGCTCGTTGCTTCTTATTCCAGTTATAGAACCAGAAATCCATCAAATTATTATGAATTTAAATAAAAATGCAAATCCAGGATTGGATAAAATTACAGTGAGAGATCTACAAGAGTTGGTCAATATTATAACCCCATCTTTAGTTAAACTGATAAATGAAAGTTTCACTAATGGTATATATCCCGATTCGTTAAAAAAAGCTTATTTAATTCCTATTCACAAAAGTGAATCAAGAGAAGATTGTTGTAATTTCAAAAAAATATGAAAAAGTTATTAATTCGAGAATAAGGAGTTTCACTACTAAAAGAATTAACTTTGATGCTAACCAATATGGGTAGAAAAAAGTGGTACAGATTCAACTATCGCAGCAACTTTGGAACATATTTATGATGCGTTGGATGACGGCTACTATGTTGGTGCAGTTTTTATTGGCTTAACAAAAGCATTTTATATGGCAAGTCATTCCAGACTTATCAGATTGCTAGACAACTTAGGAATTAGAGGTAACAGTAATCTCTTACTAAAAAGTTATTTGACAAATAGAACCCAATATTTTAAAGTTAATGTGATGAACTTGTAATAAAAACAGGCGTACCACAAGGTTCATTGCTGGGGCCGTTATTATACTTGCTGTATATAATGGACTTACCTAAAAACAATATTAAGTCAAAATACAACATTTGTGCGGATGACACTAACCTTATCGCAAAAACGAAAACATTAGAAGAGCTTCGAAATATACTAAATGACGACTTAAAGATATATTGAAGTTGACTGGACCAAAATGAATTATGTATAAATCCGAAAAAAAACTAATTATCTGATATTCAAAATGCAAAAGAAAATAAATGATAATATTACGATAATATAATGGCCATATATTATAAAAAATTAGGTATAATACATGCAGTTGGAGTCATTGTTCATATTTTCATAAAAATCAAATGAGTGCAGTAATGAATAGAGCCCTCAAAACTTTATTTAATTTGAATATAAGAACCAGAACTAATTATTTATATAAAATAATTTTTACACTATGTATTAACCAATTAATTTACTTTGAACAATGTAAATACATGTATAATATCAAAAAAAACTTCAAAATAGGGAGAATGTTCATAACTATCTAACCAGAAACAGGAAAAATATCGAAATTCCTAAAGCCAAAACAACGTTGAAGCTAAACAGTCTAAAATGCAGCGCAATAAAACTTTTCAACTCTCTACCGGTAGAAATTGAAAACAATCAAAATTAAAACATATTTTAAAGTAAACTTAGAAAATTTGTAAAAAATCTTAGAAATTAATCTTTAAAAGTAAAAATTCAAAAAACAAAAAAAATCTAGAAATTAGAAAAATTGTAAAAAATCATAAGTTACTAAATGTTAGTTATAAGCTGTAGTTTAAGAATTACTTAATTTCTTATACATAATTTAAAAAAAACAAGTAAAGAAACAGTCAGTCGGTGCAACCGACTTAGAAATACCCTACACCTATTTGGTTCAAATTTAAGGACATATCCATAAGTCATTTTAACACCATAGAAGCTGTTATTAATTTGATCGTAAGACATAACTAACTAAATTAACTGTATAATACTAAAAACATTTTCTAATTACCCTAGCTATTAAAAAATACTACAAATTCTTACTAATTTATCTATTTAAAAATATTAAAAAACAAACAAACTTGAAATAAATGAAAATATATTTATTCCAATTCAATTACAAAATGAAAAAATTCTAATTATTAAATTTTGTGATAAAAAGATAATCAAAGCATAATATATTTAATAATCCAAATTTTTAAAAATTGCAATTATTTTAAATGGTTAGTTTATATACCTAATAGAAAAACTTATAAACGCAAAATATGCAATAAATGTATTTCTAAAATACAATTAAAAATTTACACCCTTTCATATAATTCATTTAAATATAAAAATAAATTTTACATAAATGCAGCAAGTACCTTTGAACATAGCTGAACCCCTACAATTAAGTCTAGATTTCGGAGACACATAGGACATAGGAAATATATTCTTTGGCTTCGAAATTAAACTCGACCACAACCAATTCCCATGGTACTTTCATTACTAGTAACCTACTGTTAAATTTCATCTAAATACCGGCATTATTTTTTGAGTTATGGTGTTTTTAAGATATATGTTTGTTAGTCCTTGAACTTTTCAAGGGTTCCAGGACCCGAAATTATGGTACGATTTCGCCCATATGCAGTCCCGTCATACTTTCAATACTAGTTAACCCTTGTACACAATTGAAACGCTCTATCTTAATTTTAAGTTACTAGTTTTATTAATTTCGATGATAAGCTTTTACACATTGGGGGGTCTAAGAGAGATTCTGAACCACCACTCCAATTGATCCCAAATTAGGGGGGCACGCAAGAAATAGTAAAGAACACCCTTGTGGCAAATTGGAAGCTTCTACATTTGTTTCAAGTAACTATCTTTATTAATTTCGAAAATATGTTTTAAGGGCCTAAGAACTGAGTGGCTGGTCCCCGATCCACTACTCCAATGGGGCCCAAATTTCAAAGACACTTACGAAATAGGAAGGGACACCCTGATACCAAATTTGGAGGTTCTATCTTCATTGGTTTCGGAATTATGCTCGTTTGGCCTAAATTCGATCAAAAAGTTCTAAGTTCCGAACCCATTGTCCAATCCTCACCGTACGTAATCACCGCCGTAGTTTCGCTGCCAATAACCTACAGCACAAATTTCATGAAGATAGCCTCATTAGTTGTTGAGTTATCGTGATTTTTTATATATGTTCCTTAGCCCTGACATCGATTAAAAGGTCCGGAATCCGAACCGTTGGGCTGATTTCGCCCATATATAGTCCGCGCTGTACTTATAGTACTAGTTAACCCTTGTACACAATTTGAACGGTCTATCCTAATTTTAAGTAAATATTTTTAGTAATTTCGATTATAAGCCTTTAAAACTTGGGAGGTCTGAGAGGGGTACAGAACCAACACTCCAAATGATCCCAAATTAGGGGAACA
Organism: Dolichopus griseipennis; assembly: GCA_963082915.1. Taxonomy (NCBI): domain Eukaryota; kingdom Metazoa; phylum Arthropoda; class Insecta; order Diptera; family Dolichopodidae; genus Dolichopus; species Dolichopus griseipennis. The sequence continues at coordinate 240,840,694 of OY720441.1, read as the reverse complement.
CGCAAGAGATAGTAAAGAACACCCTTTTGGCAAATTGGAAGCTTCTACATTTTTTCAAGTTGTTATCTTTAATAATTTTAAAGATATGCTTTAAGGTCTTCGGAAATGTGTGGCTGGTCCCCGACCCACTACTCCAATGGGACCCAAATTCACAAGACACTTAGGAAATAGGAAGGGACACCCTGATACTAAATTTGGAGGTTCTATCTTCATTGGTTTCGGAATTATGCTTGTTTGGCCTAAATTCGATCAAAAAGTTCTAGGTTCCGAACCCATGGTCCAATCCCGACCTTACGCAATTCCCGAAGTAGTTTCATTACTAGTAACCTACAGCACAAATTTGATGAAGATAGCGTCATTAGTTGTTGAGTTATCGTGATTTTTTATATTTGTTCGTTAGCCCTGAAACCGATTAAAAGGTCCAGAATCCGAACCCATGGGCCGATTTCGCCCATATGCAATCCCCGCCGTACTTTCAGTCCTAGTAACCTACAGTTAAAATTTCATCAAGATAGCTCCATTATTTTTTGAGTTATCGTGCCTACGGACGGACGGACGGACGGACGGACATGGCTATATCGACTAAGGCGGTCACGCTAATCACAAATATATATACTTTTCCATATCTAGCTCGCTTCCTTTAGGTGGTTACAAACACCATACCAAAGTTAATATACCCCTTTACCTATTCTATAGGTGTAGGGTATAAAAAGTAATAAAAAATTTCTGTTAAAATCAAAATAATTTGGGTTATTATTTTTATAAAGCTTTTATTTATTTTTTTTTTTTTGTGGTGGCAAACTTGTGAAAAATTAATTGGTATCCGGGGAGGAACCTTTAGTGGTGAATAGGTAGATAGGGCAGTGTTTAAAATTTTAAATTAAAATAAAAAAAAAAAAAAAAAACATTATTATAAAAGAAAATTAAAATAAAATATTGAAAACTAAGTAAACTTAAAGTTAAACTAAGAAAAGTGAAAAAACATTGGAACATTAAAAAATTCAGAAATATTAATTAAAATAAAAATAATGTTATTATAAAAGAAAAACAAAATTAAATATTTAAAACTAAATAAACATCAAATTAAACTAAGAAAAGTGAAAAACACTATAACATTAAAAATTATAGAAAACTAATTAAAAAAAAAATATAAAGGAAGTTACGGAGAAAGAATAGCATTTGACAGATCACCTTTCAACTAGAATAGCAAGTAGATTGGGGACTGGTGTTCACCAATGAAGTTAATTTACCACAGGATTAGGAAACGATGCCCTCAAGTAGCTTCTAACGATTAAGCAAAAAGGAGTTGTCGCACAAAGGAAATAATCACAACCTTGAAAGTGTTGGCAGCAGCCTCCTAGTCCGGTGAATTCAATGACTACAAATTAAACTGAAAAGTTGCCACGGTTATGTAACATAGAAATTAAATAAGAAGTTAAAAGAATCGCTAAGAATTTGCAGAAATTAAAAATATTTTACTAACAAATTCAGATAAATATCCCCATAAGTAGTGAGAAAATTAAAATAAATATTCCCATCTGTAGGAAGAAAACCAAAATAAATAAAGAAATAGAAGAGAATTAATTTTTTGCGAAAAAGATTTAAATTTTTTTTGTGTTTTTTTTTTTTATCTTTTCTTGTTTGCTGTGATTCAAGCGTACTCGTCAACACCTAAGGTCATGCTGCCTTAGGCACAGCAAATCAAAGATAATCAATAAAGAAGAATCTCATGTTAAAAATAAACTAATAAATTATTTAAAAAAAATCAATTCAGAAAAATATATTCAAAGAAAAATAATAAAATGTCTAGATATAAGAATAACTGGTCAGTTAACTAAATCAATATTTAAAAAATAAAGATAATAACCAAAAACTTAAAATAAATAAAATAATCTAAATTAAATCAATATTTAAAAACTTAAAATAATTACTAAAAACTTAAAATAATTTAAATAATCAATATTAAATCTATATTTAAAAAATAAACTAAAAATAGATGAAATAAGTAAAATCAATTAGAATCCAATTGTTAATTCTAATTATTAAAATCAAGGCCACGTATCAAATAATCAAAACTAACTTTTACAAAACCCTATTCTAAGATTTTTATACCCGTATGACTATATAGTCCAAGGGTATAATAAATTTGCCATTACGTTTGTGACGCAGAGAAGGAGGGGGGGTAGATATAGACTCAAGTGTATGGATCGGATCAGAATCGAAAAATAAATCGATTTAGCTATGTATGTCCGTCCGTCCGTCCGTCAGTCCGTCCGTCCGTCCGTCCGTCCGTCCGTCCGTCATCACGATAACTCAAAAAGTAAAGGAGCTAGGATTATGAAATTTTCACAAATTCGTTTTTATGCAAAAAACGGAATCGAGTTTTAAATTCAGCCATTTTGATCCACGGGTTCGAGTACCTGCCATACAACTTCTAATTTTATATGAGCATTACTCTATACCTATGAAAGCTGTGTGTCTGAAATTTTGCAAAAAATAGTTTAGTGTAATGGCCAAAGTTACTGCAAAATTTAGTTGGTCTACTGCAGAGGGTTCGAGTAGCTGCCATACAACTCCTTCTCTTATATGAGGATTACTCTACACCAAATGAAGCTGGGTGTCTGAAATTTTGCCAAAAATAGTTTAGTGTAATGGCCAAAGTTACTGCAAAATTTGGTTGGTCTACAGCAAAGGGTTCGAGTAGCTGCCATACAACTCCTTCTTTTATAAAAGCATTATACTACACCTAATAAAGCTGAATGTTTGAAATTTTGCCAAAAGTAATTAACCGGATGATATAATGTATATGTTAAGGTCATACGGGTATCCCAGAGTTGACACAGTCTACTCTACTACACTCTTCCTCGTTTTTTATAAATTTTCAAATAAATTAATACTTTAAGATTTTTTTTTAATAAATAAATTTTTAAATAAATATTTTAATATTGTGTTATCAATAATTAAGTTTCAAATAAATAAATATATAAAAAATATTTCAGAATATTTTTTAAATAATAAAGTTAATTATAGTTATAAAAGTTCTTAATAAATCTTCAATTGTAAGAAATTTGTAAGTCCTGGAACAAGCAAGGAACATATAATCTTTTGCTTTGTCCTTTTCGTATATCTCTGATACAGTTCTAATTAAGCGCAGAAAGAGAGCATCTTCGTTCAAGATTTACAATTATTATTCTAATTATTTTACTATTTTAATAATTTTTTTTTTGATTTTCATTCTAAGATTTTTTTTCTTTTTCAGTTTATTTTGTCAATATTTTAAAATTTTCATCTATAATATTTCTAGCCATTGTAGTATATCTTGACCAAGTACATAAAATTATTCTGTACATAAAATTATTTCCACAAATGTAAATGATCAAAAATTATTATTAAACATTATGATAAGATATGCTGACATAGGTCAACAATTTCAAGTGGAACATCTGTTCACTAATATTTATATGAATGCAAGTGCAATGCCTTGTATGATACAAATATATTAATTTTGTTTTTGTATGATCATATTTCATATTTTTATTTTTGTATAATGAATGATAATGATTCATATAATTATTATTCATATTTTTGGTTATTGATCTTTACATAGATATGAATTAGGTCAAAAATATTATAATGCATTCTTCTAACCCAAATTTAAATTCTTTGTAACTAAGCAATAAATTACAATAATTTATTGGTCTAGATAAAATTTGTATGGATATTAAAGAATCCAAAATTGTATATAAACCCTAGTTTAATCAAATAAAAATCAGAGTTTATCAGACTCGAAAAGAATAAATATATCTTTTATTTTATAGATATCCCTGCAGTATATTTGCATGGATAAATATTTAATATAAAGAATAATAATAATAAATATTTTTTTGGCACAAACATGCTTCATAGATATGCATTATTGTCCATATATATTTAATAATATAATATAATTCTATTTGGCACTAATTGCCTGCATTGACCAGCAATTTCTTCTTGCTGTAAAAATAAGAGAAGAAACATTTGCATCACGCAATAAAACTTGCCTGATCAGAATGTGTTGCCCTAATATTAAATAAATCATTGACGGACGAAACTTATTACATGGCGACCCTGCCCTAACCTGGAATAAAGTGCAGTGAACGACTCAACAGTAGTTCACAACAAATTAATTAAATGGAGTTCATCCTGCAGCAAACAGAAATATTGACGGAAGAAGAATTCCACAGACGATTTAAACAGTTAGCAGCACAAATTGAGGAAATAAATGAGGAAATAAAAGTAAAACAAAAAGAACAAAAATTATTAAGAACAAATAAAAAAACCATAACAATTGACGAATATAGACAAAAAGTACAACCCAAAAAGAGAAAAAGAGGGGGCAAAAAGTTTCAACAGCGCAGAGAACTAAGTAGACTGTACAATAGTTTACCATTTACATCATCTGAAGACAATAAAAAAGACATAAGAAGAAAAATTAAAAATATAAGAAGCAAAAAATAAAATGGGTTTTTTCTCCGCAGATTCAAACGCAACCGTAGTTCAACAAGCCAACTTCGCCACAAATGAAGTCTTAAAAGAAATAATCATTGCAGTCATCATCATTGTCATATACGAAACAATAAAATATTTCGTGAACAAAAAAGCAGCGAAACGAGCTCAGCGTTTGTCAACAATATAAACTATTTTTTTTTAAAATATCTAAAATTATATCTAAAATATCTAAATATCTAAAATTGATAAATTTTTCTTTTTATTAAATATGTAAAACTATTTAAAATTAAAATAATGTTAATTTAAATTAATTAAAATAATTGTTATTATATAAGTAAAATTCTTTTTATTAAAAATAAAGTAAAACATAACAACAAATTTTTTTTGAATGGACAGCAACGTAAACAGACTAATAGACTTATTAAAAACACTAAAAAAGAGTCCAAATAGAACATACTCACAAACGTTCATAGATGATAAACAGCAAGAGATAAAAGAAATTTGGGAGTTATATGAAAAAAATTATAAAGGTGATTTTCAACTGAACTTGAAATTAAAAGAAATAATAAGACAAATATCTACGTACCTCAAACCAAAAATTGAAACAAACAAAACAAACATGGCAAATTTTGATTTAATGACAGCTACAAAAATCATACTACAATTTGAAGGAAACACAAAAGAAATTTCAAATTTTCTGGGTCTATTAGATTTTTATGCTGGCACATTAAAAGATACAGATGAAAAAACAAAATTTGTAAAATTTATTTTAGCTACAAAACTTTCCGATAAAGTTAAAAATAGACTTATAGTAGCAGAAGAAATCATAACATTAGAAAAATTTAAACAAACGTTATCTTCAAGTTTTAAGTCGAATAAAAATACAGCCAAAATACAGTCAGAACTAGCAAATATCACACAAGGTAACAAAGAAATAAATGAGTTTGCCACAAGAATAGAAAATTTAATAGCACAACTGAATGAAACTCAAATATCAGAACAAGGAGAAGAACATAGAGGCATTATAATTAAATTAAATGACCAATTGGGTCTCAACACATTTAAAAATGGCATGAATGAAACATGTAAAGCCGTGATATTAGCAGCAAAACCTAAGAGTTTCAATGAAGCTATAAAACTTGCATCTGAAATGGACAATGATATGCGATACAATAATATCATGCATTTTAGAACCAACAATTATAGGGGTACAAATAATTATCACAATAACAAACGTAACTACGGCAGAAATAACTATAAAAACAATTTTTATAACAATAGTAATTACAATAACAAAGGTTTCAACAATTATAATAACAACAACAAATATAGTAATAACAACAACAAATATAGTAATAACAACAACAAATATAGTAATTATAATAACAACAATAACAATAATAACCAGGGAAACTTCAACGGCCCCGGCCGAAGAAAACCGGGGCATGCCAACAACATGCAAAGGAACAACCGAAACCAATTCAACAAAAGCACATAAGCTCAATTAGCAGTAACAACGACTGCACAAATATAATAAAAGTTCACCGTGAAAATAAACTCACCGCCTTACGTTTTACCGCATGTACAATTCACCGTTTTTACGATTAACCGTCACAACAATTCACCGCTTACGATTCACCGTCACAACAGTTCACCGCTTACGATTTCCCGTTTTTTTTTTTTAGATAAACTATCAATATATTTAATGAAACAAAATGCTTTGCTTATATTTTTTTATCTTAGTCATCGGAAATATAAATATATTAATATAATATAATTTGACAACATAAAAATAATTTATAAAAAGTGCCCAATAAATGGAAGTAATAACAGTTGTAAAATCAAAACGCGGTAATGATAAACTTGTGGTCGATGGTTATGTGTATAACTTGGAAAAAAATTGGAGCCAAATTGCTTTCGCTGGATTTGTGATAAAAAGAGTATGTTGTTATGCAAAGGACGACTGTCAACTAAATTGACAGTTTTATTAAAAATACTAAAAATATCAATAGACATTTATTTAGCACATTTCACCGCCAACATTTACATTAATTTCATCTCATTCACCGCGGCGGTGAATGAGATGAAATTAATGTAAATGTTGGCGGTGAAATGTGCTGGCGGTAAGCCGTGCGCGGTGAACTGTGCCGGCGGTAAACCGTGCGCGGTGAACTGTTAAGCAGCGAACCATGGGCGGTAAACTATGAGGCGGTGAACCGTAGCCAACCCTTAATAGATACAGGAGCAGATATATCTATAATTAAAGACAACATCATAAAACAACAGGTATTAGAAAATGAAACCTGCCAAATAAATGGCATTACAGATAAAAATTTCATGACAACGGGTGTAATAGATTTAAAATTAAAATTTGAAGAATACACAATTAAACATAAATTTCATGTAATTGATGAAAAAATTAATATAACAGCTAACGGTATTTTAGGTAGAGATTTTCTATATGATAACAAATGCACAATTGATTATGAAACATGCACATTAATCATACCTAATCAAGAAGAGGATATAGTATTACCAATGAGTGTAAATACTAAAACTCTATCAAACATCATGTTACAACCTCGAACAGAAGCAATTATGAATATAGACATGAATATAAAAGAAGATAGTATAATCATAGGCAAAGAAATGGCAAAAGGAGTATTCATAGCAAATACAATTATTCCAGCAGAAGGATTAAAACATGTAAAAATATTAAATACAAGGGAAACACCAGTAAATCTAAATACAATTGAAGTTGAAGTTCAAGCTTTAAAACATTATCAAATATTATCTTTTAAAAATAACAATGTGTCAAAAACAAGATTTGAAAAATTAAAAAATGAAATAAATATAGATAACTTAGATACAAAAGCAAAAACAACAATATTGAATATTTGTGAAAAATTTCAAAATATTTTTCATTTGGAGAATGAGATGCTGACAATAAACAATTTTTATGAACAACGAATTTCTACAATAGATAAGTCACCAGTATATATCAAAAACTATAGAACACCAAATGTCCAGTTACAAGAAATTGATAAACAAGTTTCAAAATTAATGGAGGATGATATAATTGAAAATTCCACTAGTCCAGACAACTCACCATTACTAATAGTTTCCAAGAAAAGTAAAGAAGGAGAACAAAAATGGAGATTAGTTGTTGATTTTAGATCATTAAACAAAAAAATTGTGGATGACAAGTTTCCATTAACTAGATTAGAAGACGTATTGGATAAATTAGGAAAAGCTAAATATTTCTTAACACTGGATATGACAAGTTCTTTTCATCAAATTCCGTTGCATCCAAAATCAAGACAAATGATAGCATTTTCGACAAACAAAGGACACTACCAATTTAAAAGATTACCATTTGGACTTAAAATTTCAACAAATAGTTTTCAACGTATGTGATCTGTAGCATTAAGTGGTTTACAAGAAGCCGCATTTCTGTATGTAGATGACATAATAGTATTTGGTTCAAATATAAAAGATCACAATACTAATTTAATAAAAGTGTTAGAACGTTTACAAGAATACAATTTAAAACTCAACCCGTCAAATGTAATTTTTTAAAACAGTAAGTTGTATATTTAGGACATCTAATAACTGCTGAAGGTATAAAAACAGATCCTGCTAAATTTAACACAATTAAAAATTACCCAACATCCAAAGATGCTGATGAAGTAAGAAGATTCGTGGCTTTCTGCAACTACTACAGAAGATTTATAAAAAATTTTGCAGAAATAGCTAGACCTTTGAATCAACTACTGAAGAAAAAACAAATATTTGGTTGGAGTGAAGAAAGTAATAATGCTTTTGAAAAATTAAAACAAAAATTAATAGAACCACCAATACTAAGTTATCCAAATTTTTCCAAACCATTCATACTAACAACAGATGCATCAAACTATGCGCTTGGAGCAGTTCTATCACAAGGAAAAATAGGAGATGATAAACCAATTGCTTATGCAAGTAAGTCGCTAAACAAACATGAATTAAATAAACCTATAATTGAAAAAGAACTTTTGGCAATTCATTGGGGTATAAACTATTTTAGACCATATCTTTTTGGTAAAAAATTCATAGTATATACTGACCATAGACCATTAGTGAGTTTATTTACGCATAAGAACCCTTCATCAAAACTTACAAGAATACGTGTAGATTTGATGGATTATGATTTTGAAATAATATTTAAACAAGGCAAAATGAATACAAATGCCGATGCTCTGTCGAGAATACAAATTGATTCAAATAAATTAAAAGAAATGATACCGAAAAATAATATAACTGCAATCACAAGAAATATGAAAAAACAAAAGGAGAAGGAAGCAATAATATTATAAATAAAAATAATAAAGCCACCAAAATCTTAGATGCAGATATGAAGACTGATCACCTTCACATTTGGAACGCAACATCAATATCAGATATAAGGTTTATGAATAAATTAAAATTTAATAAAATTGAAAAAACTGACGTCAGAAATAAAAATAAAAGAAATTATAATGAAAATGAAAATGAATTGAAAGTTATAGCAGCAAGAAAAGAAATAATTGCTGAATATAGCGAAAAATCATTACCAGAGATAAAATTGGTTCTGAGGAAGCTATTATTCAAAACAAGCAATCTAAAAATCAAAGAATTAGCCTTGGCAAATAATGACAAAATATTTGAATTTATTGATATCCAAACATTTAAAAATATATTTAATGAGCTGCAAAACAAGTCTGAAAATACAGATTGTTTAAAAATTGTATTAAATGATCCTCCTATACAAATAAAAAATAAAGATGAAATGCGCAAATTAATTAAAGAGAATCATGATTCATTATATGGTGGACACTGTGGCATAAGTAAATGCATCAGTAAATTAAAACAAAAATATATATGGAAAAACATGAATAAAATGATAAAAAATTATATAAACAATTGTAAAATATGTAATGAAGTTAAAATAACAAAATATACAAAAGAAAATTATGAGATTACAGACACACCCACAACATCATTTGAAACTATAACAATAGATACTGTAGGTCCATTAAGACCATCCAACAACTATAGATATATTCTGACTTTACAATGTAAGTTAACTAAATACATTGAAGCATATCCAATAGAAGCCAAAGATGCTAAAACAGTTGCAAAGAAAATTGTAGAGAAATTTATACTGAAATATGGATGTTTCAAAAAATTAAAAACAGATAAAGGTACAGAATTTACAAATGAATTATTGAAAAATATTTGTAAATTTCTAAATATTGAAAAAGTAACGTCAACACCTTACCATCATGAAACTATTGAACGAAATCATAGGGTATTAAATGACTACTTAATGAGTTTAAAAGGACAAGACGTTTGGGACGAATATTTACCTTACTACACGTACTTCTACAACTCAACACCACACAGTACAACAGGTTACTCACCATTTGAAATAGTAAAATAAGTACACTTTCATGTGAAATATTAAATAATAAACTTAGTATTTACAATTTAGATGACTATTTGATGAATTAAAAATTAAATTAAAATATGCTAATGAAAAAGCAAAAGATTATTTAATTAAAAATAAAGAAAATAATAAATTAAAACAAAATAATATTAATAAATCAAATTTTAAAATTAATGACTATGTAATGATAAAAGTAGGAAATAAGAAAAATTTAGATAATCCTTTTAAAGGACCATTTAAAATTGTAGCACAAAAAGGTCCAAATAGCACAGTAATTATAAATAATAAGGAAATAGAATTACGTCATAATAACAATATGATTAAATCTAGAAAAACAATAAATATTCTAAATTACTATAAAAATAAATATGAAATGTAAGAATATATAAATTTTTTTTCTGATTTTAAGTATAATAAATTTTTTTTCTTTTGATAAATAACTTATTTAAATTTTAACTAAATATAAATTATTTTTAAAAATTAATTTAAAATTAATATTAATATAAAAAATTCGTTTAAATTTTAAGAAATGTAAACTAGTTTTTTTTTCTTTGGGGGGAGGATGTAGTATATCTTGACCAAGTACATAAAATTATTTCCACAAATGTAAATGATCAAAAATTATTATTAAACATTATGATAAAATATGCTGACATAGGTCAACAATTTCAAGTGGAACATGTGTTCACTAATATATGAATGCAAGTGCAATGCCTTGTATGATACAAATATATTAATTTTGTTTTTGTATGATCATATTTCATATTTTTATTTTTGTATAATGAATGATAATGATTCATATAATTATTATTCATATTTTTGGTTATTGATCTTTACATAGATATGAATTAGGTCAAAAATATTATAATGCATTCTTCTAACCCAAATTTAAGTTCTTTGTAACTAAGCAATAAATTACAATAATTTATTGCTCTAGATAAAATTTGTATGGATTTTAAAGAATCCAAAGTTGTATATAAACCCTAGTTTAATCAAATAAAAATCAGAGTTTATCAGACTCGAAAAGAATAAATATATCTTTTATTTTATAGATATCCCTGCAGTATATTTGCATGGATAAATATTTAATATAAAGAATAATAATAATAAATATTTTTTTGCCACAAACATGCTTCATAGATATGCATGATTGTCCATATATATTTAATAATATAATATAATTCTATTTGGCACTAATTGCCTGCATTGACCAGCAATTTCTTCTTGCTGTAAAAATAAGAGAAGAAACATTTGCATCAGGCAATAAAACTTGCCTGATCAGAATGTGTTAGGGCAAGACCTAATATTAGATAAATCATTGACGGACGAAACTTATTACACCATTATATACATAACTTAATTAGTTTGATTAAGTCTAACGATCAATTATTGTGGTACTAGATAATTTATTGTTGCAAAAAATTAATAAAATCAATAATCAGGTCTATAAAATTGATCTTTGTTAGATATTGCAGAAATTTCTATTATTTAAATAATAATCTTTCGGACCTTCGAATTTGATTATAACATTCGTCGTTTCTCTTCTTTCGAATAATTCTTCCTTTCAAATTCCTTCCTTCAAAATTAATAAAAATGAATCAACAAGGATCAGCTCCCTTTGTAATATCTTACTCCCAAGAAAATCTAAGCCCACGTCTAAGTCCAATAAGAGAAATGGGAATGGATAGCGAGCGATACGGTTAGGGAAAAAGAGATCGAACAACAAAGTTTACAACAACGAAAGACGAAGAGATCGAACAAAAAGTTTACATCAATGCAGACGACAATCTTGATGGATTAGATAAAATTTCTTACATCGTAAAGGAGATCCAAACATTCTCGGGAGAAGTGGAGGAAGGAGGAAAAATGTAGAACAAATTCTTAGAGTTTACAATCATCTTAGGTGCTCGTCACAATATTATGGAATCCTGAGAACTATCAGATACAAAATTAAGGGCGAGGCGAGTACGACACTAGAATTATACAACACCCCTTTGAATTGGGATAGAATAGAGAAATACTTAGAACTACGTTATGCTGACCAAAGAAGCATGAGAACTTTAGAAAATCAGCTAACCACTATGACGCAAGGAAGTAAAACAATATCGGAATTTTATAAACAAGTCCACATGCATCTCTCTTCTATGTTGGAGAAAAAAAACTCAATGGGATTAACCTGCAAGGCAGTAAATGCAATGTCGAAAATGCCTAAGGATAAGACCCTGGACGCCTTCATTGATGGACTAAAAGAAGCTTCCCCGCTGAAATTATTAGGTATAAAGGAATCTAGCGACTTACCGGAGGCTCTAGAGTGGGTCTTAAAATTGGATGATATAAATTCTAGAATAAATAGCAGCCAACCGAACAAACAAAACAATGATACAAGGCAGCAAGTCGGTGAAATTTACCGATACAGTCTTTTAGAAATAGATTCAAACAACCAAACTTTGGTAAAGGAAATCAGACGTATAAACAACCATCGTACAAATATCATAGACCTTACTTCAGGTAATACGACCAGCGTATTAATCTAATTTCCAGAAAATTCTACTATCAGATATCCAAACTACCACAATGATCAACAACAGTCCATCGTACCGTATCAAAGAACAAAATCCGAAAAAATTTTCGCAAAACTCCCGTTATACAAATAATCCAAACCAGAATAATTTCAACAAGAAAACAACATTCAATGCAAGCATTTAATAACAAATCAACATTCAATAAAATACCTTACCCTAATCAAGGTATCAACCACACCGGCACAACAAATAATAATAAATACCGAGAATATAAGGAAATCGCTCAAAGTCAGCAATCAGTCGATGCTAAAATTGTCACAATAGTAACTTTAATAATAATAACAAGGATAGTAATAAATATCCTTTTTTAAACTAAATTGTTCCTCACTCCCATACATAAAGCACTTTACAAGGAATGGCGAACTAATAAAATTTTTAATAGATACAGGCTCAAATAAAAACTATATCCACCCGAAATGTGTACAAAACCCAATAACTAATAAAATCATATTCGATGCAAATTCCGTAGGTGGCTATATAAAAGTTACCCACCATGCTGAAGAAAACCTTTTTAAAAACAAAACCCCAAAAATTAAATTTTATCTGTTACCCAATTTAACTTGTTGTGAGGGCATAATAGGAAATAATACAATAAAAGAACTAAAGGCAATTATTCATACAGATAAAGGATATCTCGAACTAATAAATAACATAAGAATTCCGCTAAAGCAGCTAATTTAAAAATTCATAAATAGGACTGAGTTAAGAACTTTACACTTGAATAGGAACGATCAGGAGAAACTTAACTTATTAATAAGTAGATTTACTAATCTATTCGCTGATCCAGATGAAAAGTGAACTATACTACTAAGGTCATCGCAGAAATCCGTACAACCACCATGGAACCGGTATATTCCCAGTACCCATATCCGATGCTTTTGAAACCTGATATAGACGAGCAGATCAAACAACTCTTAGATGACGGCATAATTAAACAGTCAAGATCACCATACAATTCGCCAGTGTAGATTGTTCGCAAAAAAGAGGACACTTCGGGGAAAAAGAAGTATCGAATGGTGATCGAATACCGAAAACTCAACAAGATACCATCGCAGATAAATATGCGATCTCTGAAATTAACAAAGTTCTTGCTAATTTAGGGAAAAACTACTTGTTTTCCGTAATAAATTTAAAAAGCAGGTTCCATCAAATACCGCTAAGGGCAAGTGATATTGAAAAATCTTCCTTTTTCGTTAATAACGGAAAGTATGAATTCAATAAATTGCCATTTGGGTTGAAGAAAGCACTTTGGGGACTACATTGGAAGATGTTGTTATGTCTACATACACGACATCATAATATTTTGCAAGGATAAGGAAGGACATTTCGAAAATCTTGAAAAAGTATTCAGCACACTCGAATCTGCAAACATGAAAGTTCGATTAGGGCAAATTTTTACGTAATGAAGTCGAATTTTTAGGGTTTGTGATTTCGGCAGAGCTGTTAAAAATGTCTTCTGATATCATGCTAAAAAACGCATTAATATCAGAAGCTGTCGTCCTGAAATATTATATTTTTAACAAAGAGTTCGACTTAAAAACTGATGCGTCGACCTATGCAATTGTAGCTGTGTTGTTCCAAGGAAGAAAGCCAATCACTTTTATCTCCAGGACTCTCACAAAAACCGAGAAATCATACGCCACCAACGAAAAAGCGTTTTTGGCTATCGTGTGGTCACTAACAACGCTAAGGAACTAATTATATGTATATATGAGTTATATGAAAATAGGAGCTTATAATATTCACTGATCATCAGCCGCTCACGTTTGCTTTGAGCAATAAGAACGCCAAAAGCAACCTAAACAAATAGAAGGCTATATTTGAAGAACACAACTATGAGATAAAGTATAAGCCTGGCCAGTCGAACGTGGTAGCTGATGCATTATCAAATTAAATCAAGAATCAGAACTGAATACGCTAACAACAACACAACACAGTGCCGAGAGTTCCTCGCAGAATTAGATCCAGTTTGTAGATACTCCTAATAATGCTTTTAGAAACCAACTAATTATAAAAGACGTTGACGAAATTGACTGCGAACTAGTGAACGCCTTCCCAAGCTACGTTCGGCATTAAAATAACGAGAACGGACTTCAAGGAAAAAGAACTCGTCGATATTCTCAGTAAATATTTAAATCCAAAAACAATAAACGCAGTAATGACAGAAGACTGTATAATGGCTAAAATATAACAAATTTATTCTCAAAATTTCGAAAGTTGTCTATCATTCGTCCGCATACACGTACGATTATACAGGATCCCATACTGTATTTATTGCCCTCGTTCAAGAAGGAAGTTTAGGCTGAAAAATACTTACGACTTTGACATTTTAAGGGAATCATTGATAAAAATTAGCGTTGCGTCAGAGGAAGACACTATGAGGAAAAACCATCTGTATAAATATCCAAGTTAAAAATCAAATGAACGAGAACGACGCAAACAATTTTATTTTTATATAAGAATTTTATTGATAGGATTAATAATATTATAAAAATTACCAATCAAGTTTAAGGTAATATTAAGTTAGTTTACGAATTTAATGACCAAGCTATTCAAAAATTTCAATATAGGTTAAAATTTATCAAAGAAGATATAGTTAATATAAAATACGCCGTACATTGACCAAAGTAGATATCATTTATTCAATCCTGATCTTTAAATCAGAGGTAGAAATAATAACGTCAATAATTGAAAAGGTCTTGGAATTTTGAGATAAGTTAGATCCTCAAACATTAGTAGGAGTCAGTTAAGAATTAAAGGAGCTATAAGGGCTCTAAAATTGAAGTTTTGCTATTTGTAAACATCTGTAACTTGAATACCTGCTTAATTTTTTTTTTTACAAATATAAATAATTTAAAGCTGCAGTATTATATTTTAACATATGTTAAAGGTTTTTCTTAAATTTAAAAGCGGTTCTTTAAATTGAAGAAATTGTCTCTTGGTTTTTTTTAAACATTTTTGCCTAGATAATAAAATTTTAGGTGAAATTCCAAATTTTATTGGAGTTCACAATTGATTTCCCATAACTAAACAAAATGGAAGGGGATGAGCAGACCCATCATAAGTTTGCTAAACCAAAATTTGAAGGCCTTCCAAATGGAAGAGCTACTAGGTCTTCAAAATTAAAATTTTTATGTTTTATAAGCAGTAACTTATTCACCAGTGTATATTTTTCAAAAATTAAACGTTAACATTTAAGCTGTTAATCGGTTTTCTTGAGTGCATTGCGATTATATATTCTAAGTATTGATTTAACTATTAGTCATAATTAATAAATTTATGAAATAACTAAATTATCATTTATTTTTATCATCATTTATTGTTAAATATATTTTTATAAAAATAAATGATAAAATAGTCAGTAAGAAACCCTATATAAGTTGGGTTAAATGTGCTTTTTAAAAACCCTCGTTTGTTTTAATCACTTATTTCATTTTACCCTTAATGCTAATAATTTGGCTTATTTTTTCTAATAATGTAAAGTGGCTTCTATCTTCCAAATATAGGGGGATAGCGTGTTTGGAAAATTTGTCAATTGCATTAAGGAAGTTATGCTTACTATTTGTGTAAATATCACTATAAATTATTTCATTTATCGTTGTAGAAGTTTCGGTTATGTGGATGACTATATAGTCAAAGGGTATAATAAATTTGCCATTACGTTTGTGACGCAGAGAAGAAGGGGGGTAGATATAGACTCAAGTGTATGTATCGGATCAGAATCGGAAAATAAATCGATTTAGCTATGTATGTCCGTCCGTCTGTTCGTCCGCACGATAACTCAAAAACTAGAGGATCTAGGATCTTGAAATTTTCGCAAATTCGTTTTTTTGCAATAGCCGTTATCACTATTTAAATCCAGCCATTTTGGTCCGTAGGTTCGGGTAGCTGCCATACAACTTCTTTTTTTATGTGAGCATTACTCTGTATCTATTACAGCTGCGTGTTTGAAATTTTGCCAAAAGTTGTTTAGTTTTATGGCCAAAGTTTCTGCAAAATTTGGTTGGTCTAGTGGAGTAGGTTCGAGTAGCTGCCATACAACTCCTTATTTTATATGAGCATTACTCTGCACCTGATGAAGCTGGGTGTCTGAATTTTTGCCAAAAATTGTTTAGTGTGATGACCAAAGTTTCTGCAAAATTTGGTTGGTCTACGACAGAGGGTTCGAATAGCTGCCATACAACTCTTTATATTATATGAGTTTTCCACTACACTTAATAAAGCCAAAAGTAATTAACCGGATGATATAATGTATACGTTACGGTCATACGGTTATCCCAGAGTTGACACAGTCTGCTCTACTACACTCTTCCTCGTTTTGAATTGGTTTAGTGTCATATTTTGCTCCCTGAACATATATCACAATTATTCCAAATTTCGTGTATAGTGATTTTAAACTTAAAATTATAAATTTTATTTTTAAGGTTTTGTTAAGTTAAAATTATGCCAGAATGTCCCGATTCCTTTTAATGAAATAAATATATTTGTTTTTTCAAGTCTCATGCAAGATAACTACATGTAACGAACTTTACTAATTTTCTGTTCGGATATAAATTTATTAATTTTAATTGAAGTTTATTGTAATCTCTATGATTTAACTGACTATAAATACCTATTTTTCCTTTTGTTACATGATTGCTAAAATTGTTTGTATCATCATTTTGATCAATTCTGTCAATAAATATTCTTTTCTTATTAAAAATTTCTTCACATTCCGTATATTTTTTCTCAACAAAAATTGTTTCCACTTTAAATATATTAACAACAGTCTATGTTAGAATATGATCGTTCTGTTCTTCTCTTTATGAATGAATCGTTTGCATATCCAATGATTCTTGTTGTGAATGATTCGAAATTATATTCAAGGTTTCTAATCCCAAATTTGTTCTATTAATACTCACATTTTCAGTATTGTTTTCGGAAGAACAATTTTTATAACTTTTGTCTGTTACACACTCTTCCATCATGGATTTATTGGTCTCAAATAAGTTAATTTCATTTGTGATGGCGTCAATTCAACTTAAAAAATCCGCTACCTTGTTTTCTTTCCCTTTTATACAATCCATTTTAATATTGTACTCACCCGGTTGGATTAACCATCTTTGCAGTCTAGGGTTTATATCTTGACCTGAATGTTTAGTATAAAGCCATTTAATAGGTTGGTGGTTCGTCTGCAAGTCAAATTCTCTACCGAATAAATAACCAAACTATTGCTAATAATTCCTTTTTGATTGTTGAGTACCTTTTTCATATTCATTAAGCGTCCTTGAAGCATAAGAAGCTGAGTGGGATTCTTGCGTAAGAACGGCTCCAATTGCTAGGTTGCTTGCATATGTTACAAGGTTAAATCTTTTATGAAAGTCCGAATATCTGAGAATTGGTTGCTTCGTAATTATTTCTTTTAGTTGTGCAAATGCTGTTATGTAACTAGGATCTCTATGTTTATTTTCATATCTTTCTTTAAGTATTTAATTATAGGATTTGCAATTTTTGCGTAATCTTTAACAAATTTTCTATAATAACCAGTAATACCTAAAAAAGATACAATTTGCTTTTGGTTTGTAGTTAGTTTTAAATTTTGAATTATTTTGATTTTTGCAGGGTTTGGTTTGAATCTTGCGAAGTCACTATGCTGCCAAGAAACTCGGTTTCTTTTTGTAAGAAATTAGATTTGTCTACTTGGATTTAAAGTTTAGCTTGATTTAATTTAGTAAAAATTAATTTGATACTGTTCAAATGCTCTTCTAAAGAAGTGCTAAAAATAATATCGTCCAAGTAAACGGCACATATTTTATTAATATATTCTCGTAGTACCGAGTTCATTAACCTTTGAAAGGTTAATGGGGCATTTTTAAGCGCAAATGAATTCATAGTGCTCAAAAGGTGTTGAGAATGCAGTTTTTTCACTGTCTGATTCCTTCATTGATTTGTGGTGAAAGCCCTTTGCAAGATCTAATGTTTAAAAATATTTGGCTTTCCCTAATTTATCCAATATGCTTTCGATATTGGGGATAGGGAACTTGTCATCTACAGTGTTTTCGTTAAGTTTCCTGTAATAGATGACAATTCTTAATTTTTGTAAATCGGAATTATCCGTCTTTTTTGGAACAATCCACAATGGACTATTGTACGGAGAGATGCTTTCATTGATAATACGTTGTGCAAGCTTTGCACGAATTTATTTCTCTATTACTTTTTCATGAATTTGAGGGTACCTATAGATTTTTGAATAAATAGGTCTGTTTGTTTTAGTTTGTGTATTCCATGTTTTATTTCGGTAGTTGAAGTCAACTTATCCCCCTCTTTAAAGAAGAGTAGTTAATTTGCTATTAATAAATTTACATTTTTGTTTTTTCTTCTAAATTTAAATGATCTAAACTTCTATTATTAATAAAACTATTGTCTAAGGATTCTATTGGACATATTTCACTAATAATGAAAGGGTAATGATTTTCTTCAAACAGAATTTTATTATTGTTGATATTTATATATTTATATTCAAGATTTATATGTGCTTTAAATGATCTTTTAAAATTTTGCCCATTATTAGGTTCCTAAATTTTCCAATTAAAGGTTCCTAAAAGTTTAAATTCTTTGAGTATAGGTGTAATTATTTTATTAACAACTTTGTTTGTGCGGTTAATGGTTGAATAGTATACTGGTTTATTTATTTTTTCCTTCAAAATATTTTTAAATATTTGGTTTTATATTTAATACTGGTAGAGAATCATTGATACTGGATAGGCATTTAATTTTTGTACAGCCTAAAGTTATATTTATGATTGGAAGTTTAGGTACCGAGGCTTTAAATGAAAATTTACATCTGGATCTTGGTTTAAATTGTAAATTTCCATAGGTTCGGGTCTAAATTTTCTTGTTTGTGAAAAGTTTTGCTTTGTTGTGTTAAAATTTTAGTTTCTCTGAGTATGTATAATTATTTTTATTCTATTAATTTTTTATTTTATTACAATGATTGTTTCATTAATCAACTATGATTGTATTAATAAAGTTACTATCACTATTATAACTATTATCACTAATTTTATTTCTATTTTTGTTTTTATTAAATATTTTGTTATATAAATTCGAATTTTTATTTTGTAGTTATCTACTATCTGTATCAATAGCGTCTGTGTTATCTAATAATTTTAGTTGATCAAATTTATTATAGGCCCCAATAAGCGCACCATTCTCAGGAATATTGCTCCTTAAGAAATCATGTACCTTACTACTAACTATATCAACTAAATATTTATCCGTATTTGTAGGGTATGGCTTATTTTCATCGAATTCATATAACTCATTTAACTTATTAATTCCCTTTATACTAGTAAAAAGTTTTCTTATTGTTCTGCTCTGCGTTTGTTAAGTAGATCTGTATAATCATATCTTGGCTGGAAGTGTAGCTTCAGCTCTTGTTTTACGTCATTCCAATTGTTTTGATTTGAGATTTCTAATATTTGTATGTACCTTTTTGTTACTACTTGTATTTTTAATTACTCTCTCTACTGAACTTATAAACTCTGGAACTGTGTATTCATCCTTCCATTAAATATTCTTAACTTATTTATGCAGGTAAGAAGTTATTATTTAAACTCTTTTTTTCCGATATGCTAAAAAATTCAATTTCGTATTCAATGATTCAATGAAATTTTCGAATTTTTGGTATTAACGCAAGTTAACCTTTATTCCAAGAGCTTACTTAATTAATAAGATTAATGTTTTTGCTCTCCTCAAACAGTGCAAAAGCTAAATAAGATAATATTAATAATAATAAAAATAAAGCTACTAAAGAATTCGAATAATAATATACTTAAATTTTAATAACATATCAGTTTTCATCTCTATATTTTTAGCACATTTTCAAAAAATTTTGCAAAAAATGTGCCTATATAACTTCACTCTGTCCGTCCGTCCGTATGCTTACAAAATTTTTACACCGTTTGAAAATGAGTTAAAAAATTTTAACTACGGATAAGTATTTTAAAAACAATAATGTCGTGCAAGATCTTTTTTCTGTTTTCCCACCCGTTACGGAGCTACAGCCCCCCAAAGTTGGAAAAAGCCCTATTTATTTTTGTTATAACAAGAGTTCTTTTAGGTGTATTTTTAATCTGAAAACGGCAAAAGATAGCTGATTTTATAAAATTTATAAATTTTTAAAATGCCAAAGTGTAGAGTTGCGATACGACATTAAAATTTACCATTATGCAAAACTCAATTTTTGCAAAATTTTTGCTCAGACATATCTTTGAAACGGTTCAAGCTAGGGTCTTGAAATTTTGTAAGAAGTTAGATCGTCAAAAATTAGTGGGAGTTGGCAAGTCCCCTATTTAGGAGCTATAAGGGCTCGAAAATTGAAATTTTCCTATTTTTAAACACCCGTAACTTGAATACTTTTTTTTTTACAAATATACAAAACTTAAAGCTGCAGCATTATATTTTAACATATGTTAAAGGTTTTTCTTAAATTTGAAAGGGGTTCTTTAAATTGAAGATATTGTCTCTTAGTTTTAGCCATTTTTGCTTAAATAATAAAATTAGGGGTGAAATTTCAAATTTGGTGAAGTTTACAATTGATTTCCTAGAACCTAAAAAAAATGGAAGGGTGGGGACAGGAGGGGGATAGGCACATCCATCATAAGTTTGCTAACAAAAATTTGGGAACCTTCCCCATTGAAGGGCTACTAGGTCTTAAGTATTAAAACTTTTATGCTTTAGTACTTCTTCAGCAGTGTATGTTTTTCTAAAATTAAACGTTAATATTGAAGCTTCAACATTATATTTCGCGCTTGTTAATAGAGATTGTATTCTAAGTATTGATTTCACTATTATTCATAATTTATAAATTTATGAAATAACTAAATTATAATATTATCATTTATTTTTATATATATTTCTATAAAAATAAATGAAAAAATACTCATTAAGAAACTCTATAAAAAGAAACGGCAAACGGAAGAGTTTTCTGTTGAGTAGAAAATTTATTATTATGTTTTAAAATTGTGTTGGAAGTGTTTTTATTGTCTATGAAGTTTTTTATTATAGTGCCTTTTTTCCATCTTTTGTAATTCATTATTTCACAAATTTTGCATTCGGGTACCATAACTTTAAAAGACCTATATTTAGGTTTAAATCTAAGATTTTTAGGAGTAATATTAGTTATTTGTATTTCATTATAATTTAACTTAAATGTATTTTTTAGAAACTTCCTGAGGTAGCTAGGAGTTGTCGATGCAGCCAATTTTGTAAAGAAGAATGAATGTAAGCCCATTTTGCATTCGTTTATAACCTTAATTGAATTAAGCCTTTGTTTTGTACTAACTTCCTTGTCAAGTGGTAGTGTAAAACGAACTTTATTGGCTACTAACTTTCAAGCAGAAGTATTAGATAAAGATGATGATGATGATGATAATGATGATGATGATGATGGTGGTGGTGATGGTGATGATGATGATGATAATGATGACGTTGATGTTGAAGTAGACGTTGAGTTGTGATCAACTAGTTTAGTTGATAAAATTAATGGAGATGGAAGTGATGCAGATGCAGTAGGTATTGAGTCCAAAATAACGGAGGAACCGCATTGTAGTAATTCATTCTGTAAGGAATTATTTTTTTTTACTGCTTTTGAATTCTCTAAGGATGTAATGGATTTTGAATCTATAACATCATGCGTCAAATTACTTGAATATTCAACCGTTTTTGAATTAATCGGGTTGAAAATGAAAGCATTTACTGTATTACTGTATTGAACTGGTTCATCCGTTTGAGCCCATACATCTTTTGAATTTTGACATAGATACATTTGGTTGTATCTAAAAGCATCAAAAGATCTATCCAAACTAGCATCTAGTTTGACACCTATATTAAAAATTTCTTTTCTAAGTGATCCAATTTCCCCATATAAATTCTTTGAGAAATCATTTGTCTGGCTGAACTTTGAGGCGAAGAGTTCTTGAAATTGTAGATTAATTGAAGATTTAAGCTCACTCGTCAAAGTTTCTATTGATTCACTAGTATTATTTAATATGGTAAGAAGCTCATCTATTTTTGGAATTGACTGCTGCGACAAAGAAGCTTTTTGTTTGTCAGACGTTCTGCTCAAAGATGCATTAAGTTACTCGTAGTCCTTTGCTATCTCGTTAAACGACGCCGAATTACATTTGATTGTGTCATTACATTTTGATGCGAGTCCTGCATATTCATCTTTAATATTCTTAAATGATGTTCTCACATCATCTAAAATCATTTTGATGCTTGAATGAAAGTCCAAGCATGACTCACATACTAAATATTGAGCGAGAAATGCCGAGTAACAGTCTCCTCTGGGAGCATTTAAACAAACTCCATGGAAACGTTTCTTACACAAAATGTTACATTTTACAGATTCAGTTTTGGAATCGTATTCTGAACAGTTAGCGCTATCACATTTAATTGACTCCATTTTGATATTTGACATTTTTTGTTGTTTTTTTTTTTTTTGTTGTAAGTTATTTTAGTAAAAATTAGTAGGTTAACTTCGCTTAATTTTTTATACCCTACACCTATGGAATAGGTAAAGGGGTATATTAACTTTGGTATGGTGTTTGTAACCACCTAAAGGAAGTGAGCTAGATATGGAAAAGTATATACATTTGTGATCAGCGTGACCTCCTGAGTCGATATAGTCATATCCTTCCGTCCGTAGGCACGATAAATCAAAAAATAATGGAGCTATCTTGATGAAATTTTAACTGTAGGTTACTAGGACTGAAAGTACGGCGGGGATTGCAACTGGGCAAAATCGGCCCAAGGGTTCGCGTTCTGGACTTTTTAATCGGTTCAAGGGCTGACGAAAATATATAATAAATCATGATAACTCAACAACTAATGAGGCTATCTTAATCAAATTTGTGGTGTAGGTTACTAGTAATAAAACTACTAGGCGGATTGCGTAAGTTCGGGAATGGACCATGGGTTCGGAACCTAGAACTTTTTGATCTAATTTAGGCCAAACGTGCATGCCGAAAACA
The DNA here is from genome assembly GCA_963082915.1 of Dolichopus griseipennis. Lineage (NCBI taxonomy): Eukaryota > Metazoa > Arthropoda > Insecta > Diptera > Dolichopodidae > Dolichopus > Dolichopus griseipennis. Next base: position 240,817,145 of record OY720441.1, on the reverse strand, counting down.
AAGAAGATAGAACCTCCAAATTTGTTATCAGGGTGTCTCTTCCTATTTCCTAAGTATCTTGGAAGTTTGGGCCCCATTAGAGTAGTGGGTCGGGGACCAGCCACACATTTCCGAAGACCTTAAACCATATCTTTAAAATTAATAAAGATACAACTTGAAAAAATGTAGAAGCTTCAAATTTGGCACAAGGGTGTTCTTTACTATCTCTTGCGTGTCCCCGTAATATGGGATCAATTTGAGGGGTGGTTCAGTACCCCTCTTAGACCTCCCAAGTTTCAAAAGCTTAGAATCGAAATTACTAAAAATAGTAACTTAAAATTAAGATAGAACGTTCAAATTGTGTACAAGGGTTAACTAGTACTATAAGTACCGCGCGGACCGTATAAGAGCGAAATCAGCTCAAAGGTTCGGATTCTGGACCTTTTAATCGGTTTCAGGGCTAACGAATATATATTAAAAATCACGATAACTCAACAACTAATGACCCTATCTTCATGAAATTTGTGCTGTAGGTTTTTGGTAATGAAACAACGGTGGTGATTGCGTACAATGAGGATTGGACAATGGGTTCGGAACTTAGAACTTTTTGATCGAATTTAGACCAAACTAGCATAATTCCGAAACCAATGAAGATAGAACCTCCAAATTTGGTATCAGGGTGTCGCTTTCGATTTCCTTAGTCTCCTTGAAATTTGAGCCTAATTGGAATAGTGGGTGGGGAACAGCCACACAGTTCCGAGGACCTTAAAGCATATTTTCGAAATTAATAAAGATAGTAACTTGAAACAAATGTAGAAGCTTCAAATTTTGCACATGGGTGTTCTTTACTATTTCCTGCGTGTCCCTCTAATGTTGGATCAATTGGAGTGGTGGTTCAATACCTCTCTTAGACCCCCCAATTTGTAAAAGCTTATCATCGAAATTAATAAAACTAGAAACTTAAAATTAAGATAGAACGTTCCAATTGTGTACAAGGGTTAACTAGTATTGAAAGTATGACGGGGACTGCATATGGGCGAAATCGTACCATGGTTTCGGGTTCTGGAACCCTGGAAAAGTTCAAGGGCTAACAAACACATATCTTAAAAACACCATATTTTAAAAAATAATGCCGCTATTTTGATGAAATTTAAACTCTATGAAAGTACCATGGGAATTGGTTGTGGTCGAGTTTAATTTCGAAGCCAAAGAATATTTTTCCAATTTCCTATGTGTCCCCGAAATTTAGACTTAATTGTAGTGGTTCAGCTATGTTCAAAGGTACTTGCTACAAATGAATTATATGAAAAGGTCGAGATTTGTAATTGTATTTTAGAAATACATTTATTGCATATTTTGCGTTTATAAGCTTTTCTATTAGGTATATAAACTAACCATTTAAAATAATTGCAGTTGTGAAAAATTTGAATTATTAAATATCTTATGCTTTGATTATCTTTTTATTACAAAATTTAATAATTCGAATTTTTTTGACTTTTGTTATTGAATTGAAATAAATATATTTTCATTTATTTCAAGTTTAGTTGTTTCTTAAGATTTTTAAATAGATGCATTAGTAAGAATTTGTAATATTTTTTCATAGATAGTGTAATTAGAAAATGTTTTAAGTATTATAAAGTTAATTTGGTTAGCTATGTCTTACGATCAGATTAATAACAGCTTTTATGGTGTTAAAATGATTTTTGGATATGTCCTTAAACTTGAACCAAATAGGTGTAGGGTATTTCTAAGTCGGTTGCACCGACTGACTGTTTCTTTACTTGTTTCTTTTTTTTTGTTTATTAAGTAATAGAACTTTAAATTTAGATCAATGCTATTTTTAGTATAAGCAGTTTAATATACAAAATTTTAAAATAACGTTTCTTACACTTAAATTGTACAAGATACTATTTCGAAATTAAGCAGTTATTTCTAAACAAAAAAAAGTTTTTATTTTTTTTTTATTTTATTTTTTTTATTGTATAAATTTCATACAAAAAGAAATTATGAAAGAATTAAAAACACGTCTACTTGATTAAGCGTCAAAAATAAGAATGAAATTTTACCCGGCTTTTTCCCTTTTAGAATTCTAAATTAAATAATAAAGCAAATTTTAAAAAGATAAACAAAATTTTTAATTATATTTTTTAGTAGTTAAAAACCTAAAAATCATATAAAATATTTACATATTTTAATTTTTGAAGACATTTTAAGTACATTAGAAGACAATTTATAGAATTATTTTCTAACGATTTGAAAGATTTAGAAAAAGTAAATAATGCAAGTAAAAAAATATAAAGCAAAAAAAAGAAATTTTATTCTTCTTTTTCTATCAATAATATTTTTGTTTTTTATAATCAAAATATACACAAACTGCATATATACATGATACAGCGATTGATATTATATACACCCAAAAAAAAAAAAAAAAAAAACGAAAAAAAGAAGAAATATATACAAATGTACACATATCGATTGACATACAAATAAAAAAATAAAAAAAACTAAAAATTAAAATAAAAAATCAACTTGATCGATTTTATGAAATAAAAAAACTTGTCTAACTTTTTCGTTCTACGTGAATACTCAATGTACTTTATGATATTACTAGTATCGCCCTTTGCTCGAAATTCGAGCTATTTTTGCTTTTAAATTTACATAAAAAAATAATTTTGTGTAATTTATATTTGATTAATTTAACACGAAAAATTATATTTTTTTTCCTATACATAATAAAATATATTGCCACAATGTTGTCATCAATTCCTGCGCTTGAAATTAGCTTAAAAAAATTTATAGTTTTTTCAATTCAGTTATATGTATTTTTGAATTTTATTCCTATAGCTAAAGTAGCTTTAAAGAGAGTATAATGTGGTACAGTTATTACACAATAAAAAGCGATTTCAATTCTTAATATAAATATTGCTCTGATATATAATGTTCTGAGAGTTTGATTATATTTCTAAACATATACTCTTATTTACTAAAGTCAAGTAGCCAAAATTCGAGTTAATGCTGTCATATAGAAAACTTCGCTGAATTTAGAATCACTAAATTAATATATATTTTATATACAAAAATTATTCAGGTTAAAATAAAATATTCCCAAGTAAAATACAGTTAAAAGATATTATAAGCTGACGAAATACAGGTATATGACACTATTGACACTGAACATATTTCAATGCTAGCATTCTTTAATGAGGAATAAACTATTCTTTGCTACTTACAGCTACTCCCAACTGAACCAGGCTTTGAGAAATAGTAGATAATAGAAGTAGGTAATTTTCAGCAAATAACTTTAATTTAAATTTTCTCATAATAAATGGAATAGGTTATGTTAAATAATATTTTTTACTAGATAATCAATCAGCACTTTCTTCCTCCATTTTAAAAAATATTATTTATATATATCAGCATTAAAACTTTATTTTCAATACCTATTTAAATATATTAAAATTGATAAACTTCTCATATGACAGATAGTTTTAAAATGACAATTAATCTAACAATTATCTACACCTGAAACAAAAATTAGCGTTCCAATTACAAACTACTCCTATCTACTCTTCATCAACACTTTTTGCTAAAAGGAACGCATTCACTATAGGCGTTTTTTTTTAAATCTGAGCAGCGCAAGAATTGTCAAAAAAAAAAATCTGAGCGCTCAGAGCGTGTGGTTCTTGTTTTTTTTTCTTAAAGATATTTTGACGTTTGTTTAAGATTTTACTTGTATAATAAAAGTCAAAATGTTTTAATTTAATTTAATTTTTCCTGTTTTTTTATTAAATCTGAACGCTCTGAGCGTATTTGTTCATGCTCTGCTCAGAACGTGCTTATGTTGTTTAGAGCGTGCTCAGAGCTCTGCTCTAATTAAAAAACAGGCCTTATATAAAATATTTTTTTAAGAAAGTTAATTTTTTTTGTTTTTGCTTCCGTATGTTTCTTTCTGAATTAGTGAAGGTTATGAAACATATTATAGATATTTTCAATAATTGTGAATATAAAGTGTTTTGTAAAAAACAAATATTTAAAAAAAATATAATATGTTATTAAATTTTTTTTATTTTTGTTTTAAAACATCATCTTAGCAACATAAGAAAAAACAATAAAAATTATGTTTATATTTATATATGTATATGTATATCAAATATTAGAAGAGATTTTAGAGGCGGATTCTAAATGAAGATTACCGCTTTTTCCAGAATATTTATATGTCTATATAACAATATATATATGTAATAATATATATGTATGTTAGTTCCTCAATCAGAAGGGATTTTATAGTTAGTTTAAAATTTGTGATAGCAGATAGGGATTATATTTTTATTTCATTATTTTAACTAAAGATAACTTGATAACCTTTATAATAAATGGAATTTGTATTCAAAACTTAGCGGAATGTCGTAATACGTAGTGTCTGAAAAAAAAATCTACTAAAATATAAATTTACATTATGCACATAAATATGTAGGCATTAATCAGTAAATAATTAAAATGGCGCCGTGAAATAAAGCCATACGAAATAAAGCCATAAAATGACATTCAAATGCGAAATAAAGCCATATCGCCAATTCTTTCGCGTATGGCTTTATTTCGCATTTAAAAATGTAATTTTATTTGTGAAAATAGAAGCAATTTAATTTTCCAAACTTTTTTATTTAAATAGTTAGGAAGGAGTTTTAGAGTTGGTTTCAAAAGCAGGGTTTTACGCTTTTTCCAGAATATTTATATATGTGTATATGTGGGATTCTCAATTAGGAGGGATTTTAGAGTTGGATTCAAAAGTAGGATTGTCGCTTTTTCCAGAATATTTATATATGTGTATATGTGGGATTGTTAGTTGGATTCAAAAGCAGGGCTTTACGCTTTTTCCAGAATATTTATATATATGTGTATATGTGGGATTCTCAATTAGGAGGGATTTTGGAGTTGGATTCAAAAGCAGGATTGCCCCCTTTTCCAGAATATTTATATTTATTAATTAGGGTTGATTGTTTTTTGTATGAAATAGCTATGCCGAATTCTCATACCATTCTTTTCATTATAGTGTTGGATTCAAAATCTAGTTTCAATAATTGAGTTAGCGGGGGTTCGGGGGCGGCAGCACCCGTAATGAAAATATAATATTATTTAACATGTTTTATTACAGCATATTAAAAAAAATTAGGAACTTATTAATTTTTTGAATGAATTAGGTATCCGAATTCTTATACCATTCTTTTCATTTTAGTGTTGGATTCAAAATCTAGCTTCAATAATTGAGTTAGCGGGGGTTCGGGGGCGGCAGCACCCGTAATGAAAATATAATATTATTTAACATGTTTTATTACAGTGTATTAAAAAAAATTAGGAACTTATTAATTTTTTGAATGAATTAGGTATCCGAATTCTTATACCATTCTTTTCATTTTAGTGTTAGAATTTGTATCAATTTTACTATATGGCTTTATTTCGTAAAATTTTAGAAAATGATATGACATACGTAAAAAAATTCTCGATCATTTTCTAAAATTTTACGAAATAAAGCCATATAGTAAAATTGATGCATTTGATCCAGAAACTGGTGCCCATACTCAACATATAGAAAATTCATGGAAGTACCTAAAAAGCCATTTATGTCGGGGTGGGATCGGAAAAAAATGTTATGGATCTGCACCTCTGTGAATTTTTATGGCGAAGGGAAGCCAAGGATAAAAATGAAGATCCATTTACAAAATTAATAGTCGACATTAAAAATTTATACTGTGGCTGAATAAAAAAAAAAAATTGAATTAACTTAAAAATAATGTTTTTTTTTTTAAATTTTTTCCCATGCATTATTGTTCTATAAAGCATTAATAATAATTAATAAAACGTTATACAGGTTGTTGGAACAGTATAAGCGTAATTTTATATCCAACTCAAAACCCTGTCAATCTTCAAAATCTTAGTATATAAATATTCTGGAAAAAGCATATAATTCTGACTTTATAACCAACTCTAAGGTCCTTTCTAATTATACTTTACATACATATAAATACCTCAAAAATCCTCTAAACAAAACCTAACTCAATATTGTATCAAACTATAAAGTACATTCTTAAATTTTAAAATAAATATTTCAAATGGAAAACAAAAAGGCAAAATAAATTTATGACAAATAAAGTATGAAAATGTATTTTTTAATAAAATTGTTGCGTCATTTTTGCATTTATGTTCTCTGGTGGGGCTATTTGTCAACATATGCTATACTTATTATATACCGTTAGAAAGAGTTTTAAGAGACCTTTCTAATGATATAATAATAATACAGGGTGTTTTTGAAAATTTCACAGTTATAGTAGTTTTTTTGAAAGTTTGATTTTTTTTTTTTTTTTTTTAAATTTTCACTTTAAATTGCAATATCTCAAAAATGGTAGCACCGATCCAGATGAAACAAGATGTTTATGAAAGACAATATTATGCCCTACAATATTGCAAGATGTTGGTTCCAGTTTATTGACTAACAGGAAAAATATAACATTTTAATAAAAATGCTACAAAATCTTAGGAACATTTTGTAATGCATTTTTCGACCACTAGATGGCGCCATCGCCACTAATGGTATATATATTCGAAAGCTTTGAGATATTTAGTACCATTATGTGATGACGTCATCTTGATAGCTCACAACCCCTTTCCGGAAGTTTCACCACGTTATTAGATATAAGTTTAAATAAAAAAAAAAAATATGATGTAATAAAAAACTGACATTTTTAGGTAAAATTTAATTCATTGGCAAAAATTGTGTACCCTCAACGGCACGGAAGTTCGTTTGTAAACCGCGAATACTACCAAAATTAACGTTAAAATTGATAATTTTGTTAAAATGTAGAAAGAAAAAAAATAAAGAAAAAAAAAATAAAAAAAAATCCTTATTGTACGATTTATTCAACCTAAATCGATAACACCTTAAAAAAAAAAATAGAGAAATAAAACAAGAAAAAAAAAATTTTTAATTTTAATTTTTTCGATTTTAATTTTAAAAGTTTTATTTCGAGCGAGATAATGGTTTATAACTACGTATATAGAAACTATATGTGCCCTTATTGTAGTAGGTACAACCAAAAACTCAATCAAAATAAAACAAATACACAATTACATTTAATTAAAAAAAAAACAAATTTGTAATTGTGACAATATAAATAGTAAAATACCAAAATAGAATGAAAGTTTATTGATAATATTGGACATATACCATCAGAATTAATTTATTAATTAAGTTACGGTGCTTTATGATGGTATATTGAGAGCGGTGAGAATTGTTTGGAACATTTATCATAACATCTATCAATGGGAAGGAGAGAGATGAATATATTGTTTTGTTTACCACTAGAAGAAGATTAAAAGAAGTATTATTTCAAAAAAAATTATTATTTTAATTTACTTAAATGTAAACAAAACAAACCGGCGCGTGATATTAAAATTTAAAATAATTTTTTTTTTAAAAATTTCTATATAAACAAAAAAATTAATTAAATAATTAATAAAAGAATAAGAAAAATAAAATTTATTGTTATAAAAAATAAAACAAGTACAGAAACAGTCAGTCGGTGCAACCGACTTAGAAATACCCTACACCTTCAAATTTAAAGACATATCCATAAGTCGTTTTAACACCACAAAAGCTGTTATTAAATTAATCGTAATACATAGCTAACCAAATTAACTTTATAATACTTAAAAACATTTTCTAATTACACCATCTATTAAAAAATATTACAAATTCTTACTAATTTATCTATTTAAAAATATTAAAAAACAAAAAAACTTATTATAAATGAAAATATAGTTTTATTCCAATTCAATTACAAATTCTAATTATAAAATTTTGTGATAAAAAGATAATCAAAGCATAATATATTTAATAATCCAAATTTTTAAAAATTCCAATTATTTTAAATGGTTAGTTTATATACCTAATAGAAAAGCTTATAAACGCAAAATATGCAATAAATGTACTTCTACAATACAATTACAAATTTGAAACTTTTCGTAAAATTTCTTTAAATAATAAATAGTTTTCACAAATTCGAATAGTTTTCACAAATTCGTTATTAAAAAATAAATTTTACATACACGCAGTAAGTACATTTGAACATAGCTGAACCACTACAATTCAGTCTAGATTTCGGAAACACGTAAGACAAAGGAAATATATTCTTTGGCTTCGAAATTAAACTCGACCATAACCAATTCCCATGGTACTTTCATTACTAGTAACCTAGAGTTTAAATTTCATAAAAATACCAGCACTATTTTTTGGGTTATGGTGTTTTTAAGATATATGTTTGTTAGTCCTTGAACTTTTCAAGGGTTCCAGAACCCGAAACCATGGTACGATTTCGCCCATATGCAGTCTCGTCATACTTTCAATACTAGTTAACCCTTGTACACAATTGGAAGGTTCTATCTTAATTTTAAGTAACTAGTTTTATTAATTTCGATGATAACCTTTTACACATTGGGGGGTCTAAGAGAGGTACTGAACCACCACTCCAATTGATCCCAAATTGGGGGGGCACGCAAGAAATAGTAAAGAACACCCTGGGCTAAATTTGAAGCTTCTTCACTTGTTGCAAGTTATTATCTTTATTAATTTCGAAAATATGCTTTAAGTTCCTCGGAACTGAGTGGTTTGTCCCCGACCCACTACTCCAAAGGGGCCAAATTTGCAAGACACTTAGGAAATAGGAAGGGACACCCTGATACCAAATTTGGAGGTTCTATCTTCAGTGGTTTCGGAATTATGCTTGTTTGGCCTAAATTCGATCAAAAAGTTCTAAGTTCCGAACCCATTGTCCAATCCTCACCGTACGTAATCACCACCGTAGTTTCATTACCAATAACCTACAGCACAAATTTCATGAAGATAGCCTCATTAGTTGTTGAGTTATCGTGATTTTTTATATATGTTCGTTAGCCCTGACACCGATTAAAAAAGGTCCAGAATCCGAACCCAAGGGCCGATTTCACCCATATGCAATCCCCGCCGTACTTTCAGTCCTAGTAACCTACAGTTAAAATTTCATCAAGATAGCTCCATTATTTTTTGAGTTATCGTGCCTACGGACGGACATGGCTATATCGACTCAGGCGGTCACGCTGATCACAAATATATATACTTTTCCATATCTAGCTCGCTTCCTTTAGGTGGTTACAAACACCATAGCAAAGTTAATATACCCCTTTACCTATTCTATAGGTGTAGGGTATAAAAAAACCAACACAAATTTTAAAACACTAAATTAAAATAAAACAGAATTGTATGAAGTGGAAAAGTTTAATTAACTTAAAAGCTTAGAATTTCTTAATTCTATTTCAAATGGTGTAAAAGTTTTGTTAACATACAGACGGAATGACGGACGGACAGAGTGAAGCTATATAAGCACATTTTTACAAAATTTTTTGAAAATGTGCTAAAAAGAAGTTGTAAGGCAGTTTCACAAAATCCTGTGGATCAAAATGGCTGGCTTTAAATAGCGATGACGGCTATTGCATTAAAACAATTTGTGAAAAATTCAAAATCCTTGCTCCTTAATTTTTTGAGTGCGGATGGACAGACGGACATACATACCTAAATTGTTTTATTTTTCGATTCTGATGCGATCCATAAAAACTTGAGTCTATATCATTGCGGACTATATATATCCTCGTAGAGTCTATGTTCCCGCAGATACCGCCCGGGGGTTATTGTTCTGCGTCACAAACGTTATGGCAAATTTAGTATACCATTTTGACTAATAGTCATACGGGTAAAATGAAATAAGGCAAGTTTTCAATTTTAGTTATTTATGAAGGCACTATTTTAGAAAAATTTCCAACAGTTTTAATAAATACTATTCTTAGTATTTATACCCGTATGACTATAAAGTTCAAGGGTATAATAAATTTGCCATTACGTTTCTGACGCAGAGAACGAGGGGAGGGGTAGATGTAGACTCAAGTGTATGGATCGGTTCAGAATCGAAAATTAAATCGTCCGTCATCACGAAAACTCAAAAAATAAAGGAGCTAGAATTATGAAGTTTTCACAAATTCGTTATTATGCAAAATCCGGATTCGCTATTTAAATTCAGCCATTTTGGTCCACGGGTTCGAGTTCATTTCATATTACCTCTTATTTTATATGAGCATTACTCTATATATATGGAAGCTGGGTGTCTGAAATATTCCCAAAAATAGTTTAGTATAATGGCCAAAGTTACTGCAAAATTTGGACTACTGCAGAGGGTTCGAGTAACTGTCATACAATTCCTTCTTTTATATGAGCATTACACTGCAGTAGACAAACCAAATTTTGCAGAAACTTTGATTCATATATTAGAACTGATCAAATGAATTCCACATACAATTTAAACATGACATAGTACTACGCCTTATAACATGTCTCAGATTTTCAATAAATACAGTTCTATTTTTGTTTATATTGTAATAATTTTGTACTTGAGTTATATGGTATTCTATATTAGTGAGTTATATTATTTAATTGAAATATTTGTTTACATTTTGTATTTGTTTATATTGTTATATTAATATATTATTATTAAAGATATATAATTATTAATTATTAATTAAGCCATTAATTTGAACCCAAAGGCGAATCGTAGCTGAGTCGAGTTGAAAACCAGATAATAGTTTTTTTACTTTCACTGGGATTCGAACCCGGGCCTCTCGCATGAAAGTCGGCACTCTAACCACTGTGCCACCCAGCCGTTCCATACCTTTGAGTCTACATCTACCCCCCTCCTTCTCTGCGTCGGGTATATTTGTATTTACGGGTATAAAAAGATAAAGATCTTCGTATGATACTGACATTGCAATTATATCAACATTAATTTTGTTTCTTTTGAAACTTGTATAATGTCAATTGACTTAAAGAAGCAACGTTAAAATTTTGCAACCCCGATTGCGAAATCGGTTGGTTGATTAAAGGTTGTGATGGGAAAATTAGAACCGTGTCTGTAGGGGGACTGTCTTCGAATTATATCGATACTGGATTGGCCTGTACGTTTAATCGCGTTTTCAACTATGCAATCATTGGGCAAAAAGGAATTTCTCCTTCCTTTCAAATGTAAAAAACTATTAACATAAAACTTCGGAATAAACTATATTATTGGTATAATATTCCACATGCTGTTTTAACTGACCTTGTAAATTGGTTTAGTCTATTTGAAATCTCACAACATTTCCAGATGTGGCACTACTAAAAGATACGTAGAGTTGTATATTAGTGTATATTATTAATTAAAAAAATATATAGATTTTGTAAAAATTTAGATTTAGTATACTAATTATTATGTGTTATATTGTAACTTGCTTATGTTAACCATGGAAAAAAAAAAAAAAAAATTAATAAAAGACATAAAATTTTATATAATAATAAAAAAACTTAATTACATTAAATAATTTATTGTAAATTAAACAAATAAATTTAAAATTCATAATTCAATTATTTACAAAATTACAGTTACATACAAAAAAGTATAGAGAAAGAAAAAATTTCAATTTAAAAAATTTATAAAATTATATAAAAATAAAAAAAATGGAGCTTACACATCGAAATTAAAATATAAGTCATTGATAATAAAAGATATATCACAATCAATGACATAAGTACAAATGTCATTTTAAAGATTGTTTAGTTAGCTCGAAGTTTATTTTATGTTTGTTTAAGTTACATAAAGACATTATCCTATTAAGTGGTTCATTCTTATTGGACTAATTACAATGAAACTGCGGGTTAAAACTATTAACGGATCTAAGCAGCCTAGTACTAGAACAAAAACTAATGTTGTTAAGTAACTTATCTACACAGTTATGTTACCTTTGATCAAATATGTCAAAAACAATATATCTGCAACGTTACAACGTTTTTCAAGCGTACTAAGATGTAAAAGATTTAGTCTATCTTCATAAAAAGGTAGATTGAAAGGATCTCCCAAGGGACTTGACGTAATGCAAATACCAGAAATTTTTTTTTAACAGATTTAATTCTGAGGATATGGGTTTAGTAATACGAATTCCATACGTGACAAGCAGATTCTAAATTTGACAGAATCAAACAAGTTTAAGGAGATTTGAAAACATAAGGATCGTTTTATTTCGTAGCCCATCATTTAATAATACCGAGCATAGAATTAGTTTTGTTTAAGATGTATGTGTAATGAGATGGAAATGATGGTTTGCTATCGAAACATACACCACAATTTTTTGTAACATTATCATGAAACTAAGCCTTTGGACGGAAAAACAATAATAAAAGAGGGTGTTTATGACGCAGAGAATAATGAAATACAATTAAAAATAGAAAATCCTTCTGAGTTTCAACATGACCAAATATTAAGGGAAATAGTCAATCACGAAAATTTTAACATAATCAAAAATAAAACCTATAAACCGCTCCTTGAGCAAATTTGCACTACCCACCTAAATTCAGAAGAAAATGAAAGACTTATTAGAGAAATAAAGCAATTTTCAAATCTATTTTATCAAGAAAACTCTGAATTATCATTTTACAGACGCTCTAAAACTCAAAAATAAAATCATTAGACCAAGTCGATCTCCGTACTCTGCACCAGTATCGGTTATACCCAAAAAGACGGACGCTAGTGGCAAAAGTAAATGGAAACTTGTTTGTGTAATAAAATTTGTTTTTGTATCTCGAAGACATTATAACATTTTAGACTTCTTTGGAAGAACATATGGAGTTAATCAAAAAAATATTTCAGAGATTAAAAGATGCAAATCTGAAAATACAATTAGACAAATCAGAATTTTTAAAACACGAGACTAAATTTCTTGGACATATTGTTACACTAAAGGTATTAAACCAAATCCGTAAAAAAATAATTTGCGCACAAAAATTTCCTTTAAACTAAAAAATTTCTTGGACTTGCCGGTTACTATAGAAAACTAAATATTTATAAAAACGGGGAAGAGTGTAGTAGAGTAGACTGTGTCAACTCTAGGATGCCCGTATACATATACATTATATCATCAGGTTAAATACTTTTGGCAAAATTTCAAACACACAGCTTTGTTAGGGGTAGTGTAATGCTCATATAAAAGAAGGATTATAAGGCAGCTACTCAAACCCTCTGCAGTAGACCAACCAAATTTTGCAGTAACTTTGGCCATAAAACTAAACTACTTTTGGCAAAATTTCAGACCTTTAAAATATTTAAATCAGAAAGAAAAATTATCTACGCGGAAACTTTAGACAAAGATACTGTAATTACCATTCTGAAACAAAATAGAACTGTGTTTATTGAAAATCGAAGACATTTCTATATGTTTTAAAGGCGTAGTACTATCTCATGCTTAAATTGTATATGCAATTCATTTGATAAGTTCTAATATATGAATATATCTCCTCTGTTCCGACAGACACATATATAGTCAGGCTGTTTAGCCTATCACAGTGAGCAGCACGTAGATCGGCAAAAAAAAAAAAAAATTCATTTTGATCAAAATAAAACTAACGCAATTATAATAGACAACGAGACATTTTATAATGATTTCCCTAGTGTACTGAATAATACCTTTCATAGAAATAATAATATTAACTTCAAGATCTTAAAATGCAAAAATTTACTCAGAGATATAATGTACGAGAACTTACTCGCCAAAATTATAGATAGACAACATTTTAAAAATAATCATAAGGGAATAAATGAAAATTTTGCACAATTAAGAGATGAAATGTATAATCCCCAATCAAGAGATAGAATTACAAAATTTATAAATAATTGCAAAATATGCAACTTAGAAAAATACGTAAAGAAACCTGTGAAAAACAGTTATAAAGATGATACTTAAAAGAAGAAAGAGGCGGTAAAAATCATGTTAAGTTTAGGATAATAAATGCACAAAATGTAGATAACAACCACATTATTACAGACACCGGATACAAATACTACAAATCCCACATAAAAAGACACAAAAAACAGCAACTTGTAGTTAATTATTAGTTCTGTAAGTGATATTAATACAAGTAAAGAAACACTCAGTGCAACCGACTTAGAAATACCCCACACCTATTTGGTTCAAATTTAAGGACATATCTTTAAGTCTTTTTATTAATTTGATCGTAAGACATATTTAACCAAATTAACTTTATAATACTAAAAGCATTTTCTAATTACACTATCTCTTAAAAAATATTACAAACTCTTACTAATTTATCTATTTAAAAATATTAAAAAACAAAAATACTTGAAATAAATGAAAATATATTTATTGCAATTCAATTGCAAAATGAAAAAATTCTAATTATTAAATTTTGTGATAAAAAGCTAATCAAAGCATAATATATTTAATAATCCAAATTTTTCAAAATTGCAATTATTTTAAATGGTTAGTTTATATACCTAATAGAAAAGCTTATAAACGCAAAATATGCAATAAATGTATTTCTAAAATACAATTACAAATTTAGACCTTTCCATACAATTCATTTAAATATAAAAATAAATTTTACATAAATGCAGCATAGTGTAGGGTTGCCTAAGTTATTAAAATTTACCATTATGCAAAACTCAATTTTTGCAAAATTTTTGGCCAGACATATCTTTTAAACGGTTCAAGCTAGGGTGTTGGAATTTTGTAAGAATTTAGATCCTCAAAAATTAGAGAGAGTCGGTTAACAAAATTTTTTGGTAAGCCCCCTGGTTAGGAGCTATAAGGGCTCGAAAATTGAAATTTTTGTATTTTTAGATACCTGTAACTTGCATACCTGTTCAAATTTTTTTTTACAAATATACAAAATTTAAAGCTGCAGCATTATATTTTAACATATGTTAAAGGTTTTTCTTAAATTTGAAAGGCGTTCTTTAAATTGAAGAAATTGTCTCTTAGTTTTAGCTATTTTGCTTAAATAATAAAATTAGGGGTGAAATTTCAAATTTGGTGGAGTCACAATTGATTTCCTAGAATCTAAGAAAATGGAAGGGTGGGGACAGGAGGGGGATGGGCAGATCCATCATAAGTTTGCTAAGCAAAAATTTGGGAACCTTCCCTAAAGGTCTATAGGTCTTAAGAATTAAAACTTTTATGCTTTTATAAAACAGTTACTTGTTCAACAGTGTATGTTTTTCTAAAATTAAACGTAAATATTGAGGCTTCAACATTATTATATCGCACTTGTTAATAGGGATTGTATTCTAAGTATTGATTTCACTATTATTCATAATTAATAAACTGAATTATAACATTATCATTTATGTTTATTTATATTTCTATAAAAATAAATAATAAAATACTCAGTAAGAAACCCTATATAATTTTGAAAATGTGCTTTTTAAAATCCCTTGGTTTTTTTCTTCACTTGTTTGTTTTAGGCTTTTGCATTTTTAAACCAAACATTTTAAAAACTATGTTTGAAAATGAAATCGTAAGATTTTAGTACATATTCAAATATATGTACATAGGTAGTACATTTATTTGTTCATTTGAAAGGTTAATGTTAAAGAAAATTTAGTACATAATACCATTGTTACTACACCTAGGTACATAATAAAATTGCCTTTTTCCTTTTTTACATAATAAAAATATCTTCTTAAGAATAAATAAGTACATATATAAGACGGTTTCGTGAAATAACGCCATACGAAATAAAGCCATAATCATTATTGAATGAGAAATATCGCACATTTTTTCGCGTACGCCTTTATTTCCAATTCAAATACGAAATAAAACCGTATCATTTTCTAAAATTTTACGAATTAAAATCATATAGTAGAGTTGATATAAATTCACCGCCGAACCCCCGCTAACTCAATTATTGAAGCTAGATTTTGTATTCATACTTAATTTATTCGAAAAATAATACGAATCAGTATGTCACACACGCATATGTAATAAATATATTGGGGAGCAGTCCCAATTTGAATTCTACTCTAAATCCCACCTAATTCAGAATCTCACATATACATATATATAAATGTTCTGGAAAAAGCGTATAACATTTATTTTGAATCCAATTCTAAAACTCCTTCCTAATTATTTAAATAAAAAAGTGATTAAATTAGTTAGCTTCCACTACCGCTTTCCAACTCCCTGAATTTGTAACCAATATTGTAAAAACAACGCCCAAAAATTAAATTTTTCTAAATAATATATATCTAAACAATTAAATTAAAGTTATATGGTATTTTATATCTGTGAGTTATATTATTCAATTTAATTATTTTTTTATATTTTGCATTTGTTTATATTGTTGAATTAATGTATTTTTTATTAAAGATATTTAATTATTAATTATTGATTAAGCCATTAATTTGAACCCAATTGCGAATGGCAGCTGATTCCAGTTGAAAACTAGAAAAGTTTTTATTTATAACAAAAATATTTATATAAGAATAATAATTAGAAGGGATCTTAGAGATGGAAGCAGCGGATCGTATATGTAGTATGTTTTTTAATTTATTTTAAAAAATTAAAATGTTGTTTTTAGCACATTTTCAAAAAATTTTGTAAAAATGTGCCTGTTAAGTTTCACTCTGTTCGTCCGTCCGTACCTTTTTAGCTACGGCTGACTAAAAAATATCAGCAACCGGTAGGTATTGCAATAAAAATAGTTTAATGTTTAATGTTTTTTCTGTAACCTCTCTCCTGTTACGGAGCTACAGCCCCTCAAATACGGAAAAAGACCTATATATAAATAGTTATAACAAGAGGTCTAAAAATATATTTTCAACCTAAAAACGGTAAAGACAGCTGTTTTTATAAGCTTTACAAACTTTTAAAAGCCAAATATATAGGGTTACCATACGGTATTAAAATTGACCGTTATCTAAAACTAAGTTTTGAAAAATTTTTGATCCTTCATAAATTCTGAAATGCTCAAACTAGAAACTTAAAATTTTGGAAGAAGTTAGATTCTCAGAAAAAAGTAAGTGTCAGTTAAGAATTTTTTTTGTCGAGCATACTGCGAAAGTAGTCACGAAACGAGGAGGAAACGAGAGGAAACGATTCGTGTGGAATGGGCCGTTATATATTAAAATTGGAATTGTTTTTAATTAGTGCATACAGAGCATTTTTATTTATTAAGTTTAAATAAAATGTTCTATGGTCTATATAGTCATATAAAAAATCTCTTTGTTGTCATTTGTTGTTTATTTTGATATGAATTGAAATAAAGTGTGTGAAATTTTATGGTTTTTAGCACGTTTTTAAAAAATTTTGAAAAATTTTGATTATTATTTTCAGTCTGTCTGACCGTTCGTATGTCTACAAAAATGTTTACATCGTTTGAAATAGAACTACGCCCCACCACCCGTTACGGAGCTACAGCCCACCAAATCCGGAAAAACCCCATGTTTAAACTTTTATAACAAGAGTTCTGCATATTTTCAATCTGAAAACGGATGAAGACATAAGCTTGAAAATTTAAAAGAGTTAGATCAGCTGAAATTAGTAGAATTCTGTTAACTAAATTTTTTTGTCACGCCCCTTGTTAAGAAGCTGTAAGGGTTCAAAAATTAAAATGTTGAATAGTATTAAAGGTTTTTCTTAATTAAGAAGGGGGACGCTACAGACCACGAAAATTCCAAAAAAGCCCTATATTTAACAACAGGTCTATAGCGCTTATTGTCTATCTAGAAACGGTAAAAGGAAGCTTGTTTTATAGGCTTTACAAAAATGTATCTCTTAACTTTATAGGGTTGTCATACGAAACTAAATTAACCGATATGCGAAACTAAATTTTTGCAAATTATTTGGCCCTATATATTTTTTAAATCTTAGATCCTAAGAAATTAGTAGGAGTCGGTTAACAACGTCTTTTTGTCACCCCCTGTTAAGGAGCTATAAGGGCTCAAAAATTGCTTTTTTTAAACACCTGTAACTTGAATACCTGTCCAATTTTTTTTTTTATTAATATACAACATTTAAATATCCAATATTATATGTTAAAAGTTTTCCTTAAATATAAAAGCGGTTCTTTAAATTGAAGAAGTGTCTCTCAGTTTTTACCATTTTTGCTTAAATAGAAAAATTCTAAGTAAAATTACAAATTTTGGTGGAATCCACAATTTAGAACCTAAACAAATAGGAGTATGAGGGTAAATATAAGGTCGAAATGAGGTTAGGTCCTTGAGAAATTTGGTAACCTTCGCCATTGAGGGGCTATTCGGACTTAAAAATTAAAAATTTATTGTAAGTAAGCTTGTATATATTTCCTAAATTAAACGTTAACATTGAAGATGAAACATTATAAGTATTTCGGTACATTACTCTATATAATTTGTATGAAACACTATATAATTTCGAAAATGTGCTTATTTAAAAAACCTTGGTTTTATCATCACTTGTTTAATATTAAATTAATTTATTCAGAACTAAATTTCTTGTACTCATTGTTTTTATTTTAATAAGTAAACTGATTTAGTTTTAATTAAGGTTAATTTAAATAACAATATTCTTAATTCTTCAAATATAATTTTGTGTAAATATATTTGTTTTTATACCCTACACCTATAGAATAGGTAAAAGGGTATATTAACTTTGGTATGGTGTTTGTAACCACCTAAAGGAAGCGAGCTAGATATGGAAAAGTATATATAATTGTGACCAGCGTGACCTCCTGAGTCGATATAGCCATGTCCGTCCGTCCGTAGGCACGATAACTCAAAAAATAATGGAGCTATCTTGATGAAATTTTAACTGTAGGTTACTAGGGATTGGATATGGGCGAAATCGGCCCATGGGTTCGCATTCTGGACCTTTTAATCGATCGAAGGGCTAACGAACATATATAAAAAATCACGATAACTCAACAACTAATGACGCTATCTTCATCAAATTTGTGCTGTAGGTTACTAGTAATGAAACTTCTTTGGGTATTGCGTAAGTTCGGGGTTGGACCATGGGTTCGGAACCTAGAACTTTTTGATCGAGTTTAGGCCAAACGAGCATAATTCCGAAACCAATGAAGATAGAACCTCCAAATTTGGTATCAGGGTGTCCCTTCCAATTTCCTAAGTGTCTTTGAAATTTGGGCCACATTGGAGTTGTGGGTCGGCGACCAGCAACACATTTCCAAAAATCTTAAAGCATATCTTTAAAATTAATAAAGATAGCAACTTGTAAAAATGTAGAAGCTTCAAAATTTGGCACAAGGGTGTTCTTTACTATCTCTTGCGTGTCCCCCTAATTTGGGATAAATTGGAGTGGTGGTTCAGTACCCCTCTCAGACCTCCCAAGTTTTAAGTACCCCTCAAGACCTCCCAAGTAGCTTATACTCGAAATTACTAAAAATAGTAACTTAAAATTAAGATAGAACGTTTAAATTTTGTACAAGGATTAATTAGTACTTAAATTACAGCGCGGACTGTATAAAGGTGAAATCAGCCACAGGGTTTGTATTCTGGACCTTTTAATCGGTATCAGGGCTAACGAACATATGTAAAAAATCACGATAACTCAACAACTAATAACGCTATCTTCATGAAATTTGTGCTGTAGGTTATTGGTAATGAAACTACGCCGGCTATTGCGCACGGTGAGGAGTGGACAATGTGTTTGGAACTTAAAACTTTTTGATCGAATTTAGGCCAAACTAGCATAATTCCGTAACCAATGAAGATAGAACCTCCAAATTTGGTATCAGAGTGTCGCTTTCGATCTCCTTAGCCTCCTCGAAATTTGAGCCCAATTAGAGTAGTGGGTGCGGACCAGCAACTGAGTGGCCTTAAAGCATATTTTCGAAATTAATAAAGATAGTAACTTGAAACAAAAGTAGAAGCTTCAAATTTAGCACATGGTTGTTCTTTATTATTTCCTGCGTCTCCCCCTAATTTTGGATCAATTGGAGTGGTGGTTCACTGTGTGTGAACCAATGTGTAAAAGCTTATCATCGAAATTAATAAAACTAGTAACTTAAAATTAAGATAACACGTTCCAATTGTGTTGACGGGGACTGCATATGAAACGGGGACTGAAACCCTTGAAAAGCTCAAGGGCTAACAAACATATATCTTAAAACACCATAACTCAAAAAATAATGCCGCTATTTTGATGAAATTTAAACCTTAGGTTACTAGTAATGAAAGTACAATGGAAATTGGTTCTGGTCGAGTTTAATTTCGAAGCCAAAGAATATATTTCCTATTTCCTATGTATTCCCGAAATTTTGACTTAATTGTAGTGGTTCAGCTATGTTCAAAGGTACTTGCTGCATTTATGTAAAATTTATTTTTATATTTAAATGAATTATATGAAAAGGTCTAAATTTGTAATTGTATTTCAGAAATACATTTATTGCATATTTTTCGTTTATAAGCTTTTCTAATAGGTACATAAAGTAGCCATTGAAAATAATTGCAATTTTGAAAAATTTTAATTAAATATATTAGCTTTTTATCACAAAATTTAATAATTCAAATTTTTTCATTTTGTAATTGAATTGGAATAAATATATTTTCACTTATTTCAAGTTTTTTTGTTTTTTAATATTTTTAAATAGATAAATTAGTAAGAATTTGTAATATTTTTTAATAGATAGTGTAATTAGAAAATGTTTTTAGTATTATAAAGTTAATGTCTTACGATCAAATTAATAACAGCTTTTATGGTGTTAAAACGACTTATGGATATGTCCTAAAATTTGAACCAAATAGGTGTAGGGTATTTCTAAGTAGGTTGCACCGACTGACTATTTCTTTACTTGTTATATTTTAATAGTATATATTAAAGCTTCAAGAAATAAGTAATCAATATAATAATATTTACTGCTTGTTTTTTGTAAATCCAAATAAAATTTACTATGTTAATTCAAAATGCTAATTCATAATTTTTAAATTCAAATAAAACGAGGAAAAGTGTAGTAGAGTAGACTGTGTCAACTCTGGGATACCCGTATGACCGTAACATATACATTATATCATCCGGTTAATTATTTTTGGCAAAATTTAAAACATACAGTTTTATTAAGTGTAGTGGAATACTCATATAAAAGAAGGAGTTGTATGGCAGCTACTCGAACCCTCTGCCGTAGACCAACCAAATTTTGCTGTAACTTTGGCCATTACACTAAACTATTTTTAGCAAAATTTCAGACACCCGGCTTCATTAGGTGTAGTGTAATGCTCATATAAAAGAAGGAGTGGCACGGCAGCTATTTGAACCCTCTGCAGCAGACCAACCTAATTTTGCAGAAACTTTGGCCATTACACTAAATAATTTTTGGCAAAATTTCAGACACCTAGCTTCATTAGATGGAGAGTAATGCTCATATAAAATAAGAAGTTGTATGGCAGCTACTCGAACCCACTCCACTAGACCAACCAAATTTTGCAGAAACTTTGGCCATAAAACTAAACTACTTTTGGCAAAATTTCAAACACGCAACTGTAACAGGTACAGAGTAATGCTCATATTAAAAAAGAAGTTGTATGGCAGCTACCCGAACCCATGGACCAAAATGGCTGGATAACTCAAAAACAGAAGGAACTAGGATCTTGAAATTTTCGGAAACTCGTTATTTTGCAATAGCCGTCATCGCTATTTAAGTCCAGCCATTTTGGTCTTTGGGTTCGGGTAGCTGCCATACAACTTCTTTTTTTATTAGAGTATTACTCTGTACCTATTACAGCTGCGAGTCTGAAATTGTGCCAAAAGAAGTTCAGCTTTATGGCCAAAGTTTCTGCAAAATTTGGTTGGTCTGCTGTAGAGGGTTCGAGTAGCTGCCATACAACTCCTTCTTTTATATGAGCATTACTCTATATCAATTGAAGTTAGGTGTCTGAAATTTTGGCAAAAATAGTTTAGTGTAATGGCCAAAGTTACTGCAAAATTTAGTTGCTCTACTGCAGAGGGTTCGAGTAACTGCAATACAACTCCTTCTTTTTTAGTAGCTGCCATACAACTCCTTCGAGAATTACACTACACCTAATAAAGCTGTATGTTTGAAATTTTGCCAAAAGTAATTAATCAGATGATATAATGTTTATATTACGGTCATACGGGTATCCCAGAGTTGACACAATCTACTCTACTACACTCTTACTTATTTATTATAAAGTATTTTCAAAACATACCTTATATTCAAAAACATAAAAAAAGATAATCTTTCTAAAAAAAATATTTTGTAATTTAAATAATTTGTTCCTTAGGACTCAACCTAAATAAAATCTATTATAAATTTTGACATACGTAGGAGAATGAACATACATGAGAGCATCCGAAAAAAGCGACGCAAATATATTTTAGTGAAAATTGTATCTTGGATTTTTATACCCTACACCTATAAAATAGGAAAAGGGTATATTAACTTTGGTATGGTCTTTGTTACCACCTAAGGGAAGCCAGCTAGATATGGAAAAGTATATATATATTTGTGATCAGCGTGACCGCCTGAGTCGATATAGCCATAACTCAAAAACTAATTGAACTATCTTGATGAAATTTTAACTGTAGGTTACTAGGACTGAAAGTACGGCGGAGATTGCATATGGGCAAAATTGGGCCATGGGTTCGGATTCTGGCCCTTTTAATTGTTCTAAGAGCCAAGGAACATGTAAAAACAAGTAAGGAAACAGTCAGTCGGTGCAACCGATTTAGAAATACCCTACACCTATTTGGTTCAAATTTAATGGGAAGTCCATAAGTCATTTTAAAATCATACAAACTTTTATTAGTTTGATCGTAAGACATAGCTAGCCAAATTTACTTTAGAATACTAAAAACATTTTCTAATTATTTTATCAATTCAAAAATATTAGCAATTTTTACTAATTTATCTATTTAAAAATATTAAACAACAAATAAAGTTGAGATAAAAGGATTTGTAAAATCTTATATTATATTTATATTATTACAAATTAATATTTCTTTCGAATAACTTTGAGTTTAATTATATAGAACATTAAAAAATAAGTAAATTAAGAGAATAAATTTAAAAATTATTGAAAATTGAAATAATTAAGCAAGGGTACTAAATCATTCAACAGTATATGCACTGCAGCTAAAAATCCTGAAAAGGAGTAATTGCTGCATGTGAAAATTTTATTGAATTGGATAAAAGTTTTAATATGTAATTTTATAGAGCCATAATTCTTTAATGATGTTTTGAGAAAAATGATTTTGAAAATTTTTTTAATATATTTTAGTGAAAATTTTTCTGAGCATACATACTAAGTTGAATACAATTTAAAATTTTAATTTAAGTATAAATGTAAAAATAGCTTATTTTCTTTTTAGCACATTTTGAAAAGATTATGTAAAAATGTGCCTATATAGTTTCACTCTGTCCGTCCGTCTATCAGTATGTTTACAAAAACTTTTACACCGTTTGAAATAGAGTAAAATTTTAACAACGGGTAGGTATTGCAAAACCAATAATTTCGTAGAAGAACTATTTTCTGTAGCCCCACCCTTTACGGAGCTACAGCCCTCCATATTGTTATAACAAAAGTTCTGTTAGGTGTATTATCCATTTGAAAACGACAAAACAGAGCTGGTTTTATATACATACTTTATAAATTTTTAAAAGGCAAATGCTTATAGGCTCCATACTAAAATTTACTATTATGCAAAACTCAATTTTTGCCAATTAAAATTTTGGGAGAGGTTAGGTAGATCCTCGAGAATCACATAAGTTTGCTTAGCAAAAATTTGGGAACCGTCCGCATTGAAGGGCTATTAGGACTTAAAAATTGAAACTTTTAAGTTTTTGTAAAACAGTAACTTATTCATTAGTGTATGCTTTTCCAAAATAAACCTTAACATTGAAGCTTTATATTTCTAACATTAAGTGTATGTTTTTCGAAAATTAAACGTTATTATTGAAGCTTTATATTTCCAACATTATATTTCGCACTTGTTAACAGGTTTTCTTAAATGCTTTGTATTTAATTGGGATTGTATTCTAAGTATTGATTTCACTATTATTCATAATTATTAAAATGATGAAATAACTAAAATGAATATTATCATATATTTATATATATTTTTATAAAAATAAATGATAAAATACTTAATAAGAAACCCTTTATAATTTTGAAAATGTGCTTTTTGAAAACCCTTGGTTTTTTTATCCACTTGTTTATTTTTTATTTAGTTATAAATTTATATCTTACATAACTACTTACTTCGATTTAAAATTAAATATAAACAATTGCAAATTTTTTTTTAACCCAAGTCGAAGCCGTCAGGTTTTAACTAGTTAAAAGTAGTTCAAAAATAATTAAAAAAATTTTAATTTTAGTTTTAACTTTTATATTTCGCTAAAAATTTTTTCCACATCTAAATAATTTTTCATTTTCAATATTGCTACATCATATAAATCTGAATTATCTTCGTAATGCAGCAGCATATTATTTTTACCATGTCTGTATTACCATAGAATAGAGTAACAAAATTCATACTCATACTCATTAAATTAATATATCAAAACCACATGTTTGATTTTTGTACTTTTGGTACATAGCATTCTTTTTTTATTATTATTAAATTTTTTGTTAATCATATTGAGTGTATCATCAGTATATAAAATGAGATAATTCTCGTAGTTAAGTATAGTATACGGTCGCACACTTAACTAACAAATTGTAATAGAAATTGTAAGAGAAATTTCAATATTGCTTCCTTCAACATACAAAGTTCAAGCAAAAAGCTTTAGGATATTAAATTTTTTTAATAGCTTGGTACATACAGTGGAGTAATATTTTTTTTTTTTTATTCAATTTTTAAATTTAATTTCAGATAATTTTACAATAATATATAAAATTATGTATAAGAAATTAAGCAATTTTAAAACTACAGCTTATAACTAACATTTAATAAATTATGATTTTTTACAACTTTTCTTATTTCTAGATTTTTTTTTTTTTTTAATTTTAAAATTTTAAAGATTAATTTCTAAGATTTTTTACAAATTTTCTAAGTTTACTTTTAAATATGTTTAAATTTTGTCTGTTTTTAATTTCTACCGGCAGCAAGTTGAAAAGTTTTATTGCGCTGCATTTTAGACTTTTTTGCTTCAACGTTGTTTTGGCTTAAGGAATTTCGATAGTTTTCCTGTTTCTGGTTAGATAATTATGAATATTCTCCCTATTTTGAAGTTTTAGTTTTGACTTAGAATTATTGTCCAGGATATTATACATGTATTTACATATTTCAAAGTAAATTAGATGGTTAATATCCAGTATATCAATTATTTTATACAAATTATTAGTTCTAGTTCTTATATTCAAATTAAATAAAGTTTTGAGGGGTCTATTCATTACTTCACTCATTTGATTTTTATCAAAATATGAACAATTACTCCAACTGCATATATTATACCTAATTCTTGATAATATATGACCATTATATATAACTTTAGCTGCATAATTCGAAATACTCCGCGTTCTTCTGACAGCCATTGTTATAGGAATAATTTTTCTTTTAATGCTTTTTATATGTTTATGCCATCTTAAGTTTTCATCAATTATCATTCCCAAGTACTTAACATTATCAACTTGTTCTATTATAGTATCCTTTACCTTAAGCCTAATATTATCATTTGTTTTCTTTTGCATTTTGAATATCATATAATTAGTTTTTGTCGCATTTTTACCTAATTCATTTTGGTCCAACCAACTGCAATTTATCTTTAAGTCATTTAGTATATTTTGAAGCTCTTCTAATGTTTTCGCTTGTGCTATAAGGTTAGTGTCATCCGCATAAATGTAGTATTTGACTAATATTTTTTTTAGATAATTCCATTAATACAGGAGATATAATAACGGCCCCAGTAATGAACCTTGTAGCCTGTTTTTTATACTAGTTCATCACTTAGTACTTCATTAACTTTAACACATTGGATTCAATTTGTCAAATAACTTTTTAGTAAGAGATTACTGTTACCTCTAGTTCCTAAGTTGTCTAGCAATCTGATAAGTCTGGAATGACTTGCCATATCAAATGCTTTTGTTAAGTGAATAAAAACCGCGCTAACATAGTAGCCGTCATCCAACGCATCGTTAATATGTTCGAAGGTTGCTGCGATAGCTGATTCTGTACCACTTTTTTCTAAGAAACCATATTGATTAGCATCAAAGCCTATTGTTTTAGCAATGAAACTTCTTATTCTTGAATTAATAACTTTTTCATATATTTTTGAAACTGAGTTTAGAATCGAAATTGGTCTATAGTTACCACAATTTCTTTTGACCCACTTTTGTGAATAGGAACTAAATATGCTTTTTTTAACCAATCAGAAAATATACCATTAGTGAAACTTTCATTTATCAGTTTCACTAAAGATGGGGTTATGATATTGACCAACTCTTGTAGATCTCTCACTGTAATTTTATCCAATCCTGAAGTTGCATTTTTATTTAAATAATAATTTGGTGGATTTCTGGTTCTATAACTGGAATAAGAAACAACGAGTTACTATTATATAGATTTTGTGAGCTTAGTAAAATCGTTGGTATTTAGAATGTTTTTTTTTAATACGTTCTCCCATTGCAGTAAAAATATTATTGAGAGTATTTGCAGTTTCATCATCATTTTTAGCTTTTTCACCATTGCTTTTAATTAACACAAATCTATACCTTTTGGAATGCAAATCCAGTATTATTAAGGCTGAACTAATGAGCCGCAAAAAAATCGCCGGAAATGTATACACTTTGGATATTAATTTAACAGAGGAAGGCACACGCAACATATTTTTTCGAGACCATCTTACACAGCGGCAATCAAACCTCTACTATGAAGCCAGGCAAATTAAAAACAACAACAATTGGAAATTCCTATGGATTAAAAACAACATCATTTTTATTAGAAAAACTGAATCTTCAAAGGTATTTAAAATTAGAAATACTAATGATATATCATACATTAAAAACAATAATAATATTAATTGAAAATTCATTAACTTTATTTGAACAATTCATATTTATCATATTTATCATTTTTATTATATTCTTCATATTTATCATACTAAACATATTAAATATATTAATTTTATTGAATTTTTTAAACACTAACAATTTCACAAATAAAAAAACTTACCCTACTAATCCAGATTTAACTTTTTATAAATTATTATTATTTTTATTATTGTTAATAAATTTAAGTACACATTTAGCAAACCGACAAACTCACATATTATAAAAACTAACAACAACAAGTACTTATACCACAAACATCTTTTTATATTACAATTAATTTTATTAACCTTAATTGATCACTTCATACTAATTTTATTAATTCTTCTAAATACTAACAAACTACTAAACAAAAAATGTAACCCTACTAACCCAGATTTAATTTTATATAAATTATTATTTACTATTATTGTTAATCAATCTAAGTTCACAATTAGCTATTTCACAAACTCACATATTATAAAAACAAACAACAACAACAACAAGTTCATATATTATAAACATATTTTTATATTAAAATTAATTTTAATAATCTTAATTGTTCACTTCATACTAATTTTATTAAATTTTCTAAAAACTAACAAACTACTAAATAAAAAACATAACCCCACTACTAAGCCGGATTTAATCCTTTTCATTATTTTTAATCAACACAATTTCTATTTCAACTATCTACAAAACACATATATTACAAAACCTAATTTTCTCACCAATTCGTTCTCTTATTTTAAACACTTTTTCATATTTATTAATATTATCACTCATGTTATAAACTTTATTAAAAAAATTAAATTTAAACTTTCTTACCTTGAGATAAATGCTGGTTATATTTCTCATCAATTGATTATATATAAAAACTTACACCTTGTAGTAGTAAACAAATATCATCTAATTTTAACAACACATGTTTTAATTAAAATTATATGTTTTTGGTGTTTTTCTTTTCTTGTTTTTATTTTTTCTTTGTATATCTGTCAAAAAAAAACTTAGATTCCACAAACTAATTACGTTCTTACATTTATTAAACATTTACTCAACAATAAAACTATTAATTTTCAACAATAAATTTCAACCACATAAATTATCAGTTTTTATTCGGCTTATTATGATCATTATAATAATTGTTCCCAGTCTCAACTGTTATATTTTGGTTTGTGTACTTACTAATCTCGAACACCCAATTTTTATAAAATTTAATAATGGTCCATGATATAGCTAATATACAAAATCTATTAAATATAGATTATTTCACCCATATTGATCCGAATAAACAAAATTCAACTTTCAAAAATAATTTCAATATGGTGTATTTAAATATTCAAAGTTTAAGGAAAAAATTATACAATGTCGAGGCCTTGATAAATAACCATTTTAAAAACAAGATTCATGTAATTGTTCTTACGGAAATATGGATACATAGTTCAGAAAACAAATTTTATAATATTGAAGGGTATAATGCTTACTTTGCCAATAGAGATAAGTCATACGGCGGGGTTGCGATTTACATTAAAAATGATATAAATAGTTACCAAATATACTGCGAAGAGTTTCAAAGAAGTAATATTTTGGGGGTTAAGCTTACAAAACAAAACTTAAATATATTTGGTGTATATAGAGCACACGAAACCTCTATAGACGACTTTATTGACAAAATAGATTATATAACATTGCAATACAAACAAAGCTACATTCTAGGTGACTTTAATTTAAATCTACTAAATATAGATAGAGCAGTAATTAATTCATACTCAAACGCGCTATTAAGTAATGGATTCCTAATTTGCAACAAGGTTGAACTAAACTTTGCTACGAGAATTGGTAGAAATACAAAAACAATTATTGATCATTTCGTAACCGATATTTTTCAGAATAAATTCTGGTTTCATATTTTAGATTCTTGTCTGTCTGATCATCAAATGTTCTTTATAACCACCAGTCTGAATCCAATAACTGAGGGGAAAACCTATTATAAAACTGTTCTAAACTATGAAAGGATAATTTCAAATACCTCCTGGAATGTCCTACAGTCCTACACAAGCTTTGATGAATTAGTTGTGAAATTGAAAAGTATCATAAATACGAACACCCAAACAGTACCCGTAAAGCAAAATAAGAAGAGGAAAACCTGGATTACTCAAGAAATAGAAGACAAAATGAAAATAAGAGATTCGCTATTTAAATTCAAAAAAAAGTACCCAAATGATATCCATACTGAAACTCTATACAATAAATACAAACTTATAGTGAGAACTTTAATAATCAAAGCAAAAAAAAATTATTTTTCTAACTTAGTGATTGATAACTCTAAAAATTGTAAAAAGCTATGGGATTGTTACAAACATATTATGTTCAATTCTAGTATGGTAAATTCAAACCAATCTATTAAGGTAATACATCATAACTCAAAAGTAATTGAACATGAAAACGAAATTGCTTCTGCTTTTAACGAGTATTTCGCTAATATTACAAAAGAAATAAATATCCCTATTAATAACATTGACCTTGATTACATTGACAAATTTAGAAGAAATATTTATAGTAATTTTGACCTCTCTCCAACTAATGTAGATGAAGTATCCAAAATCATTCAAACTCTCAATTCAGCTGCTGCTACGGGGTACGATAATATTTCAACTAAACTAATAAAAAAATTTTCAGATCATCTAGCTCCTGCCTTAGTCAGGCATATTAATAATGCATTCACATCGAACACATACCCAAGTTCGCTAAAAACAGCCATTATAACACCAATATATAAAGGAGGAACTGCAACAGATTGCTCTAATTATCGTCCCATATCTGTTTTATCTAGTTTCTCAAAAATTTTCGAAAAAGTCATTCAAAATAGGCTTAATAATTTTATTAAAAATAATCCTATACTAAGTGAGAAACAATTTGGTTTCGAAGAAAAATCTAACACAACAGCTGCCTGTCTCTTTTTAAATGACTTCATCTCCAAAAATATTGATAACGGTAAATTCGTTAGCTGTGTATTTCTTGACATAAAAAAGGCCTTCGATTGCGTCGACCATGACATTCTTCTATTAAAACTTAAGAAATTAAATTTCACATTAGGTCAGTTAAAATTCTTCCAGTCATATCTACAAGGTCGCAAACAAAAGGTTCGTATAAACAATAACTTTTTGGGCCCACTTCTTTTTAAATTATATATCGACGACATCTCTCATTTAAAATTAAAGGGTTGTATTCAGTTATTCGCAGATGATGCGGTAATAAAATATGCAGATGATTCTGAGGGAAATATTCATCTATCTATACAACACGATTTACTGCTAATTGAGGAGTGGCTAACCAAGCACCGACTTCTATTAAACTTAAATAAAACCAAAATTTTATTCTTTGAAAACAAGATTCTTAACTTCTCTAATTCCGTTCAATATAATAATGTAAATGTAGAAATAGTCAATAACTTCAATTATTTAGGTCTGTTACTTGACAGTAAATCAAGTTGGAATAAACATATTGAAAAAGTAATCAAAAATATAACTCCATACATATTCCTGATGAGAAGATTACGTAAGTTCCTCTCGGATCAATCGATATACACATTATATTCCTCGTATATAAAATCACATATTACTTATCTTTTACCTATTTGGAGTAGAGCTCCACAAATTCATCTAAATAAACTAGACAAAATGCATAAAAAATGTGTTAAGCTTGCACAAGGCTTGCCCTTGTTACACCCAACAGATTCTATATACACTATAAAATATCTAGGCTTAAGAAACATAATATTAATGGAACTCTATAAAACTGCGTACAAAATCATTAATAATCAATTAAAACATAACTTCATTCTAAATAGGAATTTTGACATACACAACCATAATACTAGGAACAAATCGAACTTCTACCTTTCCCTTTTTAGAACATCACATCAAAAGAATAACTGCTTATATAATTGCCTTAAGGTTTATAATGAACTTCCAGAACAAATAAAATTAATTAATAACCTTAATCTATTTACACAAAAGATTAAATCCACTATAATTAGTACATAATATTTTAATAAAACTAGAAATACTAACAAACTAATAATTAAATCCTACATTAACTAACTAACATTCATAAATAAATCAAATAAGTTAAATTTTTTTTTTTTTTTATTTTCTTTGTTGTGCTGTTTTAAGAATATAAAAAAAATTAATAAATTAAAATATGAAGAATTATACAAAAAAAGAGTAAATTTTTATGAAGAAATCCTATGAAAAATTTGTAAATGAATATCATTAAATTTCTTTTTTTTTTGCTTTGTTTTACTTTTTCTTATTCTATTGTTAAATAATTCTTAAAAAAAATTATGTGACCGCACTGCCTTAGGCATAGGTCTCAATCTATTTACTATGTACTGAAAAGATAAATTATGTATGTATATTTAAATTTATATTATAAATAAAGAAAAAAAAAAAAAAAAAAACATGACTAACATTTTTCAGTTTATCTTCATTGGTATTTTTTATAGAATTATTCAATATTTTCCATAATTTCCTAGAATCGCTCCAGACTTTTTCAATATTTCTATTAATATAATTTTTTTTTAATTCCTGTGTTAATTGTTCTACCTTTTTCTTCATTTTTATATATTTTGCCTTTTTTTCACTATTGGTCGGATCATTTTTATGTCGATTATTTTTTTTTTTTTTATTCAATTTTTTATTTAATTTCAGATAATTTTACAATAATATATAAAATTATGTATAAGAAATTAAGTAATTCTTAAACTACAGCTTATAACTAACATTTAATAACCTAAGATTTTTTACAATTTTTCTAATTTCTAGATTTTTTTTTTTTATTTATTTTTTTTTTTTAAATTTTCAAATTTTAAAGATTAATTTCTAAGATTTTTTACAAATTTTCTAAGTTTACTTTTAAATATGTTTAAATTTTGACTGTTTTTAATTTCTAAAGGTAGCGAGTTGAAAAGTTTTATTGCGTAGATTTTTTAGCTTCAATGTTGTTTTGGCTTTAGGAATTTCGATATTTTTCCTGTTTCTGGTTAGATAATTATGAATATTCTCCCTATTTTGAAGGTTTACTTTTGACTTCATATTATTGTTCAGGATATTATACATGTATTTACATTTTTCAAAGTAAATTAGTTGGTTAATATCCAGTGTATCAATTATTTTATATAAATTATTGGTTCTGGTTTTTATATTCAAATTAAATAAAGTTTTGAGGGCTTTATTTATTACCGCACTCATTTGATGTTTATGAAAATATGAACAATGACTCCAACTGCATATATTATACCTAATTCTTGATAATATATGGCCATTATATGTAAGTTTAGCAGCATCATTCGGAATACTACCCATTCTTCTGACAGTCATTGTTATAGGAATAGAAAAAAAATTTTTGTAAAAATGTGCCTATGTAGCTTCACTCTGTCCGTCCGTCCGTCCGTCCCTTTTTACCTACGGTTCACTAAAAAATATCAGAAATGGGTAGGTATTGCAATAAAAATAATTTAATGTTAAAACTTTTTTTTGTAGCCCCCCCGTTACGGAGCTACAGCCCCACAAATTCGAAAAAAAGCCCTATATTTAAACAGTTATAATTAGAGTTCTATAAGGTATATTTCTAACCTGAGAACGGTAGCAGACAGCTGTTTTTTAAGCTTTACTCATTTTTAACAACGAATTGTATAGGGTTACCATAAGGTACTAAAATTTACCGTTATTCAAAACTAAGTTTTACAAAATTTTTGGTCCTTCATAACTTCGGAACGGCTAAGTCTAGAAACTTGAAATTTTCGGAGAAGTTAGATCCTTAGAAATAAGTAAGAGTCAGTTAACAAAATTTATTTGTCACACCGCCTCTTTAGGAGCTGTAAGGGGTCGAAAATTGAAATTTTGCTAAAAATTTAGCTTTTAAACACCTATAACTTGAATACCTGTCAAAATTTTTTTTTATTTGTATACAAAATTGAAAGCTCCAAAACGAAAATTTCAATAAGTGTCAAAGGTTTTTCTTAATTTTGACTTTGTCCGTCCGTATGTTTACAAAAACTTTTACACCGTTTGAAATAGAGTAAAGAAATTTTAACCACGGATAAATATTACTTAAAAATTAATTTCGTAGAAGAATATTTTTCTGTAGCCCCAGTCGTTACAGAGCTACAGCCCCCCAAATTTGGAAAAAGCCCTATTTTTAAATTATTATAACAAGAGTTTTGTTAAGTGTATTTTCAATCTGGAAACGCCTATAAAACCAGAAACAAAAGATATTTAGTTTTATAGGCTTCACAAAAATATAAGGCTAAAATGTATAGGGTTACCATACGGTACTAAAATTTACCATTAAGCTAAACTCAACTTTAGCAAAATTTTTGGCCCCATATATCTTCTAAACGGTTCAACCTAGGGTCTTGAAATTTTGGGAGAAGTTAGGTCCTCCAAAATTAGTAGGAGTGGGTTAACAAAATTTTTTTGTCACGCCCCCTGTTGAGGAGCTATAAGGGCTCGAAAATTGAAATTTTGCTATTTTCAATCACCTGTAACTTTAACACCTGTTCAAATTTTTTTTTACAAATATGCAAAATTTACAGCTGCAGCATTATATTTCAACATACG
Source organism: Dolichopus griseipennis (assembly GCA_963082915.1). Taxonomy (NCBI): domain Eukaryota; kingdom Metazoa; phylum Arthropoda; class Insecta; order Diptera; family Dolichopodidae; genus Dolichopus; species Dolichopus griseipennis. The sequence goes on along the minus strand of OY720441.1, from coordinate 240,783,664 downwards.
TTAAAGATTTTTCTTAAATTTGAAAGGGTTTCTTTAAATTGAAAAAATTGTTTCTTAGTCTTAACCATTTTGGGTTAGATAATAATATTCTAGGTAAAATTCCAAATTTTGTTGGAGTTCAAAATTGATTTCCTAGAACCGGAAAAAAATGGAAAGGTGAAGACAGGAGGGGGTGAGCAGATCCATCATAAGTTTGCTAAGCAAAAATTTCGGAACCTTCCCTATTGAAGGGCTACTAGGTTTTCAAAATTAAAACTTTTATGTTCTTATAAAACAGTAACTTATTTACCAGTATAAGTTTTTCCAAAATTAAACGTTAACAATGAAGCTCCAACATTATATTTTGCACTTATTAACAGGTTTCCTTGAGTGCATTAGGGTTATATTCTAAGTATTTCACTATTAGTCATATAATTAATTATTAATGAAATAACAAAATTATAATATTATCATAATATATATTTTTATAAAAATAAATGATAAAATACTCAGTAAGAAACCGTATATAATTTTGAAAATGTGCTTTTTAAAAACCCTTGGTTTTTTCCCTCACTTGTTTTATATATTTTGCCTTTTTTTCACTATTGGTCGAATCATTTTTATGTCGATTATATAATGCTTTTCTTATTTTCAGCTTGTCATGAATAAAAGGTTTTATCCAGATATTATTTCTTGTTCTCATTGGAATTGTTTTAGTACATAATCTTTTTGCTTCTTTGTATAATTTTTACTAAGGTTTCGATTCCTGGTATATTATTATTTTCTATTTTGTATTTTACTATGGAACGCATTTGATTATAATCGATTTTGTTTATGTTGTACTTTTTCATTGGTAACTTCTCAATATTAATTGCTTTAATAGTTACTATTGCCAATTGATCGTCCGATATGCAGTTATTTTCTATTATATAATTAACATCATAGTTGCCATTCATGTTTGTTATTATGTGATCAATTAAGGTGCTATAGTTAGTTGTTTTTCTTGTACTTTCCGTTTTATTAACTATGCTATATCCAGAAGTTGCTATAATATCCTTATAATTAATAATTATATTGGAGTTCTCAAATAGATTTAGATTGGTATCTGCAAAAAATATATGATTTGCCTTATCTACCAGTTTAAATTCAAGAAATTCCATAAATAGGTTGCTGTTTTTCACTGGAGCTTTTTAAAATGTACCGATTTTTAATTTTGGTTTGAGTTCAGGAAAATTCAATTACAGTAAAGTTATACTCCTCTTTTTTTTCTAAACTGCAATTGAAGTCCCACCTCCATTTTTTCTATTTCTACAGTTGTAAACTGCTTGATAATTGAGGATGTTGTAGGTATCCTTTTCATAATCATAAATCCAAACCTCTGTATTTATTTTATTACTATGTCTATTTATTTATATTCATTAATTAATGTTTCAAGTTCCAGTATTTTATTTCTAATGTTACATATATTTAAATAAAATATCTTTGGATCTCCAATTTGCATTATATTTTCTTGTTCTGTCGTTATTATCTGCTGATCATGTAACTTTGCCAAGATTCTCTTGTCTTTTGAAGATTTTAGTTATATTTGTTATAAACACGTCGTCTATATGTGGCTAGATCATTCGAAACATCTTTATTTCAGATTCCTATGTTTTCGTGGTACCTGTGATATATTCTCCGAAGTTTCGGATAGTCAGTTGGTAGTCCTTCTTGATTAATTAAAACCTTTATATTGGTTTGTGTTATATGATCAAAGCAAATATCATTTTGATCGAAGAAAAATTTCAAATATAATCGCACATTGTTATATATTCGGAACCCCTAATCTGGAAAGAACATATACACTATCTCCATTTTCAATTGCTCTTTTTGTAAGCCTTACAATTGGAGGTGGCATGGCATCAACAAAACTTTTGTTATCATCTTGGAATTTGGAGTAACCTTTTCTTTCAGTTGTGTTCTCTGGACTTATTGTTTCGCCTTTATTCCAGTTTGAGTATTTGGAGTCTTTTATCTCTACATTATTATTTCTGTAATTTTTTATCTTACTAATAATACCATTTTCTCTTTTACTCGTGTTATTATTATCATAGCTTGGGTTAATTTTATCGTTTTTAATTTTAATTTTTACATTATCCTTGGTTTGGTGAATTCTATCCTTTTTAATCTTACTTATACTATCATTTTCTCCTTTTTCTGTATTATTACTACCATTTTTGTAGTTAATTTTATCAGTTTTAATGCTACTTTTTGAATTATTATTAATACGTTTATATATTTTTATATTACTTTTAAGGATAGTGTTTTTATTTGATTTAATAATTTTGGAAAATATGAAAGAATGTAGCTACGATTCTTTTTATTTTTATTATAATCAATTTTGTTAGTCTTTGCACTGTTATGGTTAATATTATTATTATTACTATTATTATTATTATTTTCATTATAATTATTTTCATTTTTTATATGAGTTACATCACTGTTAGTTTCTCTCATATTATAAATACTTGGTTTATCATTAGTAGTATTCTTATTAATATTATCATTATTATCAGTTTTGCATTTGCATAATTTGCATGTCACTTTTTTTATTTTCATTTACATTTATATTTAATTTGTTATCTTCCTTTTCTAATTTCCTTAATTGCTAGTATCCGATTTTTTGTTTTCTTATGCTTAATTTTTTTATTTACACTGGACATGATGTACTAAAAGTTTTATGATTAACATCCAACTCCAAACTGATCGATTTTAAGCAAATAATGCATTTGTTAATTTCCTCTTTATGGCATACACTTGTCTTGTGTTGTTGATGGATCTAAAAGCATGTTTCTTTATTCGTACATGCCATAACCTGCCCTGTGTTTAAATCTTATACATTTATAACATCTAGAGACTTTTATGACATCAAAGACCTTGCACCTTTCCCATCCAATAAACAATATTTCGTTAGCTATTATTTTGGGAAAGATTCTTTATTTATGGTTAATATAGTATTTTTTCACTGGACACATAGGGAAATAGGAAATATATTGTTTGGCTTCGAAATTATACTCGTTTGGCCTCAGATCGATCAAAAGCTTCCAGAATCTGAACCCATGGGCCGAATTCGCCCATTTGCAATTCCCGCCGTACACTTAGTCCTAGTAACCTACAGTTAAAAACTCATCAAGATAGCTCCATTATATTTTGTGTTATCGTGCCTACGGACGGACGGACAGACATGTCTATATCGACTCAGGAAATCTCGCTGATCACAAATATATATACTTTTCCATATCTAGCTCGCTTCCTTTAGGTGGTTACAAACACCATACCAAAGTTAATATACCCCTTTACCTTTTCTATAGGTGTAGGGTATAAAAAGACTTACGAAATTATGTAGAGATGGAAAATGTTATGTTATTTAAATTTAAGTATGTTATTATTCGGATTCTTTATTTGCTTTCTTTACATTTTTTAATCTTAGAAATTTGCATTGAAATTTTTTCATGGAATAAAGCTATTTCATTTAGATTTTGCACTATTTGCGCAGAGCAAAAAAATAGTCTTATTAATTAAGTGACTTTTGGAATGAAGGTTAACTTGCGTTAATACCAAATTTCATTGAATCTTTGTACAAAACGCGTAAACAGGTCAAATCCAAATTAACCCGGTGGGCTTCTGTAATTTAAATCGATGCTGTTGCAAATTTGTCAATAAAATAAAATTTTTTTGCAGTCTCGCTCTTAGAGTGCAAAATCAACAGATAAAATTGGACACAAATTTGAATTAAAAATATTTGTGGTAGGCCGCTGGGCCGAAATTGGTTTATATTTTCTAATCAACTTTATACAACAAATTCCGTTAGCTAAGAAAACAATTGCCAAAAATTTCAAGTCAATCAGTCAAATTATTGCGGCTCCACATTAAAAAAACTAACAAAATTTCATAGGGCCCCTCATTCATTTCATAGGGTTAACCAAATTCAACAAAAATTTGTGCCAGCTACTCTTCTGGACTGGAAATAAATACTGTAGAATTGAACTCAAATCGGAAACAAAAAATTTTTGGAAGCCCGCCGTACCGAAATGGCTTATTAAATTCTAATCAACTTAATACAACTAATTCCATTAGCTAAGAGGAACATCTGTGCAAAATTTCAAGTCAATCGGTCCAACTGTTTCGACTCGACATCAAAAACATTAAAAAAGCTTTATTACGCACTTGTAACCATTCGGGTTAACCGAACTAAACAAAAATTTGCGGCAGCCTCTCTTTTCAACTGCAAAATCACCCTGTTAAATTGGAAACAAAGCGGAAACAAAAAGAATTATAGACGCTCGCCTGGACGAAATGTGTTAATATATTCTTAACTAATTATATTATATAATTATATAATTATAACTAATTTCGTTAGCTAAGGCGAACATTTGAGCAAAATTACTAGTCAATCGGTCAAATGGTTTCGGCGCGACATCAAAAACATTGAAAAAGCTTCGTTGCGTACTCGAGCTCAAACTGGTTAATAGAACTAAACAAAAATTTGTGTCAGTCTTTCTTTTCAGTTGGAAAACTGGGCTGTAAAATTGGAAACAAATCAGAAACAAAAAAATTTATGAACGCCCGCCAAGCCGAATTGGGTTAATTTATTCCAACCAAATTTATACAACTAAGTCCGCTAGCTAAGAGAAAAATTCATGCAAACTTTCAAGTCAATCGGTCAAACCGTTTCTACTCGACATCAAAAAAACGAAAAAATCTATTGACTTATAAAAACTCCACATAGCCTATGTTCACCCCCGGACTCCTAGATTTATTCCTGTAATATTTGGGGACAATATGACCAGTGGTCTTCACATGAACCTCCTCCCCACATTTCTTGGGGTTAACCAAAATTTGGAACCTTACTATCTAAGCAAAAATGTTTAAAACTGTGAGACTCTTTCTTCAATTTAAAGAACAGCTTTTAAATTTAAGAAAATCCTTTAACATATGTTAAAATATAGTTATTGGTTGAAATTTTGTATATTAATAAAAAAACAGGTAAAGAAATAGTTAGTCACCTATTTGGTTCAAACTTAAAGAGTAGTCCATAAGTCATTTTAAAACCATAAAAGCTTTCATTAGTTTGATCAAAAGACATAGCTAACTATATTAACTTTATAGTTCTAAAAACATTTTCTAATTATTTTATATATACAAAAATATTAAAAATTCTTACTAATTTGTCTATTTAAAATAATTGAAAACCAAAAACTCTTGAAATGAAAGTTGAATACAATTATTTCAATTCAATTAGAAAATTGAAAAAATTTGATTTCTTAAATTTTGTGATAAAAAGTTAATCAAAGCATTATTATATTTAATAATAAATATTTTTCAAAATTGAAATTAATTTAAATTCTTAGTATATGTACTATTAGAAAAGCTTATAAATGCAATATATGCAATAAATTTATTTCTAGAATACCATGAAAAATGTAGAACTTTTTTATAATTCATTTAAATATAAAAATAAATTTTACATACATGCAGCAATTACCTTTGTACACAATTTCTTAATTATACATTACCTATGGTAATAATTTAATAAAATGTATGATAAAATAAAAATTAAAAAAAAAAAAAAATTTGAGTCGTTTATTAAAATAATATTTTGTTTTTAATTTATAAAATATAATACTTATTATCTTTTATAGTAAACTACTTAACATTTTAAAAATGTAAGATAAATAAGAACGGAAAAAGGAAAGATTACTCGTGTTCCAAATTTCAGATTTCTATACTTATTAATTTGGAAGATTCTTGCTAAATCTTTGTAAGAATATGGCAGGCACCTGAACCACGACTCCAATTAATTCCCTATGTTAGGAACGTGATGGAAACAAAACAGAAGAATCTTGTATCAAATTTGAAGATTTTATCTTTATTAATTTCGAATATGAGCTTTTTAATTTGGGGAGATCTTTGGAGACACCTGAACCACCACTACAATTAAGTCTATCTTTCGAATATGTGGTTCAAGATCTTGAGAAAAGTGGGAATGGTACGCAACCCGCTATTCCAATTCATCCAAAATTTTACGTACACTGTCTATTTAGATGAAACACCTGCGTCCCAAATTTTAAGGTTATATCTTTATTAGTTTCGCAATTATGCTCGCTTGGCCTCAATTGGATCAAAAGCTTCTAGAACTCGACCCTATTGGCCGATTTTAACTATAATCAATTACTGCGGTATCTTCATTACTAATAACCTAGAATTTAAATTTCATCAAAATAGCGTCATTAGTTTTTGAGTTATCGTGCTTTAATTTCTTAATTCTTACTAGAATAGTGTCTATTTTTACTTGTTTTTGAATAAATACAAACATTATATCTATCTATCATCATATCCCGCATTATTCTTATTAACTTTAAACATTTTGTATGTACATACATAATCCGTAGTATAACAATATTATAATTAAAAAAAATGAGGACATTATTATAGTTGCTATGGTATCAATTTTATTGTTTTGAAAAACTGTTTTGAATTTTATTATAAAAATAAAAAAAAACAAAATAAATAATTTTTAAAATAAATGAGTTTTCGGCCAAATTTTCTATAGAATAAGAATTTCTCATATAAAAAGTAAATATATTTAATTACAAAGAGAATAAACAAAAAATTTATTTATTATATAATAAAAAAAAAAATTTATTAAAAAAAGGATACGACACGACCTGGACTTGAACCGGGACGTTTTGATTAAAAGTCTGACGTCCTAACCACTAAGCATCGATGGCACATTAATTTCATCCTTTTTCATTTTTAGTTTTTTTATTTTTGCATTTAGTTTCAAAGAAAAAAATAATAACAAATAGGTACTAACAGCAAAGAAAATAAGATTATAAATGTAGGTGAAAATTATAAAATTTAAAAATTTGAAATGATGAAATTTATAAAATAAGCACATTGTTTAAAATATTTTGAATTTTTGTAGGAACCAATATATGATCTAAAATAAGAATTTAATATAAAAAACAAAAAATTTTATCTAATATATAAAGGAGAAAATTTGTTTGTTTGTTAGTTTGTTTGTCCAGGATTCACGTGAAAACTACTCGTCCGATTGTTATAAAATTTTAAAGGAATAATTCTGAGAGCCCAGAGGTTACATAGGCTATGTCACATTTTATAAGTCAACAGGTTTCAGCTCCAGGGCCGTTTTAAGCTTTTTCGTTTTTTGATGTCGAGTCAAAACGGTTTGACCGATTGACTTGAAATTTTGCACAAATGTTCCTCTTAGCAACCGGAATTAGTTGTATAAATTTGGTTGGAATAAATTAACCCATTTCATTCTGGTGGGCTTCCAAAAAATTTTGTTTTTCCGATTTGTGTCCAATTTTACAGAGTGATTTTGCAGTCGAAAGAGAGGCTTTCACAAATTTTTGTTGAGTTCGATTAAACCGTTTGGGCACGAGGGCGCAATGAAACTTTTTCAGTGTTTTTGATGTCGAGTCAAAACGGTTTGATCGATTGACTTGAAATTGTGCACAAATGTTCCTCTTAGCAACCAGAATTTATTGTACAAATTTGGTTGGAATGAACTAACCCATTTCGGCCTGGTGGGCTTTCAAAAAAAAAAAAAATGTTTCCGATTTGTGTCCAATTTTGCAGGATGGTTTTGCAGTCCAAAAGAGAAGCTGCAAAAAGTTTTAGTTGAGTTCAATTAATCCGTTTTCCACGACGACGCCATTAAGTTTTCTATAAATTTTATTTGCTTAAACGATTAAAAGAATTTAATTGAAAATTTTGTATCAGCATTTTAATTATAAAAACCCACAGGGTTAATTTCGTTATGCCCTAAGTACTAAGCAAAATATAAGTTGAAAAGCAGATTTTTAAACCTTTTCAAAATCATCGTCTATATTTTATTCAAACGTTGGCAATTCAAGAAAACTACTATTCACATAGTATAATGACATAATGGCAAATTTAGTATACCCTTTTGACCAAGGAGTACCAAATTTTCAAGAAGCACCACGTATTGAAAAATTAGAGATAATCGTTCAAAATGTTTTGCAAACTGCTTTTTAAAGTGTTTGTTACGCAATCGGTTAAAAGAACTCGGCAAAACATTTTTTTAAGCATTCCCCTAATTCAAAGAAGTTGTACATACTTTAATAAATTGGACGTAATTGATTTACAAATTTTTTTTTGAACAATCGTCGGGTTGGCATGGGTTAACAATTTCCAAGTCTGTTAATAGAGTGAACTTCATTTTTAAAGAGGAACACATATAAAAAATTTGAAGTCAATCGGTTAAATCATTTCTAATATATAGCAAAGCACCGAAAAAACCTATAAAAAGCTGTTGGGCCACAAGGGGTTAACGGAACTCCACAAATATTTTTTTGAGGCTTCATTTTTAACCAAAGTAGTACTTCAAAAAATTGGCTGAAACTTGCTTCTTTACAATTTGCACGCTTCCGAGCAACGCCTGGTAAACCTGCTAGTATGATATAATTACCTACTTTAGTTTGCACTTGAACTGCTTGACACAAAATTCAAATATTTGTTTTTTTTTATATTAAATTACAAAAAAAATTAATAATTAAATATGAATTACAAAAAATTGATAAATTTAAAAAAAAATATATGCTCTTAAAGAGATTGGAACCGACACTTTTCAATTGAAAAGCCGACGTCCTCAGCACTAAGCCTTCGATTTTTTATTTATCTTAATTTTTTTTTTAAATTATTATAGTAAAAATACATCAGTTTTACAAATATATGCAAAATTGAAATATATTTGATAGCACTTAAGATTACGAAATATGAAATTAAACACAATTTTTTGAAAAATAGAATGATCTATATATACATAACTACAATACCAGAAACAAAACTAACTTTACCTATCACTTTTTAAAACAAAAAACCAACGGAATAACTTATTGCTTATATAGTTGTCTCAAACTATACAATGAACTACCTAGCGAATTAAAGCTTATCGAAAACTTAAATTATTTCAGAAAAAAAAAATAGTATGTAATTTCTCAGTAAAAAAAAATTACGGAGTCAAAATTTCTCCATTTCATGTTCTGCATTATTATAACGTATTCGGCATATGTTTTCTTCTTGATAAAAAGTCTGCATAAGGGTACTTAGATTGAGTAAAATTGGATAAATTGCATTAAATGTAAAAATTTGATAATTTTTGAGTATTATGTTCTTAGTCTAAGTATTATGTTCTTGTAAATCGATATGAAATTATCATTATATTATAAGTAATTGATGGAATTTTCTTTTTATACCCGTGCATACATATATGACATCGGGTATATTAGATTTGCTCCTCCGTTTGTAACGCATCGATCTAGACGAGCTAGATATAGTGTCAAGGGTACGTATCGGCTCAGAATCGAAAAATTAGTCGATCTAGCTATGTGTGTCTGTCCGTCCGTCCGTCCGTCCGTCCCTCCGTCCGTCCGTCCGTCCGTCTGTGTGTCAGCACGATAACTCAAAAACTAAAAGAGCTACAGTTTTGAAATTTTCACAAAATATTTTTCAATCAATTTCTAGGTTCCCTATTTTTTTTGGTTAAGATCGGAGCAAAACTTCGGATAGCTCTCGAACAACTAACTTTTTTAACTCCAATATTTTCATATAAAAATTTGAAATTTTTATTTAACATGAAATTATATGAATTTTTTTTTTTTTTGTTGTTTTGTTTTCTTTTTTTTTTTAAATTAAAAAATAATTTTTTTTTTTTTTGGTTTGCTTTCTTTTATGTTGTTTATATATTTCATTTTTTATTTTTAAATATTTTTAAGTTTGTATTTTAGCACATATTTATTATTTAAAGTTATTAGATCAGAAATTAAAAACTATGATCGAGTCAAAAAAGAAAATTAACTTTTATATATATAGTGCAATAATAACACATATATTACATATTTTACATATTTGAAATTTTATTCTATTGTTTTTCTTGTCTAAAACAAAAAACATATGATATATTGTTTAAGAACTATTAATATTTATACGAAAAAACGGTGCCGTGATATAACGCCATATGCGATAAAACCATAATGGCATTATGACTCAATCGATTGAGTCATAAAGCCATAATCGCGAAATTCTTTAATATGGCTTTAAAACAAACTCGAGTTAGTCATAAAGCCATATTGTGTTTTAAAAATTTTGAGTCATAACACCATATAATTAAAATTTAATGATTGAGTTAAAATTGTTATATATTACAAAATTTTACAGCTATCATTATTATATTATTTGTTGAAAAGAAGTAATGTTCGTGACTTTTTTGATGAAACATATAAGCAATTTAGAGGTATTTGTCCATCAGTAAATTTTGGGGAAATAAAATTAAAGCAACATTTTCCCAAAAAAACCAACAAATTTTATTAGGAGGAATATTATGCGTACACCATTTTTATGTCACCTACAATAGTGTTATAAACAATAGATCAACGGAACTATCTAATAAATGGTACATTTGCAGTTACACCCTGTTCTAATACTTTTAAGCAATTACTCATAATACATAAAGCACACGCTGAATATGTACAAGGTGAATATTAGGGTATAGGGTAGGCACGTATTTGCCGCCGCGCACGCGTATTCGCGGCCGCGCCGTATCCAGACGAGGCGCGTTCGCGGATAGCCGGGCGAACCTCGACGATATCAGACTTCTACGACTTCTACAGAATATGTACACATATTTTATATACGTTATGCCGCATTGGGAGGGATTTTAGAGTAAGATTCAAAATCAGGGTATTCGCTTTTTCCAGAATATTTATATATGTAAATATGTAATGAGAGATTCTGAATTAGGAGAGATCTTATAAACGGGTACAAAATCAATGATACTGGCTACGCATAGAAGGTATATTTGTCACCAAATTATAAACTTCGAAGTAATAATATTTCTATTGTTTTTTCAAAAAAAAAAATTGTTTGAAGTGAGTCATAACGCCATTATGGCTTTATGACTTATTCGAGTGTGATTTAAAGCCATATCAAAAAATTTCGCGATTATGGTTTTATGAGATACACAATAGAGTCATAAAGCCATTAAGGCTTTATAACATATGGCGTTATATCACGGCACCGAAAAAACAATAAATTGTTAATGAAAAAAAAGTTTGAAGATTTGATAAAATATAACAGATTATCAACTTAGATCGCAAGCATTATTTTATTTTTATGACAAACAATTTTGTATGGAATCGAATGTTTGTATAGTACATTGTCTTTGTTTTGATTAATTATTTTAATTTTAAATAATTTTTAATTATTTTAAAAGAGAGAAGAACAAAGGAAAAATACAACCTTTAGAAATAAAAATTAAAAATAACATAGAATTACAAATAAAAAAATAATTTTTTAATTTTATCAAAATTTAGTTACAGTTTATTATAAATAACTTATGTTAAGTTCAGTATTCCTGGTTACAAACTTGAAACGTTTTTTAGTCCCCATAGAGGTTTTGGTCTTTATATTCGCAACGATACGGCCTACCAAATTCTGCATAAATATAACATAGGCACAAATCCAGAGTTTGACTATGGACCAGAGTTGGACCAAATTTATTTTTGGTGGCCATTCAACGCATTTTTGTTTTTTGTACAGAAGTTCAAATATTTCGAAGGAGAACACAATTGTAGAATTTGATATTTTATCTGATGCTATAATTAGCATCCTTCAATCCCGAAACTGAAATTGTTGTAGCAGGCGATTTCAATATTCACAATAAAAATTGGCTTCTATACTCTCCTCATACATAGGCAGAAGGCCTATCAACTAACACAATTGGTGAAAGAACCTTCTCGCATACCAGACTGTTCAAGCCATAGTGCTTATACTCTGAATCTATTTCTTACTTCTCATAGAGAAAAATACAACATTTCTGTCATTAGCCCATTAGGCAGCTCTGACCACTGCCTTATCAGTTCTCAATTAGAAATCTAAAATTTAATTAACCAAAAAGTTCCTCCCAAACATAAAATTTGGCTCCTCAATGAAGCCAACTGGGATGGTTTAAACTCCTTTTTCAAAAACTTTAATTGGTCTCTTTTTTGCAACAATAGAAATGTTGATGTAGCTGCCCACGCATTAACTAGCGCTAGTCTCCTTGGCATGAATCTTTTCATACCATTCTCTCATATATGTTAGCCCTTGAACTTTTCAAAGGTTCCAGAACCCGAAACCATGGTACGATTTCACCCATATGCAGTCCCGTCATACTTTCAATACTAGTTAACCCTTGTACACAATTGGAACATTCTATATTAATCTGAAGTTACTATTTTAATTAATTTCGGTGATAAGCCTTTAAACCTTGGAAGATTTAAGAGAGTTACCTGAACCACCTCTATAATGTATTATGAATTAGGAGAACACGTAGGAAATAGTAAAGAACACCCTTGCGCCAAATTTGAAACTTCTAAATTTGTTTGAAGTTACTACCTTTATTAATTTCGAAAATATGCTTTAAGGTCTTCGGAACTGTGTGGCTGGTCCTCAACCCACTACTGCAATTGGTCCCAAATTTCAAGGACCTTAAGGAAATAGAAAGAGACACCCTGATACCACATTACGTGGTTCTATCCTAATTGGTTTCGGAATAATGCTCGTTTGGACTAAATTCAATCAAAAAGTTTTAGGTTCTGAACGCATTGTCCATTCCCCACCGTACGCAATTACCGCCGTAGTTCATTATGGGTATCCTACAAAACAAATTTTATAAAGATAAAATCTTGGGCTGATTTCGCACATATGCAGTCCGCGCTGTACTTTAAATACTAGTTAACCCTTGTCCACAAATGGAACTTTTTATATTAATGTCCGTCCGTCCGTCCGTCAGCACGATAACTCAAAAACTATAAGAGCTAGAGTTCTGAAACTTTTACAAAGTAATTTTTAGGCAATTTGTAGGTTCCCTATTGTTTTTGGTTAAAATCGGAGAAAGGCTTCGGGTAGCTGCCATACAAATTTTTCGATATTTTATGAGTATTTTCAAAATTAATAACGAAATAGAAACCAAATATAAAAACAAACAAATTGTTGTCTAATTATTAATCGATTCATGGTGTAGTAGTTAGGACATGTTACTTGTAGCAAAAATGTCTCGCTTCGAATTCAGGCTAAGGAAAATTTTTTTTTTTGTTTTAAATTCATTTTTTTTTATCTATTTTTTTTTTAATAAAATATATGTATTTATTATATGTTTGAAAAAATTTTATTTTATAGAAAATTTGACAGAAAACTCTCATTTATATTAAAAATTATTAATTTTTTTTAATATTTCTATAAAAAAATTCAAAACTGTTATTTAAAACAAACAATTGATACCATAGCAACTACGATTATTTAAAACTGTTATTTAAAACAAACAATTGATACCATAGCAACTACAATTATTTAAAAAAAAATAATGAGATAAATAAAAACTCGTTTTGTAGACAAATTATTGATTGTTCTATGGTTAGTGGATAGGACAAGGGACTAGTAGTCAAAACGTTTCGGTTCGAATCCTGACTGGGGCAAAATTTTTTTTTTTTTTAAATTCATTTTAAAATTCTCATTTATAAATTATTTATTTTTTTTAATACATTTTAAAAAAAATTCAAAACAAACAATTGATACCATCGCAAATTGAGATGAATATAAAGTCGATGGCTTAGTGGTTAGGACGTTGACATTTTAATTGAAAAGTGTGGGTTCGAATCTCATTGAGAGCATATTTTTTTTTTAAATTCATCTTTTTTTTTAATTCATTTTTTTTTATTAATTTTTTTTTGTAATTAAATATAAAAAAACAAATATTTTGAATTTTCTGTCAAACAGTTCAATTGCAATACATGAATTTCTTATTTATTTAATACACGCACGGGTATCTAAAAGTTGACAAGGGCAACTATAATCTTCCTCTTTTTTTTTAATATTAGAAATTTGCATTTAAATTTTTTCATGGAATAAAGCTATTTCATTTAGCTTTTGCAGTATTTGAGCAGATCAAGTGATTAAGATTAAGTGATTTTTGGAATAAAGGTTACCTTGCGTTAATACCAAAATTCATTGAATCTTTGTACAAAACGCGTAAATAGGTCAAATCCAAATTAACCCGGTGGGCTTCTGTAACTAAAATCGATGCTGTTGCAAAATTTTCAATAAAATTCACTTAAGCGTTTAAGTAAATAAAATTTATAGAAAACTTCATAGCGCCGTCGTGGCGAAATATTTTTGCCGTCCCGCTCTTAGAGTGCAAAATCAACAGATAAAATTGGACACATATTTGAATTAAAAATATTTTTGGAAGGCTGCTGGTCTGAAATTGGTTTATATATTCTAATCAACTTTATATAACAAATTCCGTTAGCTAAGAAAACACTTCCCAAAAATTTCAAGTCAATCAGTTAAAATATTTCGGCTCCACATCAAAAAAACTAACAAAATTTCATAGGGCGCCTTGCCAAAACGGGTTAACCAAACTCAACAAAAATTTGTATCAGCCACTCTTCAGGACTGCAAATACTAAAATGTAGAATTAAACCCTAATCGGAAACAAAAAAATTTTTGGAAGCCCGCCGTACCGAAATGGCTTATTAAATTCTAATCAACTTAATACAACTAATTCCATTAGCTAAGAGGAACATCTGTGCAAAATTTCAAGTCAATCGGTCCAACTGTTTCGACCCGACATCAAAAACATTGAAAAAGCTTTATTACGCACTTGTAACCATTCGTTTAACCGAACTCAACAATTTTTGGCAGCCTCTCTTTTCGACTGCAAAACCACCCTGTTATATTGGACACAAATCGGAAACAAAAAAATTTATAGACGCCCGCCTGGACGAAATGTGTTAATATATTTCAACCAGCTTCATGCAACTAAATCCGTTGGCTAAGGGGAACATGTGAGCAAAATTATTAGTCAATCGATCAAATGGTTTCGGCTCGACATCAAAAACATTGTAAAAGCTTCGTTGCGTACTCGTGCTCAAACGGGTTAACCGAACTAAACAAAAATTTGTGTCAATCTTTCTTTTCAGTTGCAAAACTGGGCTGTAAAATTGGATACAAATCAGAAACACAAAAATTTATGGACGCCCGCCAAGCCAAATTGTGTTAATTTATTCCAACCAAATTTATACAACTCATTCCGCTAGCTAAGAGAAAAATGCATGCAAAATTTCAAGTTAATCCGTCAAACCGTTTCTAGTCGAAATCAAAAAAACGAAAAAATCTATTGACTTATAAAAACTTCACATATGTTTGTGATAAAAAGTTAATCAAAGCATTATTATATTTAATAATTAAAATTTTTCAAAATTGAAATTAATTTAAATTCTTAGTATATGTACCTATTAGAAAAGCTTATAAATGCAATATATGCAATAAATTTATTTCTGGAATACCATGAAAAATGTAGAACTTTAATTATATTTAAATAATTCATTTAAATATAAAAATAAATTTTACATACATGCAGCATTTACCTTTGTACACAATTTCTTAATTATACATTACCTATGGTAATAATTTAATAAAATGTATGATAAAATAAAAATTGAAAAAAAAAAATTTTAGTCGTTTATTAAAATAATATATTGTTTTTAATTTATAAAATATAATACATATTATATTTTATAATAAAATACTTAACCTTTTAAAAATGTAAGAGTGTTAAATAAGAATGGAAGGAAAGATTAAATATCAAATTTGAAGTTTTTATCATTATTAATTTCCAAGATGAGCTTTTTAATTTAGGGAGATCTGAGGAGGCACCTGAACCACCACTACTATTAAGTCTATCTTCCGAATATATGGTTCAAGATCTTGAGAAAAGTGGGGGTGGTACGCAAACCGCTATTCCAATTCATTCAAAATTTTACGTTCACTGTCTATTTAGATGAAGCACCTGCGTCCCAAATTTTAAGGTTATATCTTTATTAGTTTCGCAATTATGCTCGCTTGGCCTCAATTCGATCAAAAGCTTCTAGAACTCGACCCTATTGGCCGATTTTAACTATAATCAATCCCTGCGGTTTCTTCATTACTAGTAACCGAGAATTTAAATTTCATCAAAATAGCGTCATTAGTTTTTGAGTTATCGTGCTTTAATTTCTTAATTCTTACTAGAATAGTGTCTATTTTTACTTGTTTTTGAATAAATACAAACATTATATCTATCTATCATCATATCCCGCATTATTCTTATTAACTTTAAACATTTTGTATACATACATAATCCGTAGTATAACAATATTACAATTAAAAAAACGCGGAAATTATTATAGTTGCTATGGTATAAATTTTATTGTTTTGAAAAACTGTTTCGAAATTTATTATAAAAATAAAAATAAACAAAATAAATAATTTTTAAAATAAATGAGTTTTCGGCCAAATTTTCTATAGAATAAGAATTTCTCATATAAAAAGTAAATATATTTAATTACAAAGAGAATAAACAAAAAATTTATTTATTATATAATAAAAAAAAAAATTTATTAAAAAAGGATACGACACGACCTGGACTTGAACCGGGACGTTTTGATTAAAAGTCTAATGTCCTAACCACTAAGCACATTACCTTTTTCCTTTTTAGCACATTTTCAAAAAATTTTGTAAAAATGTGCCAATATAGCTTCACTCTGTCCGTCCGTCCGTATGTTTACAAAAACTTTTACACCATTTAAAGTAGAGTAAAAAAATTTTAACCATGGGTAGTTTTTGCTAAAAAAAAATAATTTCGTAGAAGAAATTTTTTCTGTAGCCCCACCAGTTACGGGGGTACAACCTTCCAAAGTTGGAAAAAGCCCTATATTTAAATGGTTATTACGAGAGTTCTGTTAAATATATTTTCAATCTGAAAGCGGCAAACGATAGCTGGTTTCATAAACTTTATAAATTTTTAAAAGGCAAATGTTTAGGGTTGCCATATGGTACTAAAATTTAACATTACACATAACTCAATTTTTGCAAAATTTTTTACCACACATATCTTCTGAACAGTTCAAGCTAAAGTCTTCAAATTTTGGGAGAAGTTAGATAATCAGAAATTAGTAGGAGTCGGTTAACAAAATTTTTTTGTCAAGTCCCCTATTTAGTAGCTAGAAGGGCTGGAAAATTAAAATTTTGCTATTTTTAAACACCTGTAACTTGAATACCTGTACAAATTTTTTTTTTAGTGATATACAAAATTCAAAGCTCTATAATTATATTTCAATATGCGTCAAAGGTTTTTCTTAATTTTGAAGGGTTACGAAGTTACAGCCCCTGCGAATTTCAAGAAAGCCCTATATTTAAAATGATATAACATGAGTTCTGTTAGGTTTATTTTCAATCGAGAAACGGTATAAGAGAGCTGCTTTTGTAGAATTAACAAAAACATGTCGACCAAATTTATAGGGTTGCCATACGGTACTAAAATTTAGCATTATATAAAACTCAATTTTTGCAAAATTTTTGGTCCCACATATCTCTTAAACGGTTTAAGATAGGGGCTTGAAATTTTGGGAGAAATTAGATCCTCAAAAGTTAGTAGGAGTCGGTTAACAAAATTTTTTTGTCCAGTCCCCTGTTTAGAAGCTATAAGGGCTCGAAAATTTCAATTTTGCTTTTTTTAAGCACCAGTAACTTGAATACCTGTCCAATTTTTAGCACATTTTCAAAAAAAATTTGTAAAAATGTGCCTATATAGTTTCACTCTGTCCGTCTGTCCATCTGTCGGTCTGTCCGTATGTTTACAAAAACTTTTACATCGTTTGAAATAGAGAAAAGAAATTTTAGCCACGAGTAAGTATTACAAAAAATAATTTCGTAGAAGAATTTTTTTCTGTAGCCCCACCCGTTACGGAGCTCCAGCTCCACAAATTTGGAAAAAGACGTATATTCAAATTGTTATAACAAAAGTTCTATTAGGTTTTTTTCCAATTTGGAAACGGCAAATTATAGCTGGTTTTATAAACTTTATGAATTTTTAAAAGTCAAATGTTTAGGGTTACCTTACGGTACTAAAATTTACCATTATGCAAAACTCAATTTTTGCAAAATTTTTGGCCCCACATATCTTCTAAACGGGCCAAGCTAGGGTCTTGAGATTTTGGGAGTAGTTAGATCCCCAGAAATAAGTAGAAGTCGGTTAAGAAATGTTTTTTGTCACGTCCCCTGTGTTGCAGCTATAAGGGCCCGAAAATTGAAATTTTGCAATTTTTAAGCACTTGTAACTTGAATACCTGTTTAAATTTTTTTTTTGTGATCTACAAAATTGAAAGCTCTTTAATTATATTTCAACATGTGCCGAAGTTTTTCTTAATTTTGAAGGGTGACGAAGCTACAGCCCCCGCAAATTCCAAAAAAGCCCTATATTTAAATTGGTATAATAAGAGTTCTGTTAGTTATATTTTCAATCTGAAAAGAGCGAAAGAGAGCTGCTTCTTAGTCCTTCCAAAAATACATCACTAAGATGTACAGGGTTGCCATACGGTACTAAAATTTACCAATATTAAAAACTCAATTTTTGCAAAATTTTGGCTCCACATATCTTCTAAGCGGTTTAAGATAGGGCCTTGAAATTTAAGGAAAAGTTAGATCCTTAAAATTTAGTAGGAGTCGGTAAACAAAATTTTTTTGTCACATCTCCTGTTTAGCAGCTATAAGGGTTCGAAAATTGAAATTTTGCTATTTTTAAACACCTGTAACTTGAATATCTGTTCAAATTTTTTTTCGTTAATATACAAAATTTGAAGGTCCAACATTATACTTTAACATATGTTAAAAGATTTTCATTAATTTAAAAGCGGTTCTTTAAATTGAAGAAAGTGTCTCTTAATTTTAACCATTTTTGCTTAAATAGTAAAATTCCAAATTTTGGTATAATTCACAATATATTTCCTTGAACCTAGTAAGGATAAGATCCTTGAGAAATTGGGCACCTTCCCCATAGAGGGGCTATTAGGAATTGAAAATTAAAAAATTTACTGTTTTTATAAGTAAGTAGTATCTTTGTAACCAACGTATATATTTCTTAAATTAAACGTTAACATTGAAGCTTCAACATTATATTCCGATAAAATACTCAGTATGAAACACTCTATTATTTTGAAAATGGGCTTTTTTAAAAAGCCTTGGTTTTTTTCATCGCTTGTTTATTTTTGCATTTAGTTTCAAAGAAAAAAATAATAACAAATAGGTACTAACAGCAAAGAAAATAAGATTATAAATGTAAGTGAAATTTATAAAATATAAAATTTGTATTGATAAAACTTATAAAATAAACACATTGTTTAAAATATTTTAAATTTTTGTAGGTACCAAAATGTTTTGCAAATTGCTTTTTAAAGTGTTTTTTACGCAATCGGTTAAAAGAACACGGCAAAACATTTTTTTAAGCATTCCCCTAATTCAAAGAAGTTGTACATACTTTAAAAAATTTGACGTAATTTTTTTACAAATTTTTTTTTTAACAATCGTTGGGTTGGCATGGGTTAACAAATTCCAAGTCTGTTAATAGAGTAAAGTTCATTTTCAAAGAGGAACAAATATAAAAAATTTGAAGTCAATCGGTTAAATAATTTCTAATATATAGCAAAGCAACGAAAAAACCTATAAAAAGCTGTTGGGCCACAATGGGTTAACGGAAATCCACAAATATTTTTTGAGGCTTTATTTTTAACCAAAGTAGTACTTCAAAAAATTGGCTGAAACTTGCTTCTTTACAATTTGCACTCTTCCGAGCAACGCCGGGTAAATCTGCTAGTATGATAAAATTACCTCCATTGGTTTGCACTTGAACTGTTTGACAGAAAATTCAAATATTTATTTTTTTGTATATTAAAAAAAAAATTAATAATTAAATATGAATTAAAAAAAATTCATAAATTTAAAAAAAAAATATGCTCTTAAAGAGATTGGAACCGACACTTTTCAATTGAAAAGCCGACTTCCTAAGCACTAAGCTATCGATTTTTAATTTACAAATATATGCAAAATTGAAATATATTTAATAGCATTTAAGATTACGAATTATGAAATTAAACACAATTTTTTTTAAAATAGAATGATCGATATGCATAACTACAATACCAGAAACAAAACTAACTTTTACCTATCACTTTTTAAAACAAAAAACCAACGGAATAACTTATTGCTTATATAGTAGGTACAAAATATACAATGAAATCCGTAGCGAATTAAAGCTTATCGAAAACTTAAATTCTTTCAGAAAAAAGAAAAGAGTATGTAATTTCGAATAAAAAAAAATTACGTAGCCAAAAATTCTCCATTTCATTATCTGCATTATTATAACGTATTCGCCATATGTTTTCTTGTTGGTAAATGGTCTGCGTTTTGATTGAGATTGAGTCAAATTGGATAAATTGCATTAAATGTAAAAATTTGATAATTTTTGAGAAATCTAAGTATTATGTTCTTGTAAATCGATATGAAATTATCATAAGTAAAAAATATACTTATATTTATCATAAGTAAAAAATATTCTTACATACTTAAAAAATATTATAAGTAATTGCTTGAATTTTTTGTTTTTTTTTACATTAAAAAAATTATTTTTTTTTTTTGGTTTGCTTTCTTTTATGCTTGTTTATATATTATTTTTAATTTTAAATATTTTTATACTCTACACCAATAGAATAGGTAAAGGGGTATATTAACTTTCGTATGGTGTTTGTAACCACCTAAAGGAAGCGGGCTAGATATGGAAAAGTATATATATTTGTAGTCAGCGAGACCTCCTAAGTCGATATAGCCATGTCCGTCCGTCCGTAGGCACGATAACTCGAAAAATAATAGAGCTATCTTGATGAAATTTTAACTATAGGTTACTAGGACTGAAAGTACGGCGGGTATTGCATATGGGCGAAATCGGCCAATGCGTTCGGATTTTGGACCTTATAATTGGTCCAAGGGTTAACGAACATATATAAAAAATCATGATAACTCAACGACTAATGACGCTATCTTAATCAAATTTGTGCTGTAAGTTTCTAGTAATGAGACTAAGGCGGGGATTGCGTTCGATCGAGATTGGACCATGGGTTCGGAACCTAGAACTTTTTGAACGAATTTAGGCCAAACTGGCATAATTCCGAAATCAATGAAGATAGAACATCCAAATTTGGTAACAGGATGTCCGTTCCTATTTCCTTAGTGTCCTTGTAATTTGGGCCCCAATGGAGTAGGGGATCGGGGACTAGCCACACATTTCTGAAGACCTTAAAGTATATCTTTAAAATTAATAAAAAAAGCATCTTGAAAACATGTAGAAGTTTCAAAATTGGCACAAGTTTGTTCTTTACTATTTCTTCTGCGTCCTCCTAATTTGGGATCTATTGGAGTGATGGTTCAGTAACCCTCTTAGACCTCCAAAGGTTTAAAAGCTTATAATCGAAATTACTAAAAATAGTAACTTAAAATTAATATACAACGTTCCACTTGTGTACAAGGGTTAACTAGTATATAAAGTACAGTGCGCACTGCATGTGGACGAAATCGGCCCAAGGGTTCAGATTCTGGACCTTTTAATCGTTTCTAAGGGCTAACGAACATATATTATAAATCACGATAATTCAAACACTAATGACGCTTTCTTTATAAAATTTGTGTTGTAGGGTACTGGTAATGAAACTACGGTGGTGATTGCGTACGGAGGGGAATGCACAATGGGCTTGAAACTTAGAACCTTTTGATCGAATTTAGGCCAAACAAGCATAATTCCAAAACCTATGAAGATAGAACCTCCAAATTTGGTGTCAGGGTGTCTCTTTCTATTTCCTAAGTGTCCTTGAAATTTGGGACCAATTGGAGTAGTGGGTTGAGGACCAGCCACACAATTCCGAAGATCTTAAAGCACATTTTCAAAATTATTAAAGATAGTAACTTCAAACAAATGTAGAAGTTTCAAATTTGGCACATGCGTGCTCTTTACTATTTCCTGTGCGGTTCTTCTAATTTTGGATCAATTAGAGTTGCGGTTCAGTACCCCTCTTAGACTCCCCAAGGTTTAAAAGCTTATCATCGAAATTAATAAAAATAGTAACTTAAAATTAAGATAGAACGTTCCAATTGTGTATAAGGGTTAACTAGTATTGAAAGTATGACTGGGACTGCATACTGGCAAAATCGTACCATGGTTTCGGGTTCTGGAACCTTTGAAAAGTTCAGGTGCTAAAGAACGTATATCTCAAAAGCAGCATAACTCAAAAATAATGCCGCCGAGCCCATTTGATGAAATTTAAACTCTGGGTTACTAGTAATGAAAGTTCCATGGGAATTGGTTCTGGTCGAGTTCGAACAATGAGTTCGGATTCTAGAAGCTTTTGATCGATCTGAGGCCAAACGAGCATAATTACAAAGCTAAAGAATATGTTTCCTATTTTCTTTTTGTCCCCGAAATTTAGACTTAACTGTAGTCGTGGTTCAGGTGCCTCCTAAGAAATCCCAAAATTAAAAAGCTTATTTTCGAAATTCATGAAGACAGAAACTTTAAATTTGATACACGAGGGTTCTTTCCTATTTCCGTTTTTATTTAACACTTTTATATTTTGAAAAGGCTAAGAATTTTACCATAAAACATATTTAGTATAATATTTTATAAATTAAAAACCATAGGTGGTATATAATTAAGACATCGTGTACAATTCTTAAGCTATATTCAAAGGTACTTGCTGCATTTATGTAAAAGTAAAATTTATTGTTATATTTAAATGAACTATATGAAAAGTTCTAAATTTGTAATTATATTTTAGAAGTACTTTTATTGCATATTTTGCGTTTGCAAGCTTTTCTAATAGGTATATAAACTCTCAATTTAAAACAATTGCAATTTTGAAAAATTTTAATTATTAAATATATTATGCTTGGATTAGCTTTTTATCACAAAATTTAATAATTAAACTTTTTGAATTTTTAGTAATTGTAGTAATTTTAGTAATTGAATTTAAATAAATATATTTTCATTTGTTTCAAGTTTTTTTGTTTTTTAATATTTTTAAATAGATAAATTAGTAAGAATTTGTAAATAAATTAGAAAAGTAATTAGAAAATGTTTTTTGTATTATAAAGTTAATTTGGTTAGCTATGTCTTACGATCAAACTAATAACAGCTTTTATGGTTTTAAAATGACTTATGGACTTCCCATTAAATTTGAACCAATTAGGTGTAGGGTATTTGTGTAGGGTTGCACCGACTGACTGTTTCTTTACTTGTCAAGTTTGTATTTTGGCACATATTTATTATTTAAAGTTTTTTTTTTATTAGATGAGAATGTAAAAACTATGATCGAGACAAAAAAGAAAATTAACTTTTATAATAATGTGCAATAATAACACATATATTACATATTTTACATATTTCAAATTTTATTCTATTGGTTTTCTTGTATAAAACAAAAAACATATGATTATTGTTATATTATTTAAGAATATTTAATATTTATACGAAGAAAACAATGAATTGTTAATGAAAAAAAGTTTGAAGATTTGATTAAATGTATCAGATTATCAACTAAGATCGCAGCATTATTTTATTTTTATGACAAAAATTTTTGTATGGAATCGAATGTTTGTATAGTACATCGTCTTTGTTTGATTAATTATTTCAATGTTAAATGATTTTTAAATTATATTTCAATAAAAATTGAAAATAACATAGAATTAAATATAAAAAAATAATTTTTTCATTTAATCAAAATTTAGTTACAGTTTATTATAAATAGCTTATGTCTTATCTTCATTTACACTTTTTGGCATTTAGAAATAATATTAGACTTAAAGATAACATTTTTAAAAATTTTTTATAACATATTAAAGTATAAAATTGATTATATTTATAATTATTAAATAAGTAAAAAGAATAGATTAAATATAGTTTGTTTTGTTTACTTATTACATACATTTAATTATTAATAGTTACATTTATGTTTGTTTCATTTTTCTAACTTTATTTGCAATTCAATTTCTTACATCTATTGACAATTTTACATCTAAAATATTAATTAACACTATTAACATCAATTTAATATCATTCCACTAAAACTAAACTTAAAATAAATAATATACTAAATTATTAATTTTTTTTATTTTTTTTCTCTTGTTGCTAAATAAACTATTAGAATTTTTCAAAACAAATAAAACTTTTATGTAAATCTTAAAAAAAATAATAAACACACTAATTATCAAGCA
Source organism: Dolichopus griseipennis (assembly GCA_963082915.1). Lineage (NCBI taxonomy): Eukaryota > Metazoa > Arthropoda > Insecta > Diptera > Dolichopodidae > Dolichopus > Dolichopus griseipennis. The sequence goes on along the minus strand of OY720441.1, from coordinate 240,759,487 downwards.
CTATAGTTTATCGTCTCACTCACTCCAATTATTTCGGAGTATATGTTCACCTTACTTCAAAAAATCCAACTGTGTTGGTACTGAACGAAACTCAGGTTTTTTCAAACCAGGATGAGGTTAAGTTCAGTATTCCTGTATTGGTCTTTACATTCGTAACGATACGGTCTACCAAATTCTGGATAAATATAACATAGGCACAAATTCAGAGTTTAACTATGGACCAGAGTTGGACCAAATTTATTTGTGGTGGCCATTCAACGCATTTTTGTTTTTTGTACAGAAGTCCAAATATTTCGAAAGAGAACACAATTGTAGAATTTGATATTTTACCTGATTCTATAATTAGCATCCTTCAATCCCGAAACTGAAATCGTTGGAGCAGGCGATTTCAATATTCACAATAAAAATTGGCTTCTATACTCTCCTCATACATAGGCAGAAGGCCTATCAACTAACACAATTGGTGAAAGAACCTTCTCGCATACCAGACTGTTCAAGCCATAGTGCTTATACTCTGAATCTATTTCTTACTTCTCATAGAGAAAAATACAACATTTCTGTCATTAGCCCATTAGGCAGCTCTGACCACTGCCTTATCAGTTCTCAATTTCAAATCCAAAATTTAATTAACGAAAAAGTTCCTCCCAAACATAAAATTTGGCTCCTCAATGAAGCCAACTGTGATGGTTTAAACTCCTTTTTCAAAAACTTTAATTGGTCTCTTTTTTTCAACATTAGAAGTGTTAATGTAGCTGCCCACGCATTAACTAGCGCTATTCTCCTTGTCATGAATCTGTTCATACCATTCTTTTCATATTTGTTAGCCTTTAAACTTTTCAATGGTTCCAGAACCCGAAACCATGGTACGATTTCGCCCATATGCAGTCCCCGTCATACTTTCAATACTAGTTAACCCTTGTACACAATTGGAACATTCTATATTAATCTGAAGTTACAATTTTAATTAATTTCGGTGATTAGCTTTTAAAACTTGGGTGGTCTAAGAGGGGTACTGAACTACCACTCTGATTGATCCAAAATTAGGGGAACGCACAGGAAATAGTAAAGAGCACCCATGTGCCAAATTTGAAACTTCTAAATTTGTTTGAAGTTACTACCTTTATTAATTTCGAAAATATGCTTTAAGGTCTTCGGAATTGTGTGGCTGGTCCTCAACCTACTACTGCAGTTGGCCCCAAATTTCAAGGACACTAAGGAAATAGAAAAAGACACCCTGATACCAAATTTGGAGGTTCTATCTTCATTGGTTTCGGAATTATGCTCGTTTGGCCTAAATAGGATCAAAAAGTTCTAGGTTCCGAACCCATAGTCCAATCTCGATCTTACGCAATCCCCGCCATAGTCTCATTACTATGTAACCTGCAGCAAAAATTTTATGAAGATAGCGTCATTAGTTGTTAGGTTATCATAATTTTTTATATATGCTCGTTAGCCCTTGGACCGATTAAAAGGTCCAGAATCCGAACTTATGGGCCGATTTTGCTCATTTGCAATTCCCGCCGTACTTTCAGTCCTAGTAACCCACAGTTAAAATTTCATCAAAATATCTCCATTATTTTTTGAGATATCGTACCTACGAACGGAAATAGCTATATCGACTCAGGAGATCACGCTGATCACAAATATCCATATCTAGCTCGCTTCCTTTAGGTTGTTACAAACACCATACCAAAGTCGATATACCCCTTTACCTATTCTATAGGTGTAGGGTATAAAAAGATTTACGAAAATATGTAGAGTTGGAAAATGTTATGTTATTTAAATTTAAGGATGTTATTATTTGTATTCTTTATTTGCTTAATTTTATTTTTTTTTAATATTAGAAATTCGCTTATAAATTTTTTCGTGGAATAAAGCTATTTCATTTAGCTTTTGCAGTATTTGAGCAGATCAAAAAAAATAGTCTTATTAATTAAGTGACTTTTGGAATAAAGGTTAACTTGCGTTAATACCAAATTTCATTGAATCTTTGTACAAAACGCTAAAATAGGTCAAATCTAAATTAACCCGGTGGGCTTCTGTAATTAAAATCGATGCTGTTGCAAAATTGTCAATAAAATTCATGTAAGCGTTTAAGTAAATAAAATTTATAGAAAACCTCATAGCGCCCTTTAATAAAATTTTTTTGCAGTCTCGCTTTTAGAGTGCAAAATCAACATATAAAATTGGACACAAATTTGAATTTAAAATATTTGTGGTAGGCCGTTGGGCCGAAATTGGTTTATATATTCTAATCAACTATATACAACAAATTCCGTTAGCTAAGAAAACAATTGCCAAAAATTTCAATTCAATCAGTTAAATTATTGCGGCTCCACATCAAAAAAACTGACAAAATTTCATAGGGCCCCTTGCCCAAACGGGTTAACCAAACTCAACAAAAATTTGTGGCAGCCTCTCGCCTGGACGAAATGTGTTAATATATTCCTATAACTAATTCCGTTAGCTAAGGCGAACATTTGAGCAAAATTACTAGTCAATCGGTCAAATGGTTACGGCTCGACATCAAAACATTGAAAAAACTTCGTTGTGTACTCTTGCTCAAACGGGTTAACCGAACTAAACAAAAATTTGTGTCAGTCTTTCTTTTCAGTTGCAAAACTGGGCTGTAAAATTGGAAACAAATCAGAAACAAAAAAATTTATGGACGCCCGCCAAGCCGAATTGGGTTAATTTATTCCAACCAAATTTATATAACTAATTCCGCTAGCTGAGAGAAAGATTCTTGCAAAATTTCAAGTCAATCGGTTAAACCGTTAATACTCGACATCAAAAAAACGAAAAAATCTATTGACTTAAAAAAACTTCACATAGCCTATGTTCACCCCCTGACTCCCAGATTTATTCCCGTAATATTTGTTGACAATCTGACCAGTGGTCTTCACGTGAAACCTCCTCCCCCAACTTCTTGGGGTTAACCAAAATTTGGAACCTTACTATCTAAGTAAAAATGGTTAAAACTGTGAGACTCTTTCTTTAATTTAAAGAACAGCTTTTAAATTTAAGAAAATCCTTTAACATATGTTAAAATATAGGTATTGCTTGAAATTTTGTATATTAATAAAAAAACAAGTAAAGAAATAGATAGTCGCCTATTTGGTTCAAACGTAAAGAGTAGTCATTTTAAAACCATAAAAGCTTTAATTAGTTTGATCAAAAGACATAGCTATCTATTATTAACTTTCTAGTACCAAAAACATTTTCTAATTATTTTATTTGTATACAAAAATATTAAAAATTATTACTAATTTGTCGATCTAAAATATATAAAATAAATATTATTCAAAGCATTATTATATTTAATAATTAAAATTTTTCAAAATTGAAATTAATTTAAATTTTTGAAGTACCTATTAGAAAAGCTTATAAATGCAAAATATGCAATAAAGGTATTTTAGAATATGTACAATGAAAAATGTAGAACTTTTTTATAATTCATTTAAATATAAAAATAAATTTTACATACATGCAGCAATTACCTTTGTACACAATTTCTAAATTATACATTATTTATGGTAATAATTTAATAAAATGTATGATAAAATAAAAATAAAAAAAAAAATTTTTGTCGTTTATTAAAATAATATTTTGTTTTTAATTTATAAAATATAGTTATTTATATATATACATTTATAACCTATTACCTTTTATAGTAAAATACTTAACCTTTTAAAAATGTAAGAGTGTTAAATAAGAACGGAAAAAGGAAAGATTATTCGTGTTCCAAATTTCAGATTCCTATAGTTATTAATTCGGAAGATATTCTTGCTAAATCTTTGTAAGAGTATGGCAGGCACCTGAACCTCGACTCCAATTAACCCCCTATGTTAGAAACGTGAGGGAAACAAAACAGAACACTCGTTTATCAAATTTGAAGTTTTTATCTTTATTAATTTCGAAGATGAGCTTTTTAATTTGGGGGGATCTTAGTAGGCACCTGAACCACTACCATTAAGTCTTTCTTTCGAATTTATAGTTTAAGGTCTTGGGAAAAGTGGGGGTGGTACACAAACCGCTATTCCAATTCATCCAAATATTCACTTACACTGTCTATTTAGATGAAACACCTGCGCTCCAAATTTTTAGGTTATATCTTTATTAGTTTCGCAATTATGCTCGCTTGGCCTCAATTGGATCAAAAGCTTCTAGAACTCGACCCTATTGGCCGATTTTAACCATAATCAACCCCTGCGGTATCTTTATTACTAGTAACCTAGAATTTAAATTTCATCAAAATAGAGTCATTAGTTTTTGAGTTATAGTGCTTTAATTTCTTAATTCTTACTAGAATAGTGTCTATTTTTACTTGTGTTTGAATAAATACAAACATTATATTTATTTATCATCATATCTCGCATCATTCTTATTAACTTTAAACATTTTGTATACATACATAATCCGTAGTATAACAATATTATAATTAAAACAAGTAAAGAAACAGTCAGTCGGTGCAACCGACTTAGAAATACCCTACACCTATTTGGTTCAAATTTAAGGACATATCCATAAGTAATTGTAACACCATAAAATCTGTAATTAATTTGATCGTAAGACATAGCTAACCAAATTAACTTTATAATACTAAAAACATTTTCTAATTACACTATCTATTAAAAAATATTGCAAATTCTTACTAATTTATCTATTTAAAAATATTAAAAAACAAACAAACTTGAAATAAATGAAAATATATTTATTCCAATTCAATTACAGAATGAAAAAATTCTAATTATTAAATTTTGTGATAAAAAAATAATCAAAGCATAATATATTTAATAATCCAAATTTTTCAAAATTGCAATTATTTTAAATGGTTAGTTTATATACCTAATAGAAAAGCTTATAAACGCAAAATATGCAATAAATGTATTTCTAAAATACAATTACAAATTTAGACTTTTTCATATAATTCATTTAAATATTCAAATAAATTTTACATAAATGCAGCAAGTACCTTTGAACATAGCTGAACCACTACAATTAAGTCTAGATTTCGGAGACACATAGGACATAGGAAATATATTCTTTGGCTTTGAAATTAAACTCGACCAGAACCAATTCCCATGGTACTTTCATTACTAGTAACCTAGAGTTTAAATTTCATCAAAATACCGGCATTATTTTTTGAGTTATGGTGTTTTTAAGATATATGTTTTTTAGTCCTTGAACTTGTCAAGGGTTCCAGAACCCGAAACCATGGTACGATTTCGCCCATATGCAGTCCCGTCATACTTTCAATACTAGTTAACCCTTGTATACAATTGGAACGTTCTATCTTAATTTTAATTTACTAGTTTTATTAATTTCGATGATAAGCCTTTACACATTTGGGGGGTCTAAGAGAGGTCCTGAACCACCAGTTTAAATGATCCCAAATTAGGAGGGCACGGAAAAAATAGTAAAGAACAACCTGGGCCAAATTTGAAGCTTCTACATTTGTTTCAAGTTACTATTCTTATTAATTTCGAAAATATGCTTTAAGGTCCTCGGAACTGAGTGGCTGGTCCCCGACCCACTAGTCCAATGGGGCCCAAATTTCAAAGACACTTACGCAATAGGAAGGGACACCCTGATACCAAAGGTTGGAGATTATATCTTCATTGGTTTCGGAATTACGTTAGTTTAGCCTAAATTCGATCAAAAAGTTCTCAGTTCCGAATCCATTGTCCAATCCTCACCGTACGTAATCACCGCCGTAGTTTCATTACCAATAACCTACAGCACAAATTTCATGAAGATAGCCTTATTAGTTGTTGAGTTATCGTGATTTTTAATATATGTTCGTTATCCCTGACACCGACTTAAAGGTCCAGAATCCGAACCCATGGGCTGATTTCGCCCTTATACAGCCCGCGCTTTACTTATAGTACTAGTTAACCCTTGTACAAAATTTGAACGGTCTATCTTAATTTTAAGTAACTATTTTTAGTAATTTCGATTATAAGCCTTTAAAACTTGGGAGGTCTGCGAGGGGTACTGAACCACCTCTCTAATTGATCCCAAATCAAGGGAACACGCAAGAGATAGTAAAGAACACCCTTGTGGCAAATTGGAAGCTTCTACATTTTTTCAAGTTGTTATTTTTATTAATTTTAAAGATATGCTTTAAGGTCTTCGGAAATGTGTGGCTGGTCCCGGACCCAGTACTTCAATGGGACCCAAATTCCCAAGACACTTATTTTGTGGTAGGCCGCTGGGCCGAAATTGGTTTATATATTCTAATCAACTATATACAACAAATTCCGTTAGCTAAGAAAACAATTGCCAAAAATTTCAAGTCAATCAGTTAAATTATTGCGGCTCCACATCAAAAAAACTGACAAAATTTCATAGGGCCCCTTGCCCAAACGGGTTAACCAAACTCAACAAAAATTTGTGGCAGCCTCTCGCCTGGACGAAATGTGTTAATATATTCCTATAACTAATTCCGTTAGCTAAGGCGAACATTTGAGCAAAATTACTAGTCAATCGGTCAAATGGTTACGGCTCGACATCAAAACATTGAAAAAACTTCGTTGTGTACTCGTGCTCAAACGGGTTAACCAAACTAAACAAAAATTTGTGTCAGTCTTTCTTTTCAGTTGCAAAACTGGGCTGTAAAATTGGAAACAAATCAGAAACAAAAAAATTTATGGACGCCCGCCAAGCCGAATTGGGTTAATTTATTCCAACCAAATTTATATAACTAATTCCGCTAGCTGAGAGAAAGATTCGTGCAAAATTTCAAGTCAATCGGTTAAACCGTTAATACTCGACATCAAAAAAACGAAAAAATCTATTGACTTAAAAAAACTTCACATAGCCTATGTTCACCCCCTGACTCCCAGATTTATTCCCGTAATATTTGTTGACAATCTGACCAGTGGTCTTCACGTGAAACCTCCTCCCCCAACTTCTTGGGGTTAACCAAAATTTGGAACCTTACTATCTAAGTAAAAATGGTTAAAACTGTGAGACTCTTTCTTTAATTTAAAGAACAGCTTTTAAATTTAAGAAAATCCTTTAACATATGTTAAAATATAGGTATTGCTTGAAATTTTGTATATTAATAAAAAAACAAGTAAAGAAATAGATAGTCGCCTATTTGGTTCAAACGTAAAGAGTAGTCATTTTAAAACCATAAAAGCTTTAATTAGTTTGATCAAAAGACATAGCTATCTATTATTAACTTTCTAGTACCAAAAACATTTTCTAATTATTTTATTTGTATACAAAAATATTAAAAATTATTACTAATTTGTCGATCTAAAATATATAAAATAAATATTATTCAAAGCATTATTATATTTAATAATTAAAATTTTTCAAAATTGAAATTAATTTAAATTTTTGAAGTACCTATTAGAAAAGCTTATAAATGCAAAATATGCAATAAAGGTATTTTAGAATATGTACAATGAAAAATGTAGAACTTTTTTATAATTCATTTAAATATAAAAATAAATTTTACATACATGCAGCAATTACCTTTGTACACAATTTCTAAATTATACATTATTTATGGTAATAATTTAATAAAATGTATGATAAAATAAAAATAAAAAAAAAAATTTTTGTCGTTTATTAAAATAAAATTTTGTTTTTAATTTATAAAATATAGTTATTTATATATATACATTTATAACCTATTACCTTTTATAGTAAAATACTTAACCTTTTAAAAATGTAAGAGTGTTAAATAAGAACGGAAAAAGGAAAGATTATTCGTGTTCCAAATTTCAGATTCCTATAGTTATTAATTCGGAAGGTATTCTTGCTAAATCTTTGTAAGAGTATGGCAGGCACCTGAACCTCGACTCCAATTAACCCCCTATGTTAGAAACGTGAGGGAAACAAAACAGAACACTCGTTTATCAAATTTGAAGTTTTTATCTTTATTAATTTCGAAGATGAGCTTTTTAATTTGGGGGGATCTTAGTAGGCACCTGAACCACTACCATTAAGTCTTTCTTTCGAATTTATAGTTTAAGGTCTTGGGAAAAGTGGGGGTGGTACACAAACCGCTATTCCAATTCATCCAAAATTTCACTTACACTGTCTATTTAGATGAAACACCTGCGCTCCAAATTTTTAGGTTATATCTTTATTAGTTTCGCAATTATGCTCGCTTGGCCTCAATTGGATCAAAAGCTTCTAGAACTCGACCCTATTGGCCGATTTTAACCATAATCAACCCCTGCGGTATCTTTATTACTAGTAACCTAGAATTTAAATTTCATCAAAATAGAGTCATTAGTTTTTGAGTTATAGTGCTTTAATTTCTTAATTCTTACTAGAATAGTGTCTATTTTTACTTGTGTTAGAATAAATACAAACATTATATTTATTTATCATCATATCTCGCATCATTCTTATTAACTTTAAACATTTTGTATACATACATAATCCGTAGTATAACAATATTATAATTAAAACAAGTAAAGAAACAGTCAGTCGGTGCAACCGACTTAGAAATACCCTACACCTATTTGGTTCAAATTTAAGGACATATCCATAAGTAATTGTAACACCATAAAATCTGTAATTAATTTGATCGTAAGACATAGCTAACCAAATTAACTTTATAATACTAAAAACATTTTCTAATTACACTATCTATTAAAAAATATTGCAAATTCTTACTAATTTATCTATTTAAAAATATTAAAAAACAAACAAACTTGAAATAAATGAAAATATATTTATTCCAATTCAATTACAGAATGAAAAAATTCTAATTATTAAATTTTGTGATAAAAAAATAATCAAAGCATAATATATTTAATAATCCAAATTTTTCAAAATTGCAATTATTTTAAATGGTTAGTTTATATACCTAATAGAAAAGCTTATAAACGCAAAATATGCAATAAATGTATTTCTAAAATACAATTACAAATTTAGACTTTTTCATATAATTCATTTAAATATTCAAATAAATTTTACATAAATGCAGCAAGTACCTTTGAACATAGCTGAACCACTACAATTAAGTCTAAATTTCGGAGACACATAGGACATAGGAAATATATTCTTTGGCTTTGAAATTAAACTCGACCAGAACCAATTCCCATGGTACTTTCATTACTAGTAACCTAGAGTTTAAATTTCATCAAAATACCGGCATTATTTTTTGAGTTATGGTGTTTTTAAGATATATGTTTTTTAGTCCTTGAACTTGTCAAGGGTTCCAGAACCCGAAACCATGGTACGATTTCGCCCATATACAGTCCCGTCATACTTTCAATACTAGTTAACCCTTGTATACAATTGGAACATTCTATCTTAATTTTAATTTACTAGTTTTATTAATTTCGATGATAAGCTTTTACACATTTGGGGGGTCTAAGAGAGGTCCTGAACCACCAGTTTAAATGATCCCAAATTAGGAGGGCACGGAAAAAATAGTAAAGAACAACCTGGGCCAAATTTGAAGCTTCTACATTTGTTTCAAGTTACTATTTTTATTAATTTCGAAAATATGCTTTAAGGTCCTCGGAACTGAGTGGCTGGTCCCCGACCCACTAGTCCAATGGGGCCCAAATTTCAAAGACACTTACGCAATAGGAAGGGACACCCTGATACCAAAGGTTGGAGATTATATCTTCATTGGTTTCGGAATTACGTTAGTTTAGCCTAAATTCGATCAAAAAGTTCTCAGTTCCGAATCCATTGTCCAATCCTCACCGTACGTAATCACCGCCGTAGTTTCATTACCAATAACCTACAGCACAAATTTCATGAAGATAGCCTTATTAGTTGTTGAGTTATCGTGATTTTTAATATATGTTCGTTATCCCTGACACCGACTTAAAGGTCCAGAATCCGAACCCATGGGCTGATTTCGCCCTTATACAGCCCGCGCTTTACTTATAGTACTAGTTAACCCTTGTACAAAATTTGAACGGTCTATCTTAATTTTAAGTAACTATTTTTAGTAATTTCGATTATAAGCCTTTAAAACTTGGGAGGTCTGCGAGGGGTACTGAACCACCTCTCTAATTGATCCCAAATCAAGGGAACACGCAAGAGATAGTAAAGAACACCCTTGTGGCAAATTGGAAGCTTCTACATTTTTTCAAGTTGTTATTTTTATTAATTTTAAAGATATGCTTTAAGGTCTTCGGAAATGTGTGGCTGGTCCCCGACCCAGTACTTCAATGGGACCCAAATTCCCAAGACACTTAGGAAATAGGAAGGGACACCCTGATACCAAATTTGGAGGTTCTATCTTCATTGGTTTCGGAATTATGCTCGTTTGGCCTAAATTCGATCAAAAAGTTCTAGGTTCCGAACCCATGGTTCAATCCCGACCTTACGCAATCCCCGAAGTAGTTTCATTACTAGTAACCTACAGCACAAATTTGATGAAGATAGCGTCATTAGTTGTTGAGTTATCGTGATTTTTTATTTATGTTCGTTAGCCCTTCGATCGATTAAAAGGTCCAGAATCCGAACCCATGGGCCGATTTCGCCCATATGCAATCCCCGCCGTACCTTTAGTCCTAGTAACCTACAGTTAAAATTTCACCAAGATAGCTCCATTATTTTTTGAGTTATCGTGCCTACGGACGGACGGACGGACCGACGGACATGGTTATATCGACTCAGGCGGTCACGCTGATCACAAATATATATACTTTTCCATATCTAGCTCGCTTCCTTTAGGTGGTTACAAACACCATACCAAAGTTAATATACCCCTTTACCTATTCTATAGGTGTAGGGTATAAAAAACGAGGACATTATAATAGTTGCTATGGTATCAATTTTATTGTTTTGAAAAACTGTTTTGAATTTTATTATAAAAATAAAAATACACAAAATAAATCATTTTTAAAATAAATGGGAGTTTTCTGTCAAATTTTCTATAGAATAAGAATTTCTCATATAAAAAGTAAATATATTTAATTAGAAAGAGAATAAATAAAAGAAAAATTTATTAAAAAAATTATATGACACGACCTGGACTTGAACCGGGACATTTTGATTAAAAGTCTGACGTCCTAACCACTAAGCCATCGATGGCACATTAATTTCTTCCTTTTTCCTTTTTCATTTTTAGTTTTTTTATTTTTGCATTTAGTTTCAAAGAAAAAAATAATAACAAATAGGTACAAACAGCAAAGAAAATAAGATTGTAAATGTAGGTGAAATTTATAAAATATAAAAATTTGTATTGATGATATAATAAGATAAGCACATTTTTTGAAATATTTTGAATTTTTGTAGGTACCAATATATGATCTAAAACAAGTAAAGCAACAGTCAGTCGTTGCAACCGACTTAGAAATACCCTACACCTATTTGGTTCAAATTTAAGGACATATCCATAAGTCATTTTAACACCATAAAAGCTGTTATTAATTTGATCGTAAGACATAGCTAACCAAATTAACTTTATAATACTAAAAACATTTTCTAATTACACTATCTATTAAAAGATATTACAAATTCTTACTAATTTATCTATTTAAAAATATTAAAAAACAAACAAACTTGAAATAAATGAAAATATATTTATTCCAATTCAATTACAAAATGAAAAAATTCTAATTATTAAATTTTGTGATAAAAAGATAATCAAAGCATAATATATTTAATAATCCAAATTTTTAAAAATTGCAATTATTTTAAATGGTTAGTTTATATACCTAATAGAAAAGCTTATAAACGCAAAATATGCAATAAATGTATTTCTAAAATACAATTACAAATTTACACCTTTTCACATAATTCATTTAAATATAAAAATAAATTTTACATAAATGCAGCAAGTACCTTTGAACTGAACCACTACAATTAAGTCTAAATTTCGGGGACACATAGGAAATAGGAAATATATTCTTTGGCTTCGAAATTAAACTCGACCAGAACCATGGTACTTTCATTACTAGTAACCTAGTGTTAAATTTCATCAAAATACCGGCATTATTTTTTGAGTTATGGTGTTTTTAAGATATATGTTTGCTAGTCCTTGAACTTTTCAAGGGTTCCAGAACCCGAAACCATGGTACGATTTCGCCCATATGCAGTCCCGTCATACTTTCAATACTAGTTAACCCTTGTACACAATTGGAACGTTCTAGCTTAATTTTAAGTTAATAGTTTTAATTATTTCGATGATAAGCTTTTACACTGAACCACCACTCCAATTGATCCCAAATTAGGGGGGCACGCAAGAAATAGTAAAGAACACCCTTGTGGCAAATTGGAAGCTTCTACTTTTGTTTCAAGTAACTATCTTTATTAATTTCGAAAATATGTTTTAAGGGCCTAAGAACTGAGTGGCTGGTCCCCGATCCACTACTCGAATGGGGCCCAAATTTCAAAGACACTTACGAAATAGGAAGGGACACCCTGATACCAAATTTGGAGGTTCTATCTTCATTGGTTTCGGAATTATGCTCGTTTGGCCTAAATTCGATCAAAAAGTTCTAAGTTCCGAACCCATTGTCCAATCCCCACCGTACGTAATCACCGCCTTAGTTTCGCTGCCAATAACCTACAGCACAAATTTCATGAAGATAGCCTCATTAGTTGTTCAGTTATCGTGATTTTTTATATATGTTCCTTAGCCCTGACATCGATTAAAAGGTCCGGAATCCTAACCGTTGGGCTGATTTCGCCCTTATATAGTCCGCGCTGTACTTATAGTACTAGTTAACCCTTGTACACAATTTGAACGGTCTATCCTAATTTTAAGTAACTATTTTTAGTAATTTCGATTATAAGCCTTTAAAACTTGGGAGGTCTGAGAGGGGTACATCTTTATTAATTTTAAAGATATGTTTAAGGTCTTCGGAAATGTGTGGCTGGTCCCCGACCCACTACTCCAATGGGACCCAAATTCACAAGACACTTAGGAAATAGGAAGGGACACCCTGATACTAAATTTGGAGGTTCTATCTTCATTGGTTTCGGAATTATGCTCGTTTGGCCTAAATTCGATCAAAAAGTTCTAGGTTCCGAACCCATGGTCCAATCCCGACCTTACGCAATTCCCGAAGTATTTTCATTACTAGTAACCTACAGCACAAATTTGATGAAGATAGCGTCATTAGTTGTTGTGTTATCGTGATTTTTTATATTTGCTCGTTAGCCCTGAAACCGATTAAAAGGTCTAGAATCCGAACCCATGGGTCGATTTCGCCCATATGCAATCCCCGCCGTACTTTCAGTCCTAGTAACCTACAGTTAAAATTTCATCAAGATAGCTCCATTATTTTTTGAGTTATCGTGCCTACGGACGGACGGACGGACGGACGGACATGGCTATATCGACTAAGGCGGTCACGCTGATCAAAAATATATATACTTTTCCATATCTAGCTCGCTTCCTTTAGGTGGTTACAAACACCATACCAAAGTTAATATACCCCTTTACCTATTCTATAGGTGTAGGGTATAAAAAGATTTTAATATAAAAAATAACAAATTTTATCTAATATATAAAGGAGAAAATTTGTTTGTTTGTTAGTTTGTTTGTCCAGGATTCACGTGAAAACCACTCGTCCGATTGTTACAAATTTTTAAAGGAATAATTCTGAGAGCCCGGAGGTTACATAGGCTATGTCACATTTTATAAGTCAACAGATTTCAGCTCCAGGGCCGTTTTAAGCTTTTTCGTTTTTTGATGTCGAGTCAAAACGGTTTGACCGATTGACTTGAAATTTTGCACAAATGTTCCTCTTAGCAACTTGAATTAGTTGTATAAATTTGGTTGGAATAAATTAACCCATTTCAGCCTGGCGGGCTTCCAAATAATTTTGTGTCCGATTTGTGTCCAATTTTACAAGATGGTTTCGAAGTTGAAAAGAGAGTCTGTTTGGGCACGAGGGCGCAATGAAGCTTTTTCAATATTTTTAATGTCGAGTAAAAACGGTTTGACCGATTGACTTGAAATTTTGCACAAACGTTCCTCTTAGCAACCGGAATTTGTTGTATAAATTTGGTTGGAAAGAATTAACACATTTCGGCCTGCCGGGCTTCCAAAACTTTTGTGTTTCCGATTTGTGTCCAATTTTGCAGGACGATTTTACAGTCCAAAAGAGAGGCTGCAAAAAGTTATAGTTAAGTTCGATTATCCCGTTTTCCACGACGACACCATGAAGTTTTCTATAAATCTTATTTGCTTAAACGATTAAAAGAATTTTATTGAAAATTTTGTACCAGCATATTAATTATAAAAACCCACAGTGTTAATTTGGTTTAGACCTGTTTACGTGTTTTGAACAAAGATTCTTTGAAATTCTCAGATTTTTGGTATTAACGCAAGTTAATCTTTATTCCGAAAGTTCACTTAATTAATAACACTAATTTGTTTTCTCTCCTTAAATAGTCTCAAATATTTCAAAAGCTAAATGAGATAATATTAATAATAAAGAAAATAAAGCAAATAAAGAATCCGAATAATAATATCTGTAAATTTAAATAACAGAACAATTTCCTTCTCTACATTTTTTCGTAAGTCTTTGTTTTTCATCTACTTTGCAGTTGTTGTTCTTTAAAAATAAAATTCAGTGCCTTCAAATGAAACCTAAAAATCAAAAAATTCAATTTCGTATATATTACGCTTAAATACATTGTATTTTAAAACAGTTTTTTCAAAAAAGAAGCCTAGATTTCTCTCATAAAATCATAACAAAGCGAGGAAGAGCGTAGCAGATCTTTCAGGTAAGTACTAAGCAAAATATAAGTTTAAAAGCAGATTTTTAAACCTTTTCAAAACCATCGACTATATTTTATTCGAACGTTGGCAATTCAAGAAAACTACTATTGACATAGTATAATGACATAATGGCAAATTTAGTACACCTATTATGACCTATAGTCATTTTTATTCAGTTAACATTTTTCGCCGAAAAAAATTAAAAGAACTCGACAAAACATTTTTTTAAGCATTCCGTAATTTATTTACAAATTTTTTTTTGAACAATCTTCGGGTTGGCATGGGTTAACAAATTCGAAGTCTGTTAATAGAGTGAACTTCATTTTCAAAGAGGAACACATATACAAAATTTGAAGTCAATCGTTTAAATAATTTCTAATATATAAAAAGCAACGAAAAAACCTATAAAAAGCTATTGGACCACAATGGGTTAACGGAACTCCACAAATATTTTTTGAGGCTTTATTTTTAACCAAACTAGTACTTCAAAAATTTGGTTAATACTTGCTTTTTTACAATTTGCACTCTTCCGAGCAACGCCGGGGAAATCGGCAATTTGATATAATTACCTTCTTTGGTTTGCACTTGAACTGTTTGACAGAAAATCCAAATATTTTTTTTTTTTATATTAAATTACAAAAAAAATTAATAAAAAAATATGAATTAAAAAAAAATTGATGATTTTAAAAAAAAAATATGCTCTTAAAGAGATTAGGGCCGACATTTTTCAATTGAAAAGCCGACGTCCTAACCACTAAGCCATCGATTTTTTATTTATCTTAATTTTTTTTTGAAATTATTATAGTAACAACACATTAGTTTTACAAATATATGCAAAATTGAAATATATTTGATAGCATTTAAGATTACGAATTATGAAATTAAACACAATGTTTTGAAAAATAGAATGATCGATATACATAGCTACAATACCAGAAACAAAACTAACTTTTACCTATCACTTTTTAAAACAAAAAACCAACGGAATAACTTATTGCTTATATAGTTGTCTCAAACTATACAATGAACTACCTAGAGAATTAAAGCTTATCGAAAACTTAAATTCTTTCAGAAAAAAAATAGTGTGCAATTTTTTTCAATTTTTTCTCAATTAAAAAAAATTACGGAGTTAAAATTTCTCCATTTCATGTTCTGCATTATTATAACGTATTCGGCATATATTTCCTTCTTGGTAAATGGTCTGCATAAGAGTAGTTAGATTGAGTAAAATTGGATAAATTGCATTAAATGTAAAAATTTGATAGTTTTCGAGAAATCTAAGTATTATGTTCTTGTAAATCGATATGAAATTATCATTATATTATAAGTAATTGCTTGAATTTTTTGTTTTTTTTTTACATTAAAAAAATTTTTTTTTTTTTTTGGTTTGCTTTCTTTTATGTTTGTTTATATATATATTTTTTTTTTATTTTTAAATATTTTTAAGTTTGTATTTTGGCACATATTTATTATTTAAAGTTATTAGATCAGAAATTAAAAACTATGATCGAGTCAAAAAAGAAAATTAACTTTTATATATAATGTGCAATAATAACACATATATTACATATTTTACATATTTGAAATTTTATTCTATTGTTTTTCTTGTCTAAAACAAAAAACATATGATTATTGTTATACTAGCGTTGACCCGTCACAGAATGACGGAAGGTCAATTTAAAGAAGAACTTTTTCTAATTGAAACCTATTTCTAATTTCATTATGTACATTATGTTAAAAGTATGTTAAATAAAATTGCAACCGTTACATTATATATAACGCATATCATGCTTCGATTCTAATAAGAGATACACAAAAAATAAATAAATGACTCATATAATTTCTTCTTGTATCTTAAAAACTTGAAGATGAATAAGTCAGTTAGTCTACTTTTTATATCTTTCGTGTTTATAAAATGTTTGGGTCGTTATTTCAAATCCCGTTTTGGTAATTTTTTTTTAATTTCAATTATTATTTTTTTTTATTTAAGTGAGTACTTGCTTAAATTAAATAAATTAATAAAAGATTTTAAATTTTGTTTATAGATTTATTTTGTTTCAATAATGATCTATTTTTCCATTTATTAATGTTTTGTATATATATTTTTAAAAAATGTTGCTATACATTCTATATTGTTTCCTTTGTTTAGATTCAAATCGAAATACTTGTTTGTTGCTAACATTCTATAATGTACCTACTCAACCTTGCTAAATAATGTATCTATTATTTATATTTACTTAAAATTGTATTAAATAAATGTTGATTTTTGAATTAAATTTTGCATTATAAAAATGCAAATTATAAATTTTAATTGGAATTTTTTTAATATACCTAATTTACTTTAAAAAAAATTTATTTTGTTTGGCTTCTATGGTGCATTGGTATTGTATACTCGAACCGAAGCCACTTTCCCAAACTTAACACCATTTTCTTCCATTTTTAACTTTTTCTAAATAGTAAAATATTTAAAAGATTATGAAGGAAACATGAAGGGATGGAGAATAGATAAGGAAGAGTTAAGAACGAGATGTGGGAGAGATAAGGGAAACGTTGAAATTACTTTGACACATTGCTTGGTTTATTTGCTTAAGCAAAGCAACCAATGCATCAAAGCAAATAATTAATACTTACTAAACAAATATTACTGTGAAGCATAGTCTACTTAATTTTTATTTATTTTTGTTTTAGTATTTATTTAAAATTTCCAGAAAATCATCTGTGATATTCAAAGCTGAAATGAATTAATTAATAAACTAATAAATAAATTTTATTTCATCAAAAAATTTTTTTTTTATTAAAAATAAATAAAATATTTTTTGGCCTGCTTATGATAATTTTGGATAGTTTATTTTCTAAAATAAAACACATCCAACAAAACATTAATATTTTATTTTTTTATAATTAAACACATCCAACAAAACACATTTAATTGAATGCGTTTGTTACACCTCATTCTAGACAAATATATTACTAATAATAATTATTTAAGAACTTTTAATACGAAAAAATAATGAATTGTTAATGAAAAATAAGTTTGAAGATCTGATAAAATATAACAGCATAGCTTATGTCCTATCTTCATTTGCACTTTTGGGCATTTAGAAATAATATTAGACACAATTTTTAAAAAATTCTTATAACATATTAAACTATAAAATTGATTATATTTATAATTATTAAATAAGTAAAAAGAATAGATTAAATATAATTTGTTTTGTTCATTTATTACATATATTTAATTATTAATAGCTACATTTGTTTTGTTTCATTTTGCTAACTTTGTTTACAATTGAATTTCTTACATCTATTGACAATTTTACATCTAAAATATTTATTAACACTATTAACATCAATTTAATATCATTTCACTAAAACTAAACTTAGAATAATAATACACTAAATTATTAATTTTTTTTTTTTTTCTCTTGTTGCTAAATAAACTATTAGAATTTATCAAAAAAAATAAAAGTTTTATGTAAATCTTAAAAAAAATAATAAACACACTAATTATCAAGCACTATAGCTTATCCTCTCACTCACTTCAATTATTTCGGAGTATATGTTCACCTTACTTCAAAAAATCCAACCGTGTTGGTACTAAACGAAACTCAGGTTTTTTCAAACCAGGATGAGGTTAAGTTCAGTATTCCTGGTTACAAACTTGAAACGTTTCTTAGTCCCCATAGAGGTATTGGCTTTTATATTCGTAACGATACGGCCTACCAAATTCTGGATAAATATGACATAGGCCCAAATCCAGAGTTTAACTATGGACCAGAGTTGGACCAAATTTATTTTTGGTGGCCATTCAACCAATTTTTGTTTTTTGTGCAGAAGTTCAAATATTTCGAAGGAGAACACAGTTGTCGAATTCGATATTTAATCTGATTCTATAATTAGCATCCTTCAATCCCGAAACTGAAGTTGTTGTAGCAGGCTATTTCAATATTTACAATAAAAATTGGCTTCTATACTCTCCTCATACATAGGCAGAAGGCCTATCAACTAACACAACTGGTGAAAGAACCTTCTCGCATACCGGACTGTTCAAGCCATAGGGCTTATACACTGAATCTATTCTAACTTCTCATCGGGAAAAATACAACATTTCTGTCATTAGCCCATTAGGCAGCTCTGACCACTGCCTTATCAGTTCTCAATTTCAAATCCAAAATTTAATTAACCAAAATGGTTCCTCCCAAACATAAAATTTGGCTCCTCAATGAAGCCAACTGTGATGGCTTAAACTCCTTTTTCAAAAACTTTAGTTGGTCTCTTTTTTGCAACAATAGAAATGTTGATGTAGCTACAAACGCATTAACTGGTGCTATTCTCCTTGGCATGAATCTTCTCATACCAGGTAAGATTAAAAGTGCTAAACACAGCAACCAGAATTGATTAAACAAAAAATGTAGGCAAGCTATTAAGAAAAAAAATAAAGCTTTCTTTGAGTTCAAGAGGCAACCAACTGAAAGCAACCGGATCTTATTCACAGAAGTTAGTAAGCGATGCAAAAGAATTTTAAGGCAGCAAAAATTTAAACATGATTTTTTACTAAGGCAAACAGTTATTCTCTTTCCAAAAGGCAGCAAAAGCTTTTGGTCATTTGAAAAATCAGGAAAAAACAACTTCACTTCTTCTACATACCCCCCCACTGATTTATAATAATGATATCTTTGCTGACTCACACTGATATAATAATGATATCTTCGCTGCCAATTCAACACTGCCGGCAACAACAGCCTCTCCTCCGGTCTATGCACCAAAAAATTCAAAACTGAAAAAATTTAGTTTCGCTCACGAGTTTTTACTAAAGTTCTTAAGAGTCTGAATGTTCACAAATCTGCTGGTCCTGACGATATTCAACCAATTGTCCCCCAAAAATGCGCAAACGCCCTAGCTGGTACACTTGCCTTTGTTCAGCCAATCCCAAAAAAGGGTGCCCAGAGCAATCCTGAAAATTATAGACCAATTGCTCTAACATCAGTACTATCAAAGGTTATGGAGTTAATAATTAATTTCCATTTAATAAGATATCTGGAGAGTAATGGCCTCATAAGTGATCAACAATACCTGTTGACTTTTTGTACTGACAAATGGGGTCGTTGCTTTGGGAAAATATGGCGAAACGAACGAAATCGCTCTAGATATATCCAATGCCTTTGATCGCGTTTGGCATGCCGCTCTACTAAAAAAGTTAGAAGCATTTGGTCTAGGAAACATCTTCAATTCATGGATAGAATCTTTCCTTTCACACCGTTCAATACAAGTTGTATTGGATGGTTTATTTCCAAAAATTTTGAAATTAATGCTGGTGTCCCGCAAGGCTCAGTCGTGTCACCAACCTTATTTCTAATATTTATCAATGATCTTCTATCCATGACCTCCAATAAAATTTATAGCTTTGCTGATGACAGCACTCTTGATTGCACTTACCTTTTTGAGAGAGCAGCTCATGTTACCTTAACATCTGTAAATAATGAACGAAACAAAGTTCAAGTTCCTCAAATAACGATCTCCAAATAATTCAAGATTCGGGAAGTGTGAATAGGGTAAGTTTTAATGCTTCAAAACCCAAAGCTGTTTGTTATCAACCAACGAAGCGATCCTTTAATAAACATCTCTTTTGGCAATGTAGGTATTCAAAACTCCAAATCATTAAGAATTCTAGGCATGGAAATAAATGCAAAACTTCTTGGAACGACCACATATTTTCGGTCGCAAAAGATGCCGCGAAATGCCTGGGAATCTTAAGTAGGAGTTGAAAATACTTTATACCTCCAAATCTATTACAAATTTATAAAAGCTATCTTCGGCCGGGACTTGAAATTAAAAACAGTATGCCTAAAATCAAACCCTACCGCCGTAATAAACGATTAGCAGCTCAATCACATCCATATAGAGTTAAGCTTTTCAGAACAAGAACTCTGAATTTTAGGAACTCTTTTCTGGGTCGCTCCTCCAAATTGTGGAACACTTTACCTCCATATGTGTTTCCCAATTCATTTGAACCGCAAAAATTCAAGAAGGAAGTCAATTTTTACCTCTTGGGTTACCCATTCAACCCTTAAAAGTCATTTATATTTATGACTTGTAGTTGCTTTTCAGCCAAAATACTGCGCAAGCATCTAGGATGCTTATCCCATTATTTGGCTGCTTTTCCTTGATATATGACCTGATCCAGGGAACAGGTCAGGAAAAAATTTATTTCTGATTTAAATAATCGTTTATATATATGGTAAGGAACTTTGAGCACTTCTTTTATAACTTCTGTTGTATAATTACAATCATAATTCGCCAGACTTTTCTTTAATGGGGAAGGTTCCCAAATTTTTACTAAGCAAACTTATGATATTTCTCGAGGATATAACCCCACCTCTCCCCACCCGAATTTTCAGATTCTTGGAATAAAATGGTGTTATCACCAAAATTACGACTTTTTCAAAATTTTATTATCGGACCAACAATTTGTCAAAAATTGAGTTTCACATAACAGTTAATTTTAGTACCATATAACAACCATATGGTACAAACATTTAAGTGATATATTTTTTAAAGCTTATAAAAGCAGGTAATTGTAACTTTATATTAAGGCATTTTCGGACATTGTGGGGTTGGAGCTCAGCAAAAGGTGGAGCTGTTTAATTATCTATCAGTAGAATTTGTTCTCTGTCTATTTACAAAGTATTTAAAAGCGCGTCTGGATGGCGTAGTGGTTAGAGTACCAACCTTTCATGTGAAGGACCGACTTCGGATCCCAGTGAAAATGCAAAACTTTACCTGGTTTTCGACTCGACTAGCTTCCATTGGCCTTGAGTGGAAATCAATGGTTGATTAAGATAATTGTTGATTAATAATTATATGTTTTTAATAAGAAATACATTAATATAACAATATAAGCAAATACAAAATACAAAAAAATAATTTATTTTAATAATATAGTCCACAGATATAGAATACCACACAAATGAACAGTCAGCACAAAAAAATTAAATCTAAATTTGTAATTTTATTTATTAAATAACTACATGTTTTTCATGTTTTGTTTTTAAAAACTAAATAAAAACTTAACTATATTAATTAATAAGTAAAAGTTCTTAGAATTTTCAATTGAATAACTTTGACTTTTATTGAAAACTGATGGCAAAGATAATAGGAAAACTAGGATTATAATATTTATTTATAGCAGAAGTGCTCCTTTTCATATGCAAAAAAGGCGAGAAATAGTTAATAGTTGTAGTGCAACAATATAATCTCACTATCTTTTCTACATTTTTTCTCCAATGCAATAGTAATCAACTTAACTGTATTCTTACAAGGACACAATGCTTCTTTATTTCAGATCACACTTATTTTAAAAAAAATATCAATTAACAACTCATTACACTTTCTATTATTATATATTATTTAAACACAACTTAAAAAACTTACCTGTTCATTTCATTTTTAATTTTGTTTGAAATTTCCTTCCTCAGCAATTAAACCCAAACAAAAACAACGAGCTCATGTTTTGTATAAGCGGTAAACAATCAAACAACATTGTAAATATTATTCTTGTATACTAAATACAATTTTTAATACCCAACACCTAAAATAGGTATAAGGGTATATTGACTTTGGTATGGTGTTTATAATCACCGAAAAGAAGCACGGTGGATATATAAAAGATTGATTCTGGACCTTTTAATCGCTCTAGGAGCTAACGAATATGTATCCAAAATCACGATAACTCAACAACTTTTGACGCTATTGTAACGAAATATGTACTGCAGATTATTAGTAATAAAACTATGGCAGGGATTCCGTGCCTATTTTTTAGTACCGAACTTTTTGATCTAATTGAGATCTAACGAGCAATATTACGAAGCCAATAGAGAAAGAACGTCCGAATTTCGTAAAAGAACGTTTCTTCCTATTATGGGCTCAATTGAAGCTTATATTCGAAATTAATAAAAATAACTTCAAATAAAGATAGAATCTTGTGCCAATACAAGGGTTAACTAGTACTTAAAGTACGGCGTATGGGTGAAATCGGACCATGGATTCGCGTTCTGAGACTTTTGATCTTTTAATCTTGAATTATTTACATATGTTATTAAATCAAAATTAAAAGATCAAAAGTCTTAATTAAATCGATTAATTAAGAAATTGCGTACGATACTTAGATTGTATTCAAAGGTACATGTTGCATGTATATAAAATTTATTTTTATATTTAAACTAATTATATGAAAAGTTCTAAATTTGTCATAGTATTTTAAAAATACATTTATTATATATTTTGCATTTATAACCTTTTATAATAGGTAAATATACTGGGAATTTAAATTGTTTTCAAGTTTTTAAAAATTTGAATTACAAAATTTTGTGAAAAAAATCAAATCATAGCATTAATGTTTTTAGTTTACATTAAAAACCATTGATTTACAAAAACCGATGTATAGATATTATCACAAATTAATATTTCTTTCAAATAACTTTAAGTTTAATGAAAATTATGCGTTCCTTCCACAATATGCACCTCCAAAATTCTTTTGGTTTATTTTTAAATTCCAAAGCAAATTCAAGCCAAAGTCTTTGGTTTTTTGGAAATTTTTTATTTTTTTATTTTTATGTACATATGTACATGATCTTTATTTTCTACTTATAAATTCTCCCCTAATCTTAATCTATTTACAAATATAATAACAAAAAAAGAAAAAACAAATTTCACATTCAAATACAAATATAAAATCTAAATTTCTATTATTTTTTTTTTTATTTTTTTTTATTTTTAACAATAAAAACAATAAAATATAATTTGTAAAGAATAATATAAACAGGGGGAAAAAAATAAACAAAAAAAAGTAACTAGAACCATTCTATTGCAAAAGCAAGTGGCGAATGATCCGATAAAATACTACTATTAAAATACAATAAAAAATTATTAAATTATCACTTAAATTGTATGAAAAATTGTATTTTGTATGAAAAAATATTTTATTCAATTTTATTTTACTATATATAATAACTATTACGATATTAGTTATATTTTGTGATTACATATTATTTGAAAAGGATTTGAGCCCGAGATTTTTTGATTGAAAACTCGTCATTTTAAATACTGAGCTATTGGTCAGATATGTAAAAATAATGAAATATTTTAATGTTAATAGAATGAAACATTTCAGTATAAAATAATTTTGTTTTAAAAATTATTAGTAACAATAAAAAGTTATTTGTTCTTTGGAAAATTGCCCTTCACAATATTCCGAAAGTGTTAAATTATTTTAACAATAGTATTAAGTAATACACAAAAGTAAAATTAATAACTAAATTCACATAAAATAACCTTAACAAATTCAAATAAAATATTCATTTTTTTTAAAGTTATCTAGAGATCATCAACTATTAAGTTTTATTTTAAAAGACTAGGATAATAATTCCATGTAGCTTTCCTTTCTAGTAAATTTATAACGGCATAATACACGTGTGGATCTATTCGCTACAATACAGAACATAATATTACAATCCGCAGAAAAAAAAATTTAAAATAAGAGGGGTATTTTTTAATATTACATTAAAGTAGACCCTTGCAACATAGATGGATCGAAGGAAGGAAGAAAACATTAGTTAGCTTTTTCTAATGAAAATATGCAATAATCAAAACTTCAACAAGATTAAATTCCTGTACTTAGTGTATTTTAAAAGATTTGGAAGAATTCAAATTTGACTTTCAAAACATCAAAGTAATTATAAAAGCCAAACTTTTCAATATTCTTATTTGAAATACTTACAACGATAGAATAAATATAGTTAAGTTGCATTTCGAGGATACACCATAAGCTTTTAGAACGAATGTATAGAATTAGAATACAGAATTTGAATACATTCGATAATTTTTATAAAAGTATATATTTGTGCAAATCTCTAATACGTATAATATGTAAATATTATGTTAATCTATAATAAATGATGAATATGGTTCCATAAAATATAACTTATTTCAATAATATTGTTTATTGATTGAGAAGAAGCTATATCTATAACAGGAACCTTAAATAGTAAAACTTCAGTTTTAACGCAGAATATTTTCAGGAGAATATTTTTTTGTATTTGGATTTTCTGACATATAATGTTATAGCGAATATAGATGTTTCTTCATCTCAAAATAATTGAAGTTCAAAATCTTACCTATTTACCAGTTGCAGTCAATCAAATAAGATCTATAACTATAAAACTATTCAATCAGAATTTAATTAATTTTCGAAATGTAACTATAACAATTTGATTGCAATTGAATCAACAAGGAAAATGATAATATTCAACAATAACTAGCAGAAACACAATAAAATATTCAATAGAGACCACGCATCAATTTAATAGCACATAATCATTAAAAAGAGGAGGATCTCACAAATAAAACAAAGGACTTTTGACAACAGAAAATCAACAATTTATAAAACTCTTTTGGTTTAAAATTAAAGAAGTTTTCATAAAAATTGATAATAATCCTATAATTGATGACAGCGCAACAAACGCAGTGTCACAAATGTACGTCAATGAGTACATATACGAAATTTATAAATTCATTTCATTAAATTAATATTATTCGCATACAAATGCAACATCAAAATTAAAATATTTTACCATCTACCAGTATACTTTACATTAATATTTCGTTTTGATTCTCATATGTTTTTTGATTGTCCTATATTTGATCACCCTAGTTTCCTGAATATTTCTTTTAACCAGTTTCTTATATTGCCAAAGTAATTAAAACCTCTTATTATTATGTTTTGTTGATTATGTTGGTATAAAGTTATGAGGTTGTGCTTTCTCAATTTTGACGAGTGCTTTTTTACTAAAATTTTTATTTCATTTTCTGTGAAACATTGTATTTAATTATTTCTTTTATGTATTGAGGTTCATTTGAGGTTCTTGTTCTGAAAGTGGAAGTCGACATAACCTGTAAACCGTATTGTAGAATATTGACATTTTCTTAGATTTGGATGTATCTCACTTGGTTATAGAATCACTGTTATGTATCTGAATGTAGTTAATTGAGGTTCATTTGAGGTTCTTGTTCTGAAAGTGGAAGTCGACATAACCTGTAAACCGTATTGTAGAATATTGACATTTTCTTAGATTTGGATGTATCTCACTTGGTTACAGAATCACTGTTATGTATCTGAATGTAGTTAATACTAATATTTGTAAGCTATTGTTCATTCTTTTTAAGTGGTCTAGGAAAGCTAAACTAATATTTTCTTCTATTTTGTAAGTGAATTTTATTGTTTCAAATTGGATATTTAATAAGTTTAATGTTTTATAGATATAGTTTTTCCTTATAACAACGAAAATGTCGTCAACGTATTTTAGCTAAATTCTAGGTAGTTCTTTTGTTTTTTTTTAATTTATTTCCAAGGGAGCCATGAAGAATTTTGCTACAAAATAAGATGAAGGTGCTTCAATACCAGTTCTGTTTGTTAGTTTGTAATATTTTTTATCTAACTGAAATTGTTTTTGATTCATGCAGAATTTAATAGTTTGTGAATATATTTCATTCTGATCATCCGGTAGTTCACTGTTATACAGCTGTTATTATATAATAGTCAAATTAGGTGGTTGTTGAAGTTTTTTAAATCAGCTTACTAACCAGTTTGATATTTTCTAAGTCGAAGCTTGTATATCTGACACTAGGGCCTAATTTTATTACCTGTTTTATGGGTTTGACAGAGTCCATACAACTTCAACAATGTCGGATTTGATGTGGTGAGTTTAAACTTAGGAATTTGGAAAACATCAGTTGTTCTTTTAATTATGATATTGCTATTTTTTATCATTTGTGAAAGTGAATTTTCACATATTTCTAGGAATTTATGCTTAGAAAGAATTAGAGCATTGTCTAATTTCCATATATTATTGTTTTTCGCTATTCTTAATGCTACTTCTGCAGAAGGTCTACAATTTTTCTACATATGTACTTTAAAAGAGATATAGTTTTCTTGATTTGTAATTCTACCTCTCTTATATATACCGTGTAGTTTAATTTTTTTGACATTTTCATTCCCAAAGTTTAATTGTATCCTGATATGTGATAGTTTGTGGATTAATGATTATGTTGCTTGGTGCACATCCTTCTACGAAAGTGAATAAGTTCAGATGTTTCAGAGGACAAGTTACCTCCGTTTATTACTGCCCATTCTTAAATCAATCTAACTTCCTTTGACATAACTTTTTGTGCTTCATTTAAGTTTAATCTACCATAATTATGATATGGTCTGCATAAATATAATGTCTCATTTTTTCAATTTCACCTACTTTTTTACTGAGTCCTGCCATATATATGTTGGTTAATACTGTTGAAATAGGAGTTCTTTACGGAATTCAAGTACTTATATTTGACATATTCGAGTAAGTATTGTTATCTCTAACAACACATTTCCGATTTTCAACATAACTTATTACAACATAACTTGCCACACAGCAAGAGAAACAATGGATCTTTTGAAGGAAGAGTTCGCAGATCGCATTATTTCTCGTAGAAGAGGAGTGAATTGGCCACCAAGATCGTGCGATTTGACACCATTGGATTTTTTTTGTTGGGTTTCGTGAAATCGAAAGTGTACATCAATAATCCCACAACAATTCAAGAGCTTAAAAACAACATTATCGAGCAGATTTCAACCATTGAGAACAGTTTGTGGAACAACGTGATTCAGTATTTTGGTAAAAGATTGGCAACAACATTACTTATTATATTAACTCCAGATTTAAATTCTTTTAGTTGATCCCTTATTTACTTTTTCATATACCTTCTCAAGGTCTAGACACTTGCGTTTTTTTGGAAAACATAGGCCATATGGTGTTGTATTTCATGTAACACGGCCATAGTCCCTCGCGTTCTTCGGAACCCATGAATCTCAGCCGGCATTTTGTTGTCTATGAACCAACTTAGTCTTCTGAAAATAATTTTTTCCATAATTTTCGAGAAAACATTTTATTTGATTTTGATAAAGGTATCAACTCTGCAGCTTTCCGTGCTCATGGTATTTTTCCTGTACAATAAGTTTTGCTATTTATGTTACATGGTATGATGTTATTTTGCTAGTCTAAGCATCTTTTGTCAGCCAGGGAAGCCATTAAATGAAGCAAAATCTTATATGTCAATATCTCTGCTTCCAATTATGTAAAAACTTTATGAAAACTTGTTGTTAAAAAGGCTGAAGCGTATTGTAGAAAATAAAAATTAATGTCATACCATTAATTTGAATTTAGATCAATGTATGCAACATCTGACCAAGTACATAGAATACTAAATATTAAAGAAACAGCGTATGTAGAAACACAAATATGCTCTAAAAATTTCTAGACGTAGCACAAGCGTTTGACAAAGTTTGACATGAAGGATTAATATTTAAATTAAAGAGATTGATACCGTTACATTATGTAGAAATACTAGAATCGTACTTGTCCGATAGATTATTTAGAATTAAACAAGATAAAGAGTACTCTACGTTAAGAAAAATAAAAGCAGGTGTGCCTCAAGGCAGTATTCTATGTCTTATTTTGTACTTTATACAAGTGATCTACCAGAAGTAGAAAATGAAACTGTAGCAACATTTGCTGACGATAATGCAATATTGACAGTAGGATCGAATACTGACGAAGTTACAGGAAAATTACAGAAAGCAAGTGAAAAAATATATTTTTGGACTAACATATGAAAAATATTAATTTTAGTAATAGAACGAAGAAGATTATAGTTGCCCTTGTCAACTTTTCGATACCCGTGCATACCCACATAAAATAAACCGTTATTTATTTCTCTTATGCTAATATAAAATACAAAAAAAAATATAAAAAAGTAAAACAGTTAAAAAAAATTTAACTCATTATCCCATAACTTTTGCTTGAAAAAAAAATAAAATTTGAAGTCATTATCCCATAATGTTTGCATATAAAAAAAAAAAAAAAAAAAAAAAATTGGCCCACCCCAAACGTATGATGCGAGTGATGTCCAACTTTGCAAACTAACCTGTCGTATTAATTTAACTGCCCAGTTTTAATTTTAACCTCGTAGCTTCAATAGATTGACAGTTATCGAATTGAAAACTTTGTATGGCGCTGCCCGAAAATGGGGCCGTAACATTTTGAAACTCCATATAAGTGTTCAAATTTTAATTTTAATACTTTATTGATTCTACTTTTTTTAATTTATTTTCTCCAATAATAAATAACAAAAATAATAAAAATAACACAAAATTATTTTAATTTTAAACTTATCATCATTTTATTATATTTAAAAATTAATTAATATAATTTGTATGCATTTCGAGCATAGCCCATCATCAGCACTGCACGATTGCTATTTAATATAAATATATACATATATATGTAATGTTGTGTTAGGGAAAACTTGAACCTAAATTTATAGACAAATTTGTGATTAATCAATCAACTCAAAATTTTAATGTAGAAGAATTAAATTTTTTAAACAAAGGTTTAAAATTTTCCATAAAACCTAAAGTTACGCCAATAGTTGATGCAATTGTAGATATTGAGACATCCATTAAGTATAAGACAAAAAATGCCCAACAACAAAATATAAATAAGGTAAAACAAATGCTACCTATTAATAATAAAACTACATACAATTCAGATAAAAGATATTTTGAAATCATTAAAAGCTTAAATGAAAAAGACTGTTTTTATTTGAATGCGGATAAAGGTAATAAAATAGTAATCATAGATAAACAGGATTATGATGAAAGAGTTCTAAATACGATCGGGGAAGGTCCATATGTTGAAATTAAAAAGGACCTATAACCAAGTATGTTAAAAAAAACAAAAGAATTTTTAAAAGCAATCACGCATACGGTCACCTATAGAACCAAGATGGCACTAATAGTCTCAAATCCAACTGTCCCTACTTTATATTGTTTACCAAAAATCCATAAAGTAGGTAACAAAATGAGACCTATTTGCTCTAATATTAATGCTCCAACCAACGAAATAGAAAAATGGTTAGTAAAGGAAATGAAGAGTTTACCACCTTTCGAAAGTCTTTCGGTCATAAATTCGTACGAGTTCGTGGATAAAATAAAGGAAGTTAAAATTGAGGACGATGAAATTATGATTTCATTTGACATTGAATCGCTCTTCCCGTCCATTCCAGTATCCGACGCACTATGTTTCTATGGAAACTATTTAAGTTAATGGTAAGTTAATGTTCCTGTACAAAAGAGGAGAACATACTTAAAAGCGGCACACACATGCATGAACCAAAATTTTTTTCAATTTCGAAACAAATTTTATAAAATTGAACAGGGCACCAGTATGGGAAATTCGCTTTCTCCTTTTATTGCTGAAATATTCATGGCTGAATTTGAGATATTCGGCTGAATTTACAGATTCGTTTGGTCCAATTCAACATAAACATGCCAGTTTCCATTCAATGGTACATCGTTTATGTAAATTACCTTTATCCATCAATAATTTCAAAATAGAATACAATTACATTAAAGAAATTGCTAATGTTAATGGATACCCAGAAACATTAGTAGACGAATTAATTGCAATACATTCTAAACGGAATAAGAAAAATAACATTACAACACTAATTCGACAAAATTTAAATACACAAAATAATTTAAAAAGAAAAAGGATTTCTTTCAATTATATTCCGGAGGTCACAAATCATCTTAAACCCATTTATAAAAAATTTAATATGGATATTGTATATGAGAATAAAAACAAAATTGGCTATTTACTTAAATCAACAAAAAACAAACCTGAGAATGAATGTAAATAAATCAGGTATATATAAAATTATATGTAAAGAGTGCAATATAAATTATTATGCACAAACCAAAAGAAAAATAGGTGATAGATTCAAATAACATTTAAGCTATATTAAAAACGGACAACATAAAAAATCTGGAGTATCAATTCATGCATTGAGAAACTCCATCTCAACTTAAATTCATACGAACTCAATCTAGTAAAATGTATTAGGAACCCAGCAAAATTAGATGCATACGAAACTTATTAAATTAATAAAGACAACAACAATATGAATGCAGACAAAGGAAATACTGATACGTTTTTATTTGATAGCATTCGTTAACTTATAAAAATTTTTTGTTTTTGTAATTTCGTTCAATTCATTAGTTTATTTAAAATATTTCTTTTTTGATTTAACTTGACGAATGTTTGACTTTTTTAATATGTTATTATTTAATTTTGTTTTTGTAATTTTGTTTTAATTTCGTTCAATTTTTATTTTTTTATTTATTTTTTGATTTAATTTGACTAATTATTTGATTTATGACATAATATATTTATAAGGGTTCTCTAACACAACATTACATATATATGTATATATTTATATTAAATAGCAATCGTGCAGTGCTGAATGCTGATGATGGGCTATGCTCGAACTGCATACAAATTATATTAATTAATTTTTAAATATAATAAAATGATGATAAGTTTAAAATTAAAATAATTTTGTGTTATTTTTATTATTTATTATTTTTGTTATTTATTATTGGAGAAAATTAATTAAAACAAGTGATGAAAAAAAACCAAGGGTTTTTAAAAAAGCACATTTTCAAAATAATATAGTGTTTCATACTAAGTATTTTATCGGAATATAATGTTGACGTTTCAATATTAACCTTTTATTGTAAGAAATATATACGTTGGTGACTAAGTTACGGCTTACCTATAATAACAGTAAATTTTTAAGTCCTAGTAGCCCCTGTATGGAGAAGGTTGCCAAATTTCTCAAGGGTATAATGCTCACTACTCCCCTTCCCCCAAAATTTTTTAGGTTCTAGGTATTAAATTGTGAATTCCACCAAAATTTGGAATTTTTCTTAGAATTTTACTATTTAAGCAAAAATGGTTAAAACTGAGAAACACTTTCTTCAATTTAAAGAACCCCTATTCAAATTTAAGAAAAACCTTTAACATATATTAAAATATACTGTTAGACCTTTAAATTTTGTATATTAAGGAAAAATATTTAAACAGGTATTTAAGTTACAGGTGTTTAAAAATAGCAAAATTTCAATTTTCGAGCCCTTATAGCTCCTGAACATGGGGCTTGACAAAAAAAATTTGTTAACCGACTACTACTAATTTCTGAGGATCTAACTTCTCCCAAAATTTCAAGACCCTAGCTTGAACCGTTTAAAAGATATGTGGGGCCAAAAATTTTGCAAAAATTGAGTTTTGCACAGTGGTAAATTTTAGTACCGTATGGCAACCCTAAACATTAAGGCAAAGTATTTTTGTAAAGTCTATAAAAGCAGCTCGCTTCAAACGTTTTTCAATTGAAAATAAATTTATCAGGACTCTTGTTATATCAATTTAAATATAGGGCTTTTTCGGAATTTGCAGGGGCTGTAGCTTCGGCATCCTTCAAAAGAAAAACCTTTGACACATGTTAAAATATAATTATAATGCTTTGAATTTTGTATATTACCAAAAAAAAATTTAGACAGGTATTCGAGTTACAGGTGTTTAAAAATAGCAAAATTTCAATTTTCGAGCCCTTATAGCTCCTGAACATGGGGCTTGACAAAAAAAATTTTTTAACCGCCTACTACTAATTTCTGAGGATCTAACTTCTCCCAAAATTTCAAGACCCTAGCTTGAACCGTTTAAAAGATATGTGGGGCCAAAAATTTTGCAAAAATTGAGTTTTGCACAGTGGTAAATTTTAGTACCGTATGGCAACCCTAAACATTAAGGCAAAGTATTTTTGTAAAGTCTATAAAACCAGCTATCTTTTTCCGTTTTCAGATTGAACATAAACTTATCAGAACTCTTGTTATATCAATTTAAATATAGGGCTTTTTCGGAATTTGCAGGGGCTGTAGCTTCGTCACCCTTTAAAAGAAAAACCTTTGACACATATTAAAATATAATTATAATGCTGTGAATTTTGTATATTACTAAAAAAAAATTTGGACAGGTATTCAAGTTACAGGTGTTTAAAAATAGCAAAATTTCAATTTTCGAGCCTTTATAGCTGCAAAACAGGGGACGTGGCAAAAAAAATTTGTTAACCGACTTCTACTTATTTCAGAGGATCTAACTACTCCCAAAATTTCAAGACCCTAGCTTGAACCGTTTAGAAGATATGTGTGGCCAAAAATTTTGCAAAAATTAAGTTTAGCATAATGGTAAATTTTCGTACCGTATGGCAAACCTAAACAATTATTTTTTTAAAATTTATAAAGTTTATAAAACCAGCTATCTTTTGCCGTTTTCAGATTGAAAATACACCTAATAGAACTCTTGTTATAACAATTTGAATAAAGGCATTTTCCCAACTTTGGGGGGCTGCAGCTCCCTAAAAGGTGGGGCTACAGAAAAAAATTCTTCTACGAAATTATTTTTTTTGTAATACCTACTCGTGGTTAAAATTTCTTTTCTCTATTTCAAGCGATGTAAAAGTTTTTGTAAACATACGGACGGACAGACAGACGGACAGGCGGACAGGCGGACGGACAGAGTGAAACTATATAGGCACATTTTTACAAAATTTTTTGAAAATGTGCTAAAAAAGTAGAATCAATAAGGTATTAAAATTTAAATTTGAATTAAGATCGATTCTACAAGGATTAATTTTATATTAATTAAAAATGGCAACCAATCCAAATTTAATCCGCTTTGCTCGATTGCAAACCAAAATATATTTAATCAAAGAAGATATAGCTTTCCTTAAAGAGTGTAAAAAAAAAAAAAAATTTTTTCCGAAATTTATTAAAATAAAATGTGCAGTCAATAACTCAAGAACAAAACTAGTAATTGAAAAATCACAAAAAATATGGCTTAAACTAGAAATTAAATATCAATATTCAAGACTAGAGGCAATAAAATTAGAAACATACTCACTTCATCTCCAACTAACCAAAAATTTTGATGCGTTCGAAATAGAAAAATTTAATCAATATTATAATGACACCATAATTTTAAATATTAAAAAACAAGTTGATAAAAAGGTTTTAAATTTAAAAAGAAAATTGAATAAACTAATTGTAGAAAATCCAATATATATTAGAAAACTTGAACCTAAATTTATATACAATTTTGTGATTAATCAATCAACTCAAAATTTTAATATAGAAGAATTAAATTTTTTAAGCAAAGGTTTAAAATTTTCCATAAAACCTAAAGTTACGCCAATAGTTAATGCAATTGTAGATATTGAGACATCCATTAAGTATAAGACAAAAAATGTCCAACAACAAATTAGAAATAAGGTAAAACAAATGCTACCTATTAATAATAAAACTACATACAATTCAGATAAAAGATATTTTGAAATCATTAAAAGCTTAAATGAAAAAGACTGTTTTTATTTGAATGCGGATAAAGGTAATAAAATAGTAATCATAGATAAACAGGATTATGATGAAAGAGTTCTAAATACGATCGGGGAAGGTCTATATGTTGAAATTAACAAGTTATGAAAAAAAACCAAGG
This sequence comes from Dolichopus griseipennis, assembly GCA_963082915.1. Taxonomy (NCBI): domain Eukaryota; kingdom Metazoa; phylum Arthropoda; class Insecta; order Diptera; family Dolichopodidae; genus Dolichopus; species Dolichopus griseipennis. The sequence continues at coordinate 240,725,332 of OY720441.1, read as the reverse complement.
GTTTTTAAAAAAGCACATTTTCAAAATTATATTGTATTACATACTGAGTTTAACTTTGGAAATATTTACTTGGAAATAGTTACTGCTGACTTATAATTTTTAATTTTAAATTAGGGCTATAACACCCTTCATTTGGGAAGGTTGCCAAATTTCTCAAGGATCTAACTTCATCTAACTCCCCCCCTCCTCCTCTATTAGGTTCTAGAAATTAAATTGTGAATTCCACAAAAATTTGAAATTTTACTTAGAATTATTCTATCTAAGCAAAACTGGGTAAAACTGAGAGACACTTTCTTCAATTTAAGAAACCGCTTTTATATTTAAGAAAAACCTTTAACATATGTTAAAATATAATGTTGGACCTTTAAATTTTGTATATTAATAAAAAAAAAATTGGACAGGTATTCAAGTTACAGGTGCTTAAAAAAAGAAAAATTTCAATTTTCGAGCCCTTATAGCTCCTAAATAGAGGGCTTGACAAAAAAATGTTTTTTTACCGACTCCTTCTATTTTTTTAGGATCTTACTTCTTCCAAAATTTCAAGGTCTTATCTTAAACCGTTTAGGAGATATGTGGGACCAAAAATTTTGCAAAAATTGAGTTTTATATAATGGTAAATTTTAGTACCGTATGGCAACCCTATATATTTGAGCGACATATTTTTGTAAAGCCTATAAAAGCTCTCTTATTCCGTTTTTCGATTGAAAATAAACCTAACAGAACTCTTGTTATGTAAATTTAAATATAGGGCTTTTTTGGAATTTGCAGGAGCTGTAACTTCGTCACCCTTCAAAATTAAGAAAAACCTTTGACACATGTTGAAATATAATTATAGAGCTTTGAATTTTGTCTATCACTAAAAAAAATTTTGGACGGGTATTCAAGTTACAGGTGTTTAAAAATAGCAAAATTTAAATTTTCGAGCCCTTATAGCTCCTAAATAGGGGGCTTGACAAAAACCGACTCCTACTAATTTCTAAGTATCTAACTTGTCCCAAAATTTCAAGACCCTAGCTTGAACCGTTTAAAAAATATGTGTGGTCAAACATTTTTCAAATATTGAGTTTTGCATAATGTTAAATTTTAGTACCGTATGGCAACCCTAAACACTTGTCTTTTAAAAATTTATAAAGTTTATGAAACCAGCTATCGTTTGCCGTTTTCAGATTGAAAATATATAACAGAACTCTTGTTATAACAATTTAAATTTAGGGCTTTTTCCAACTTTGGGGGGCTGTAGCCCCGTAGCAGGTGGGGAAACAGAAAAAAATTCTTCTACGAAATAATTTTTTTTACAAAAATTACCCATGGTTAAAATTTTTTTCTCTATTTCAAACGGTGTAAAAGTTTTTGTAAACATACGGACGGACGGACGGACAGACGGACGGACAGAGTGAAGCTATATAGCCACATTTTTACAAAATTTTTTGAAAATGAGCTAAAAAGTATCCATTACCAAGTATGTTGAAAGAAACTAAAGAATTTTTAAAAGCAATCACGGATACGGTCACTTATAGAACCAAGATGGTACTAATAGTCTCAAATCCAATTGTCCCTACTTTATATTGTTTACCAAAAATCCATAAAGTAGGTAACAAAACGGGACCTATTTGCTCTAATATTAATGCTCCAACCAACGAAATAGAAAAATGGTTAGTAAAGGAAATGAAGAGTTTACCACCTTTCGAAAGTCTTTCGGTCATAAATTCGTACGAGTTCGTGGATAAAAAAAGGAAGCTAAAATTGAGGACGATGAAATTATGATTTCATTTGACATTGAATCGCTCTTCCCGTCCATTCCAGTATCCGACGCACTATATTTCTATGGAATCTATTTAAGGGAAGTTAATGTTCCTGTACAAAAAAAGAGAACATACTTTAAAGCGGCACATACATGCATGCACCAAAATTTTTTTCAATTTCGAAACAAATTTTATAAAATTGAACAGGGCACCAGTATGGGAAATCCGCTTTCTCCTTTTATTGCTGAAATATTCATGGCTGAATTTGAGATAAATCTAATGAAATTAAATTTACTCCCCAAAATTTGGTTGAGGTATGTTGATGATATCTTCGCCAATGTCAAAAAAACAGAGTATCTAAACATTTTAAATATTATCAATCAGCAATATACAACCATTAATTTTACGTATGAATTGGAAAGAGACAATACACTACAATTTTTAGATTTAGAACTGAAGAGAAATGGGAACAAAATTGATATCGGTATATATCATAAACCAACATCAACTATGAGATATATAACTTCAGATTCGTTTGGTCCAATTCAACATAAACATGCCAGTTTCCATTCAATGGTACATTGTTTATGTAAATTACCTTTATCCATCAATAATTTCAAAATAGAATACAAGTACATTAAAGAAATTGCAAATGTTAGTGGATACCCAGAAACATTAGTAGACGAATTAATTGCAACACATTCTAAACGGAATAAGAAAAATAACATTACAACACTAATTCGACAAAATTTAAATACACAAAATAATTTAAAAAGAAAAAGGATTTCTTTCAATTATATTCCGGAGGTCACAAATCATCTTAAACCCATTTATAAAAAATTTAATATGGATATTGTATATGAGAATAAAAACAAAATTGGCTATTTACTTAAATCAACAAAAAACAAACCTGAGAATGAATGTAAATAAATCAGGTATATATAAAATTATATGTAAAGAGTGCAATATAATTTATTATGCACAAACCAAAAGAAAAATAGCTGATAGATTCAAAGAATATTTAAGCTATATTAAAAACGGACAACATAAAAAATCTGGAGTATCAATTCATGCATTTGAGAAACTCCATCTCAACTTAAATTCATACGAACTCAATCTAGTAAAATGTATTAGGAACCCAACAAAATTAGATGCATACGAAACTTATTAAATTAATAAAGACAACAACAATATGAATGCAGGCAAAGGAAATACAGATACGTTTTTATTTGATAGCATTCGTTAACTTATAAAAATTTTTTGTTTTTGTAATTTCGTTCAATTCATTAGTTTATTTAAAATATTTCTTTTTTGATTTAACTTGACGAATGTTTGACTTTTTTAATATGTTATTATTTAATTTTGTTTTTGTAATTTTGTTTTAATTTCGTTCAATTTTTATTTTTTTATTTATTTTTTGATTTAATTTGACTAATTATTTGATTTATGACATAATATATTTATAAGGGTTCTCTAACATAACATTACATATATATGTATATATTTATATTAAATATCGTGCAGTGCTGATGATGGGCTATGCTCGAACTGCATACAAATTATATTAATTAATTTTTAAATATAATGAAATGATTATAAGTTTAAAATTAAAATAATTTTGTGTTATTTTTATTATTTATTTAAAATTTTTTTAATATACCTGGCTTCTCTGCATCTTTATACCCGTATGACTATATAGTCCAAGGGTATAATAAATTTGCCATTACGTTTGTGACGCAGAGAAGGAGGGGGATAGATATAGACTCAAGTGTATGGATCGGATCAGAATCGAAAAATAAATCGATTTAGCTATGTATGTCCGTCCGTCCGTCCGTCCGTCCGTCCGTCCGTCCGTCCGTCCGTCCGTCATCACGATAACTCAAAAAGTAAAGGAGCTAGGATTATGAAAATTTCACAAATTCGTTTTTATGCAAAAAACGGAATCGAGTTTTAAATTCAGCCATTTTGGTCCACGGGTTCGAGTACCTGCCATACAACTTCTAATTTTATATGAGCATTACTCTATACCTATGGAAGCTGCGTGTCTGAAATTTTGCCAAAAGTAGTTTAGTATAATGGCCAAAGTTACTGCAAAATTTGGTTGGTCTACTGCAGAGGGTTCGAGTAGCTGCCATACAACTCCTTCTTTTATTTGAGCTTTACACTACACCTGATGAAGCTGGGTGTCTGAAATTTTGCAAAAAATAGTTTAGTGTAATGGCCAAAGTTACTGCAAAATTTAGTTTGTCTACTGCTGAGGGTTCGAGTAGCTGCCATACAACTCCTTCTTTTATATGAGGATTACACTACACCAAATGAAGCTGGTTGTCTGAAATTTTGCCAAAAATAGTTTAGTGTAATGGCCAAGGTTACTGTAAAATTTGGTTGGTCTACTGCAAAGGGTTCGAGTAGCTGCCATACAACTCCTTCTTTTATATGAGGATTACACTACACCAAATGAAGCTGAATGTTTGAAATTTTGCCAAAAGTAATTAACCGGATGATATAATGTATATGTTACGGTCATACGGGTATCCCCGAGTTGACACAGTCTACTCTACTGCACTCTTCCTCGTTTAACTGTAATAATGAATCAAGAGGAGGTGGAACCGTTATTTTTATTAAGCATAATATTCGGTATACGATCTTAGAAATATTTGAGCAATACAATACTATTATAATTCATTCATTCTTAATCTATCGTTAGTACAGTAAAGACATACTCGCTTTGTTATTTTCTAATTCTTATTAAATTTTTTCATCAAAAATTGAATCATCATATACTTAAAATTAATACTACAATTTAATTATAATAACATTTAAACTTTAAAGTGCATTAATATTACAATATTACAATTTTGTTGACTCTTGCGTTAAATCTATTTTTTTTTGTTTCTTAACCTTTAAAACAATAAAATAAAAAAAAAAATAAAATAAAAAAAAAAATAATTAAATTAAAATAAAAAAATTAAACATAAACAGTAACAATAATAATTTCGCAAACTTTTTGAATTTTTAACCTCTAAATCTTTTTTGTCAAACAATGTCAAACAAAATTAATAATAATTCTTCCGCAATTAAATGTGTTCATGTCACGTGCGGTAATCATGACGCTAAATTGGATTTGCTGAAATGTAAAGGCTTCTGAGTAAAAAATTACATGGAACTTGCGTAGGTCTAGAAAGAAATTGGCATTCTTCTAGACTTTGCAACAATTTCGTATGTGATGAATGCCTTAATATTCATGATCTGTTAGCTAACATGAATAATAAAAACTTAACAAGCTTGCTAGATATCAAGGATGATCAAATGCAAGTGTTAAACAAAGCGATCTAGGTAATAGACAACGCTCAAGAATCAAGATCACCAACATCATCATCATCTTCATCATCATCATCATCTTTACCTACTCCTTCTTCTACAAAGTTAGTAGCCAAAAAAGTTCGTTTTACACTACCTCTTGACAAGGAAGTTAGTACAAAAGAAAGGCTCAAATCAACTAAGGTCATAAACAAATGCAAAATGGTTTTGCATTCATTATTCTTTACTAAATTGGCTGCATCAACAACTCCTAGTTACCTCAGTAAGTTTCTAAAAAATACATTTAAGTTAAATAATAATGAAATACAAATAACTAATATTACTCCTAAAAATCTTAGATTTAAACCTAAATATAGGTCTTTTAAAGTTATGGTACACGAATCCAAAATTTGTGTAATAATGAATTACAAAAGATAAAAAAAAGGCACTATAATAAAAAAATTCATAGACAATAAAAACACTTCCAACACAATTTTAAAACACAATAATAAACTTTCTACAAACAGAAAACACTTCTTTTAAATCAAAATCCGTTTGCCGTTCCTTTCAACAATCATACAAAAAAAAACACATCCTAGTCAAAACAGAACAACTAATAGTTCTAAATACAAAAACTTTACTAGAGGAGAAACTTTAAAGCCAGCTTCATTTAATATTATTAAGAATGCTAATAATAATAATAATAATTATAATAACAATGAGAATAATCATAATAATATTAATAATATTAATATTAATAATGATAATACTAATACTATTAATAATAATAATAATAATAATAATAATAATAATAATAATAATAATAATAATAATAATAATAATAATAATAATAATAATAATAATAATAATAATAATAATAATAATAATAATAATAATAATAATAATAATAATAATAATAATAATAATAATAATAATAATAATAATAATAATAATAATAATAATAATAATAAAAATAATAATAGTAATAATAATAATAATAATGACAATAATAATAGTAATAATATTAATATTAATAATGATAATACTAATACTATTAATAATAATAATAATAGTAATAATGACAACAATAACAAAAATTTTAATAATGATATTACTACTACTAATAATAATAATAATGTTAATAATGATATTACTACTACTAATAATAATAATAATAATAATGTTAATAATGTTATTTCTAATACTAAAAATAATATTAATAATAACAACCTTTAAGCTAATTTCTCGTAAACCCTCTGTTACCTCCAATTGTAAGAATGACTCAGAAATCTCTAAAGGAAGACTGTACCTACGCAGTTTCCAGATTTAGAGATGAAAAAATTCTAAATTATTCGAGACTATTTCTTGCAGTTTTACACGATGACAAAAATAATCGCGTAATTGAGGGTAAAGCAAGAACAAATTTACTTGTGTTGATACATAATGAAGGGTTACCATCTAATTACAAGGAATTATATGACCTTTATTTTAAGTATCACATTAAAATTGGTTTCACTTCCAAACAGGTAGAAGAAGATCTTAATGCTTTTCGTAGTCATTGCAATAGCAATTACTACAATCACTTGTATCAATCTCGTGAAAATTATAATAAATTTTTTCGGCCGAGCAGCAAATAACAATTTAAATTCAAAATTCTATATCGATTCTTACACTAATTCCAATTTAGTCACACTGTCTAACCATAGTATCAAAAGTAAAAATAGCGTTAGTTCCTCTAATAAACTGAAATTATTCTACCACAATTGCAGTGGTATGAGGGGAAAGCTTAAGAAATTATATATTGATGCTAAGTCATGTGAATTTAATATTATTGCTATCACTGAAACATGGTTAAACGATTCCTTTGTAAATGAAGAAATTTTGGACAGTACTTGTTCGATTTATAGAAAATATCGGGATTATCTTGCTACAAATTGTTCCCGTGGTGGTGGTGTACTACTTGCAGTAAACAATACCTTATCTAGTATGGCATTAATCACTAGGACTTACCACTCATTTGATCACCAATTTATTAAAGTTAACTTAAGTAATAATTTTTTATACCTTGGTATTGTTTACTTTCCTCCTAATTCTGATAATTCCTCATATTCGGAATTTTTCGAGATATACCAGCATGTTATATCGAATATGAATGAAGATGATTTAATTTTAATTTTTGGGGACTTTAATCGTCCTTCCTTATCTTTTATTGTTGACGAATCTGATAATTTGTTACTACCAATCAACTTTCAGGACGAAATAGATTTAAATCTCATTAATGTATTTTATGGTAATGATTTACAACAAATTATCAGCTTTCCGAATAATTATTACAAGTGTTTAGATCTTGCATTCACGAATGCATATCATAAAGTGGTGCTAAAGCTCGCTGATTGATGATTTAGAAAACCTTTTTACAAACACTCCGCATCATAACGCAATCATCTTTGAATTTTCCACTGCTATACCTCTTTTTGCCAAATCTAACAATAATATTTTTGTATATGACTTTCTTAATGCTGATTATCAAAGCATTAATAATGCTTTATCTCCTTTGTTCCTAAAATTCGCAAAAAGGACAAGACAACCGAACCTTGGCTGAACAGTGAACTTAGGACATTGCGTAATCAACGCAATAAACTATACAAAATACTTAAAAATTCAAAAGAACCTAATAATGACTTATTAAACAAGTACAAGGATTTTGCTTTTGAATTTAAACGAAAATCTAATTTGGCTTATGATAGATATCTCACTAACGTAGGCAACAAATTAATTACAGATCCTAAAAAGTTTTTTGACTTCGTTAACACAAAACATATGATTATCCAAGCTTATTGTCAAAAGACAATACGTTTTCTAATTGTCCTAAAACAATCTGCAATTTCTTTGCTAAATCTTTTCAAAAAGTTTATCGTCCACACGAGTCTCCAATTAATTTCGATTTCTCTAACTTAATTAATAATTCAAATCCTATTATTACGGACTTATATCTTACCGAAATTGAAATATTTGAAGCAATCACTAAACTTGATACTAAAAAAAGTATAGGACCTGACCTAATCCCACCGACTTTTTTATACAACTGTGTTAGTTATCTAACTTATCCACTTCATTATATTTTTATTAAATCTCTTTCTTCAGGTATTTTCCCTCTTGTTTGGAAATCTCCTTATCTTACCCTATTCATAAAAAGGGAGATAAATCATTCGTCGAAAATTACCGTGGCATTGCTATTTTATCGACTATTCCAAAGTTGTTCGAAAAATGGTTGTAAACAAAATTACGCCCATCATTAATACAAAACTAAACGAACAACAACATGGATTCAATAAAGCTCGTTCCATAACAATAAACCTTTTGGTTTATACTTCTGAAATCCTTAATGAAATGGAAAATGGGCACCAAGGTGATGCTATTTACACGGACTTTAGCAAAGCATTCGATCGTGTTGATCACAAAATTCTACAAAACAAACTTGCAACTTTAGGTATTTCGGGCTCTTTTCTTTACTGGATATTCTCCTATATTACAAATAGATCGCAAAATATCAAAAAATTTCAAGGATTTTTGCCGGACCCAATCAATGTTACATCAGGAGTACCACAAGGTAGCCACTTAGGTGGTCCTAAGTTTAATATATTCGTTTCCGATCTTTCTAGTAAACTTTTCGGTGTGTCACATGTTGCATTTGCTGACGATCTCAAGATTTATCATGTAATTAAAAATAGTTCTGATGTTGCATTACTTCAAACAAATCTTAATTCTCTACAAGAATGGTGCTTCTCTAATAAACTAGAACTAAACATTGAAAAATGCAAGGTTATAAGTTTTACACGTAAGAGATCTACCATTTCATTCGGTTATAATATAAATAATGTAACCCTTGAAAGGGTTAAAAGCATTACCGATTTAGGGATTTTGTTGGATGATAAACTGAACTTCCATCTTCATTATGAGTATATGATTTCCAGGGCAAACAAAACGCTCGGCTTTATAAAAAGAAGAGCTAAAGAATTTAGCAACATTGTTGTAACTAGCTCTTTATTGTTCTTTAGTACGTTCTATTCTTGAATATGGTAATATTGTGTGGGATCCTGCATTTCAAATACATTCTGATAGAATAGAATCCGTGCAAAAGCAATTTCTTCTTTTCGCTTTAAGAAATCAATATAATCCTAGATATTATTCAATTCTGCCTAGCTATCTCATTCATTGTTAACGTTACGTTCATGTTAATGTAAAGTTCATGTTAACGTTATCCTCACGCACGCAGGCAAATTATTAATCATATTTTTGTTTGTTACTTATTCTTATAGTTTTTTCTAGATTTAATTAAATTATTGTTATGTAATTCTACTTCTCTATTATTTATCATTACTGTACTATTTGAATTATTTTGTGAGACAATTTTATATGGTCCTTTAAATGGTTTATCCATTTTCTTTTTATTATTATTTTTAAAATATACATAATCATTTATTCTAAAATTAGATTTATTTATACCATCTTGTTTAATAATATGTGTTTCTTTATTTTTTATTAAAAGATTTTTGCTTTTTTATTCACATACTTTAATTTTATTTTTAATTTATTAAGATAGTCATCTAAATTATGGATACTATGTTAATTTTCTAATATATCACATGAAAGTGCGGTAATATTTCTTGGAAAAGCTTCAACATATTTTGTAAATTCACATTGTAACGTAAGTATATACCTGTAGTTCTTTGACGTTCTTAATGGTCCAATTTTTATTTTATTGCATATATCACCATTATTTACATATTTTCTAACCATTTTGTTCATATTTTTCCATACATATTTTTGTTTTAATTTGCTTATACATTCGTTTATTCCGCAATGTCCACCATATTTTGTATCATGATAATTTTTTATTAATTCTGCCATTTCTTTTTTTTTTGTCATTTGTTTTGGAGGTTCATATAGTATAATTCTTAAACAATCTATGTTATTAGAATTGTTTTGGAGCTCAATAAATATATCTTTAAATTTTTGGATATCCAATATTTTAAATATTTCATCATTATTTGCCAACGCTATATTTTATATTATAATTGTTTATTTTGAATAAAAGTTTCCCCAGAATCAATTTTATCTCTTATAAAGAGTTATCGCTATATTCTACAATTATCTCGTTTTTGCTGCTATAATTTTAATTTCATTATTTCCATCACTATTTTTGCATTTTTCATTTTTATAATAATTTTCATCTAAGGTACCAGTTATTAATTTATTATTGTTTCCTTTGCTGTTAAATTTCAGTTTTTTTAAATACATTATGTCTGATAGTGCTGTTGCGTTTCAAATGTGAAGGTGATCAATCTTCATATCTGTTTTTAAGGTTTCGGTGGTTTTATTTTTCATTTAATTTTTGCTCCTTTTTTTTATATTTCTTGTTATTACATTTACAATATTTATGTTGTTCTTTGGTTTTATTTCTATCAATTTTGTAGAGTCTAATCGTATTCTTGGGAGCGCATTGGCTTTTGTATTCATTTTGCCTTGCTTAAATATTATTTCAAAATCATAATCCATTAAATCAACTCGTATCCTTGTTAATTTGAAAGATGGATTCTTATGAGTAAATAAGTTGACTAAAGGCCTATGGTCGGTATATACTAAAACTTTTTATCAAAAGATATGGTCTAAAATAACTAATACCCCAATGTATTGCCAAAAGTTCTTTTTCTATAATATTTTTCTATAATAATATAATTTTCTATAATAATAATTTTTCTAAAATATAATTTAATTCATGTTTATTTAATGATTTACTAGCATAAGTAATAGGTTTATCTTTTCCTATTTGTCCTTGAGATAGTACTGCTCCAAATGCATAATTAGATGCATCAGTTGTTAAAATTAATGGTTCTGGAAAATTCTGATAGCTTAATATTGGTGGATTTATTAGTTTTTGTTTCAATATTTCAAAAGCATTATTTTGGTCTTTTTCCCAGGTTTTTCTTTATTTGTTGTTTTTTTTAAAGTAGATTAGGTGGTTTACCTATTTCTGCAAAATCTTTTATAAATCGTCTATAATAGTTTCATGCTAAACACCTTCTTACTTCATCAGCATCTTTAGGTGTCGGATAAATTTTTATTGTTTGGTACTTATCCGGATCTGTTTATATTCCTTGTGCTGTTATTAATTATACTACTTCTGGTTTTAAGAAATTGCATTTTTCTGGACTCAGTTTCAAATTATATTTTTGTAGTTGTTCTTAAACTATGATTAGATTTTCATTGTGGTCTCTTAAATTTGATCCAAATACTATTATATCATCTACATATAGAAATGCAGCCTTTTGCAAACTAAAAGCATTCGCTGAAAACTATTTGTAGATATTTTTAATCCAAATGGTAGTTTTTTAAATTGATAATAACCTTTGTTTGTTGGAAAACCATGTCGTTTGTCTAGATATCTCATGTAACGGAATTTGATGAAATGAGCTTGTCACATCCAGTGTAGAAATATATTTGGATTTACCTAATTTATCCAATACGTCATCTAGTCTTGTTAATGGAAATTTATGATCTAGTCTCCACTTCTTTTCTCCATCTTCGCTCAATTTTGGCACTATTAATAACGGTGAGTTGTATGGACTTGTAGAATGTTCAATTATGTCTTCTTCCAATAATTTTTGAACTTGTTTATCAATTTCTTCCAACTGAACATTAGGTGTTCTGTAATTTTTTATATACACTGGTGATTTATCAAATGTTGAAATCCGTTGTTCATAAAAATTGTTTATTGTTAATCGATCATTTTCGAGATGAAATATATTCTGAAACCTTTTGCAATTGTTCGGAATTGAATTCTTTGTTAATTTTATTCTCTTTAGATTTGATATATTGTAAACTAATAAAAAGTCTCTCTTTCTTTTCTTTGGTCTCATTGAAGTTCTTCTTTCTTCTGCTTAGTTTCGGTCTTGATTTTCTCTATATGTTGCGCCAGCTGGTCAAATATCCTTTCCTCAAATATTCCTTCAGTTGTAATTTCTATTAGTGACATAAAAATTTTTTTTTATATTATACTTTTTTTTTTATTTTTTTTTTTAGCTTTTTTTATTTTTTTTTTTTAGTTTTTTATTTATTTTTTTTTAGTTTATTTTGTAATTTACTACACTCATAAGTTATACTATTATATTAATTATATGTTAATCTATAAACCTGCAAATCCATGTTTGCTGGATTCTTATATGATAATAATTAAGTTTATTTTAAATTATGTTAAACTATAAGTTCCTGCATTAAAAATGCTGGTGTTTATAATTTAATATATTTGAAATAAAACAAATGATTAGTTTTGTGATATGAATATATCTGGTTTTATTTAAAAAAAAAATCAAGGCTTATATACTATTTTGGATTCTTCCAAATCCATATAAATTTATCTAAGTCAATAAATTAGAAAAATATATTGCTTTGTTACATATAATTATATTTGGGACAAAGTTCATTATCATAAAGTATCATTTTATAAAAACAATTTCCGTTTTAAAATATTATACAAAATATTATGATTTGTATTTAATTGCATACAAACTCATATAAAGCAGAAACAAAATTAAATCATGAAAGTAATTTGATCTCTTTAATTTATTTTTACTTTAACCGAAAGAATACTTGTCAAATGAATTTGTAAACAGATGTTTGCAATTGAAATTGTGTCCACACAAAATCTTGGGTCAGTATTTTTATATTAGATAATTATTATAATTTTTGCTTTGATAATTGTTGTGTTTACAACTATGAAAATAAATTTGTGAACGGTCAGTATACACTACAAATAAAATATATAATAAAGTGTTAATTTACAACCAAGCAATTAAACCTATATAGTTATATGAAATTCAACTTTGGGGTTGTGCCAAGCAAACGCATATTAAAAATATATAACCTTTCAGAATAAAATCCTACGCAACATAACCAGTGCTCCCCGGTATGTACGAAATAGTGACGTTCATAGAGATTTACAAATTCCTAAAGTTATAGATGAAATAAGTAGATATACAAAAAAGCATAAAGCTCGTCTAGAAGGGCATATAAATATTGAAGCTGCTCAGTTAACAAATAATCAGATTATTACAGGAAGGCTTAAAAGAAAAAGACCTTAAGATAATACAGTATAAAGTACAGATTTCTTTAGGGAAAGCACACAAAACCTATACTCAAACCAAAGATAACAAAAAATTGGTTAGGTTAGTCAGTTCGACTAGTTTTAATTAAGGAAGGGTGTGGTTTAGCTCGGTAATAATCCTGCGTATACTTCTGCTACAGGGCAGTTTGTATCTGTCGCAGATTCCTATTAATCCACGTAAAAAAAAAATTAAAAAAATATATTAAAAATGTTTACTAATTTATCTATTTAGAAGATACAACCTACATCAGTTAAATAAGCAAAAGAGTATATTATTTTTGGTATGGTGTTTGTAACTACTTAAGGAAAACGAGCTTGAAATGGGAAAGTATATATATTTGTGATCAGCTTAAAGTCCTGAGTCGATTTAACCATGTCTGTCCATCCGTCTGTGCGTTCGTAGACACGATAACTCAAAAGCTAAAAGCATATCTTCGAAATTAATGAAGACAGTAACTTGAAACAATGTAGACGCTTTAAATATGACACAAGAGTGTTCTTTATTACTTCCTCCATGTTCCTTCTAATTTGGGATCAATTGGAGTAGTGATTTAGGTACTTCTCTTAGATCTGCCAAGGTTCAATAGCTTATTATCGTAATTAATAAAAATAATATCTTAAAATAAAAATAGAACGTTCCAATTTGATTCAAGGGTTAAATAAGGTTGAAAATACGGCGGGAACGGCATATGGGCGAAACTGGATCATGGGATCTTACTAAAGTGCAAAATAGAGCTGTCCGTTTTATAAATGATCCCAGTGCTACCTCAACACTCATTCCAGTTAGCCATCGGAAAACAGTATCGTCACTTTTATAGATATCATGCAGGGACAAAAACCTGTTACAAAGAAAACAATATAATGCTAGCTTTCAAAGTTTCCCAACGTGAAAGAAGGCGTGCGACAGATACTCATCTCTCACACTTGAATTACAAAATATATAAAAAGACAGGAAAACTATTGTGTGTTATTAGCTGATAATATAATTTTGTGTTATTAGCTATTTTGTGTTATTTGCAATAATAATTAGATATTTATTAGTTGTAGGAGAGGCAATAGCATTGGTCCCTAGGTATGAACCACTATGATTACTTTTGAATAGTTGTATCTGAAGGCTTATTTATTATATACTTTAAATTTTGTCTTGCAGTCACGTACACTCGTTGTGCTTCTCCTGTTTTTGGCTGTTGGGTTTTCGATGTACAAGTTAATTTCACTTGTTTCTATAAGCCACAAAAACCCTGGTACCCTTGGTAAATTATTTCAATTTTCAATAATTTTTAAATTTATCCTCTTAATTTACTTATTTATTAATGTTCTATATAATTAAATTCAAAGTTATTCGAAAGAAATATTAATTTGTAATAATATAAATATAAAAGTTCATGTAATTTCATGGCTTTTATGTTAGTTAAAACCATTAATGCTTTCATTAGCTTGATTGCAATAAATATATTTCTAAAATACAATTATAAGTTTAGAACCTTTCATATAATAAATTTAAATATAAAAATAAATTTTAAAACTTAAGTATCGTACACAATTTCTTAATTATATATTCAATAAAATATAGATATGATATAAGAATAATTAAAAACAAAGAAAATTTCGTCGTTTATTAAAAAAATATTTTGTTTTAATTTATAAAATATAATACATTATATTATGTTTTATAGTACCTAAAACTCTTAGCCTTTTAAAAATATAAAAGTGCTAAATAAGAACGGAAATAGGAAAAAGTGTATCAAATTTGATTTTTTCATCTTTAATTATTTCGAATATATTATGCTTTAAGGTCTTGCGTGTAGGGGGAGTGGTACAGAAACCGTTATTCCAATTCATCCAAAAATTCACGTACACAAAACAAATAAGAAGAAACACCTGTATCACAAATATAAAGTTCTATCTTCTTTGGTTTGGAAATTATACTAGTTTGACCTCAATTCGATCAAAAGCTTCAAGAATTCGAACTCGACCGGAACCAATTCCCATAGTACTTTCATTACTAGTAACCTACAATAAAAATTTAATCGAAATAGTTTCATTAGTTTTTGAGTTATGGTGTTTTCAAGATATATGTTTGTTAGCCCTTGAAATTTTCAAAGGTTCCAGAACCCGAAACCATGGTACGATTTCACCCATATGGAGTCCCCGTCATACTTTCAATATTAGTTAACCCTTGTACACAATTGGAACATTCTATATTAATCTGAAGTTACCTACTATTTTAATTAAATTCGGTGATAAGGCTTTAAACCTTGGGAGGTCTAAAAGAGTTACCTGAACCACCTCTACAATTTATTATAAATTAGGAGAACACGTAGGAAATAGTAAAGAACACCCTTGCGCCAAATTTGAAGCTTCTACAATTGTTTGAAGTTACTAACTTTATTATTTTTGAAAACATGCGTTAAGGTCTTCCTAAATATGTGAATGGTCCCCGACCTACTATTTCAATTGGTTTCAATTTTCGAGGACACTAAGGGAATAGAAAGGTATACCCAGATACCGAATTTGGGGGTTCTAACTTCTTTGGATTCGGAATCATGCTCGTTTGGAATAAATTCGATGAAAAAGTGCCAGAATCCGAACCCATGGTCGGATTTCGCCTATACGCAGTCCGCGCCGTTCTTTTAATACTAGTGAACCCTTGTACACAATTGGATCGTTCTATCTTAATTTTTAACTACTTTTTTTTATTAATTTTAATGATATACTTTAAGGTCTTCAGAACTGTGTGCATGGTCCCCAACCCACTGCTCAAACTGGTCCTGAATTTCAAGAACTCTAAGGACATAGGAAGAGGCACTTTGATACCAAATCTGTATGTTTTATATTCATTGGTTTTAGATTTATGCTTGTTTGGCCTAAATTCGATCAAAAACTTCTAGGACCCGAACCCATGGTCCGATCTCGACCGTACGAAAATTAGGTTCGAATCACTACCTTTTTAAATAAAAAAAAAACAAAAATTGATTTAACAACAAAAACTTAAATTATTATTTATTTATTATATTTTACTTAAATTTTATTTATATAATAATTAATAATTTTTTAGAAGCTAGAACTTATTACTTCAAAGCCTAAAACGTAACTGTACTTTTATTTTATAATAATTAGTACAGTTGGAAATAATTAGTTGCAATTATTCGCGATGTCATCAGTTTTGATCGCGTTAGTTAAAATTATGTGAAGAAAAAAAAAATAAATGTAGAAATTGCAATTTGACACTTTTGGTTACTTGAAAGATGGAAAGAACGTTTTAAGTAATATAGGAAATTTATAATTTAAGAATTTAAGTTTATAGGATAGATAACTACCCCATCCTTAAGTTATTGTTCTTCTGAACAATGTTTTCTTTATTATTTACTTTAATTGCCACTAATTGTTTCCTTTGTTTTATTTTTCTTAAAAATATTATAATTGATATTATTACAAACATTAGTATTATGATTGAAGTATTAACATAAATTAATATTTTATTTTTTTTCTTTTCAGAATTAATTTCTTCAATTTTATTATAATTCTCAAGTTGTTTATAATTTAAAGATTCCAAATTTATTAGATTAGAAACATTAATCATTTTAGTATAACTTGGAATTACAATGATTTGTTTAAATTCTTTAAGTTTATTTGAAAATTTTATATTATTTATTTCAATTGAACAATTTCTAAAGGATAATACATAATTTTTATTTAATAAATATTCAACATTATTACAATTGTTATTTAATTTTAAGTTTTTTGCATTTTTTATTAAAATAATTCCAGTATCGATTTCAATTATTTTTTGTTAGTTAATATGTTTTATTAAATAAATTTTGAATACAATTTGACACTGGTTTTAATTTGTTTATATACCTCTCTTCAGAGTAATTATAAAGTATATTTTTATATGAAGTAAAATCAAAAGAATTGATACTAAGTTCTTCGAATTTTGAGTTTGGAACTGGTAGAATTTTTACCTTGTTAGCTGTTACGTTATTTGTTATTGGAATTTCTAGCACGAAAATTAGATTATTATCATAAATAGCTAGAGAACTTTTTATTTCTTGAATTGTAAATGAATCTATTTCGAACAAGTCTATTTCTTCCGGTGTAAGAATAGATCTGCTCATAATTTGATGTTTAGAAAAAATTATGTTTTCTTGAATTTTCTCTATTTCTTCGTTTAGAAGGTTTATATTTATTAAAATTTGAAAAAATTGAAATTATTTAATTAATTTTTTATTATCCGAAGAAACATTGTTTAAAAGTTTATTAATCATTATATTATTTTTATTAATATTTTTTTGAATTAAGTTTAAATTATTTTCGATATAACCGTTTATTTTAATTTGTTTATTAGAGTTTGTTATTAGATTATTGTTATTTTTGTCAATTGATTTTAAATGATCTTCCAATTCTATTCGATCATCATCGTCCATGGTTCCAAATACCCATCTGAGAAATGAACCACCAATATTGATTAAAGCTCTCTTAGATCTAAAAGAAGTTAGAGTGTTAATGTATGTTTAATGTTTTTAGTTTATTAATTAAAGTTTTCATATTTCATCATCTGGTAGGTTAAATGATATGTTGATATTATTTTCTATAAGATTTATAGCAACTTGTATTTCTTCAAGATTTATTTTATGTATAATTTTATGGTAATTTTCTATAATTTGAATGTTTCCTTGTTGTATGGTTGTAAATCCAGCTTCAGTCTCTAATTTTTGAATGTTAATTATGGCTTGGCATGGAGTTATTAAGGTTAGTATTAGAAAGACTATTACCTGTGAAATTTTTAAAATGTCTTTTAATTCGAGAAGGATGGATATTTTTATTTTTGTTATCAATTAATTTACTTTAGTACATTTAATTTTCTGCGGCGGGGTTGTCTATAACAATTTATTCGGTATTTGGTATTTCGAAATTAGTTCTACTTTTGTTTAATTTTGTTATAATTTTATTTTTATTTTCTAATAATCTATTTCTAATAGTACTAAAATCTAAAACTTTCCCGTTAATAAAATCAATAGGTTTTGTTGCAGTTGCTGAATGAATTGTATTATTGTAAGCTTGAACAGCTTTAAATATCTTACTTTCGGTGTCTGAATTAGGTTCAGTAAGATTTAAAATTCTAATGTGTTCTAATATAATTCCATGAACTCTCTCTATATCTGAGTTCCCCGTATGGGGTCTGGGCGATGTGAAGTGAACTTTAATATTCTCTATCCTGCAAAAATCTTTAAGGTTTAGACTATCGAATTCGTTATCGAATATAAATTTCTTTGGCTTGCCGAAAAGAGAATTTCTAAGTTTTAAAGCTTGACCTATAGTTATATTGTTTCTATCACTTAATTTTGATATTGCTAAATGCTTACTAAATTTATCGATAGTTGTTAAAAATATTTCTTTTTTCAAATAAAAGATATCAGCGTGAACGATTTCATTTAACAAAGAAGGAGTTTCTGATAGTTGATACTTGTATTTATTTGGATATCTATCATATTTAGCTAAATTGCATATACCGCAATTATTAACGAATTTTTAAATCTTTTATAATATAAATCTTTTATTTCGTTAAAATTTTCTAATATTCCGGAATGGTTAGTTTTTTCATGAAATTGTTTAATTATTTTTAATAAGTCGTCTTCTTTTTCAACATCTTGAGCTAGTTTTGAACATCTTACAAACTTTATTTTTGTGTTATTACTGAATAGATTAATAAGTTTATTTTGAAATATTACAAATAGATTATCATTTAATTTAGTATAAACAGCTGTAGTACCTGTTTTGATAAATCTTCTTAAAACATTGTTTAAATAATTCTCGTCCTTAAGATTTTTTATGGAAATATATAATTTTCTGTATCTTTTAAATTTAATTATAATTTCTTCAGATTTATTTTCTACCAAATATATTTGAGAAAAATATTTATTAATAATATTGTCTACAATGGGAATAGCATTGTCCAAATTTTCGACAGCACTTGTAGCTCTATCGCACATATTTTCTGCAGTAGTTTTTTTAATATCTAAAGCATGAACTTCTTTGTTTTCAACATCAATTCTACTCAAAAAGTCGGCAACTTTGTTGTCTTTTCCTTTTAAGTATTCAATGTCGAAATCAAACTCATTTAGTTTTATCCTCCATCTTTGGAGTTTAGAGTTCGGTTCTTTTAGAGAGTTTAACCATACCAATGGTTTATGATCGGTCTTGATGGTAAACTTAACACCGTATAAATAATACTTTGTAGCCCATACAATTGAAAGAAGTTCCTTTTCAATTGTACTGTATTTAATTTCGTGCTCACTAAGAGTACGACTAGCAAAAGAAATGGGGTGACCGTTCTGTGATAGAACTGCCCCAATGGCATATTGGCTTGTTCAGTTGTCAGAGTAAATCTCTGTTTAAAATCAGGATATTTAAGAATAGGATCCTCAGTAATAAGTTGTTTTAATTTTTCAAAAGCCTCTGTATATTTGCTGTTATTTATATCAATTTTACTATCCTTTTTCAAACAATAAGTCAATGGTTGGGCAATTTTCGCATAATCGCATATAAACTTACGATAATAGCCCGTTATTCCTAAAAAGCTCTTTATTAATTTTTTCGTTTTTGGTAAGTTTAATTTTTTGATCACTTCGACTTTGGCCGGGTTAGGTTAAATATCTTTGTTGGTTAAAAGGTGGCCTAAATATTCAGATTCTTTAGCTAAAAATACACATTTATCAATTTGAATTTTAAGATTGAATTCTTTTAATTTTTTGAAAATGTTTGAAATAACCTCTAGATGTTCTTGGAGGGATGTACTAAAAATATTTATATCATCCAGATATACTACACAAGAAATATTAATGAAGTCACGTTGATCATACGTTGGAACGTGGCAGGAGCATTCTTTAATCCGAATGGCATCCTGACATATTCATAGTGACCTTGTGCTGTCGAAAAAGCTGTTTTAGCTTGATCTTTTTCATCTACCAGAATCTGGTGGAAGCCCTTGGCAAGGTCCAAGGTCGTAAAATAATGGGATCAACCTAACTTGTCGAACAATGAATCTATATTAGGAATGGGGAATCTCATTAAATTTCCTGTAGTCGACAACAATTCTCCATTTTTGTTTGCCCGATTGATCCATTTTCTTTGGAACAATCCAAATAGGTGAATTATAGGGGGAATTGCTTTGTTTAATAATTCCCTGGGCTAACATTTCGGATCTATGTTTTTCCACTTCTTGTTCGTGGATTTTTGGAAATCTATAGATTTTTGAGTATATTGGTTGGCTATGTTTTGTGATTAACTCCGCCAATGCCGGTCCCAAGCCCGGATGAGAAAGGAGGAGGGGGAGGAGTACCAACCTCGTTAAAAAACCTAGGTTCAGTGGCCCGGCTGATAGCACCTTGTGAGGGTTCCTGGCGAGGATACACGTGAAAACTGGCCAACGGCTTCGGAGGCGGATGAGATGAAAATCTAACGGCGAAGAAGGCGGATGAGCCACCCATATGCGTTGCGCAGGGTTTGTAGCCCGGCCGTAAAATTAATTTACCCATGAAACGGAATGAAGCCTCGGATATTTAACAGATTCTTCGGTAACGACTTTTGGCTTTCGTAAAAGGACAAGATTTGCAACATGGAATGTTCGAACGCTCACGGAACCATCAAAACTTGTGCAAGTATGCCGGGAAAACCGGCCGTTATTGTCTCGAAATATTAGGATTAAGTGAAATGAGATGGAAGGGACAGGGAAGCTTTCAAGCACAATCCGGACACTACCTCATGTATAGTGGAAATAACATCTCCCATGTAAACGGGGTGGGAATTTTAATAACACGAAGAATGAAAAGGGCGCTAATGGAATTTAAACCTATATCCGACCTTATCATCACAGCACGTTTTCATTCCAAATCCCGAAACATCGCTGTTATTCAGTGTTACGCCCCCACAGAACACGATGAAGATGAGAACAAAGAAAACTTTTATAGCAAGCTAGAAGCTGCGTTAAACGACACGAGGGAAGGCGACATCAAAATCAGCCTTGGCGATTTTAATGCCAAGGTAGGTACCAACAATTCCAATCTCCAAAGAGTCATGGGTTGTCATGGACTCGGGTATATACGGAACAATAATGGAGAAAGATTGGTCGACCTGTGCGCAGCACATAATCTCTTCATTGGAGGCACTAGATTTCCGCATCGCGACATCCATAAATATACATGGCAGTCTCCAGATGGATCGACGCGAAATCAAATTGATCATATCCTGATAAGTAGAACATATCACAATTCCCTACTATATGTCAGAGCTTGTAGAGGCGCTCATATTTACAGCGACCATAACCTACTACTAGGAGAAATTATATTACGCCCAGCTGCGATTCGTCAACGTCATAATCGTAGAACAAAATATGATGTTTCAAAACTTCAAGATTCGGGTAAGATGGAGGAATAAAACAGCTGCCCAAAGAACCCTTGGCACTCAATAACACCAGAAAAAGCCTTGGATAGAAGAGGATACGTGGAAGCTAATAGAAAAACGTCGCAAGCTTAAACAGCTTGGTCAAGCTCGATTGCCAGCGGAGAAACAACGACTAAAAGGGGAATATAACAATATCGAACGTCAAATGAAATCTTCAGCGAGAAAAGACCGGGAGCGTTTTGTGAATATCATCGGCTCAGAGGCGGAAAGAGCTGCACACCGCAACAACCTACGCGGCATCTACTCTGCTATAAACAAACTTTCGAGAACCAGAGTCGAAGCACCTCCACTTAAAGATTGCAACGGAAATATTCTCACAACAGAGGAAAAACAACTGAACCGTTGGAAGGAATTTTTCGAAGACTCTACTGAACTGAGGGGAAGCAGTTTGCCAGTTGAAATCACAAGACGACGCAATCCCAGACGTAATATCTCTACAGCACCACCAAGGAGAGAGGAAATAGCAAATGCCATTGCAAAATTAAAGATCAACAAATCTCCGGGCCCTGATAATTTACTAGCAGAGCTGTTGAAAAGCGGTCCCGAGGTACTAACCACATCCCTGGTTCCAATAATCTGGGAAACATGGACAACTGGAAGAATCCCAAGAAGGTGGAAAGAAGGGATCATTGTACCAATTCCAAAAAAAGGCAACCTTAGCAACTGCAGTAACTGGCGAGGAATTACACTTTTAAATTCTGTTGAGAAAGTACTGGCATTCAACATTTTAGACCGTATTTCTCCAACCGTCAACAACTTACTGTGTCGCGAGCAAGCGGGATTCAGACCAAATAGATCTTGTGTTGATCACATAAATACCTTACGAATCATCATCGAACAGTCGGCTGAATGGCAATCTCCATTGTTCCTTCTCTTCGTCGACTTTGAACGTGCATTCGTCACCGTTTCAAGAAATACCATTTGGGAAGCGCTAAGAGTTCTGGGAATCCCTGATAAGTTAACAGAACTAATAAAAGAACTTTATAGGGATACCGCTTGTACAGTACGATTTAAAGGGAAAACAAGCGCTGAATTTCCAATAAATAACGGACTTCGTCAAGGTTGCGTACTCTCCCCCATACTGTTTCTGATAGTTTTAGACAGTGTAATCAGAAAAACCGACGCCGAAAGATCTGATGGAATACAGTGGCGCCCATTCGAAAAACTAGGTGAACTCGATTACGCTGATGATATTTGCCTTATGTCGCACAGTTTACCATCTATTAGCTCGAAAAACTTAATATTAATGCTAAAAATGTTGGATTAAAAATAAACTTTAGCAAAACGAAGCTAATCCGACTAGAAACAAGTATCCAGACACCACTAACAATTGATATTAACAACAAGACTATAGTAATCGACGAGGTTGATGAATTTTGCCACTTCGGAAGCATGATAACAAAGAGCGGTGGTGCGGAGGAGGACATATCGTCCCGGATAAATAAGGCCAGGCATGCTTACCATAAACTTAGTAACGTTTGGCGCTGTAGAAACGTTAGTAGAAATACCAAACTAAAAATTTTCAACTCGAGCGTTAAACCAGTTCTACTATACGCTTGCGAAACCTGGAAAGTCACAGATAACATATCCAGAAAACTACAGACTTTTGTTAATAGGTGTCTGAAGAGAATATACAGGATATTTTGGCCTAACACAATTTCAAACCAGGATCTTCTAAAACTTACTGCCAGCAAACCAATAGCAACAGAAATCCTGTGTAGAAAATGGCGGTGGATAAGCCACACCTTGCGGAAGCCGGACGATGATATTGGCAAGCAGGCATTTCAATAGAATCCTCAGGGAAAACGAGGACGCGGAAGACCACGCAACACCTGGGTCAGAACGGTCTTAGCAGAGTCCCGGCAGCAGAGTTGGGCAGAAGTCAGGCGAATAGCACAAGATCGAGATAGGTGGAAGGAGTTTGTTTCCGCCCTATGCTCCTATGAGTTTATAGTTGTATCTGTAATTTTATTTTTACTTGTAATTGTAATCTCTAATTATTATTAGTGTTTTGAAATAAATGTAAAGGAAGAAAAAAAAAAAAAAATGTTTTGTGATTATTTGATGTTTAATCACATTGATATTTGTTAATTTACTGCCCTCTTGATAAAATAAATCTTGATTTTTTGAGAAAATTTCATTAATTTTTTTTCTCCCTCCTTCATTGAGATGGTCAGTTTTGATATAATTAATAATTTTATTCGTATTTAAGTCCATAGAATTTAACTCATGAATCTCGTCATATGGACATGAGTCTTAAGATTTTGTAACTTTATTCATAATTTCGATAGTATCATTACCAAAATCGATTTTCGTGCCTATTGCTTTTAAAATATTTAGTCATAAAAGAACATTAAATTTTTTGTTTTTCAATTTCAAAATTTTGCACACCATTCCGGCATAATGATTAAATTCAATTGGAACGTCTATGACTATTTCGTATAAAATTTTGTTATTGCCGAATAAAGTGCTAATTATTATTGGGTCTTTTAGTTTTTTTTTTTTTTATATTGGGAAATACTGATTCGTCTATTATAGAAACAGTAGATCCTGAATCTATTAAACAATTGATTTTGGTTTTACCGATAGTAAATTCTACTATTGGTAATGAATTTTCCGAGGCACTAAATGAAAATTTTCCTCGACTTTAGGAGGATCCACTTCCATTTCCTCGGCATTTCGGTTGTTCCGATAGTATTGGAAATAATTTTCACTAGGGTTACGATAGTTATTACTATATTGTGGTTATCTATTATTATTATTATAATTATTAGACCGATTGTTATATTTATTATTTGAGAATTTTTTTTTAGGATTAAAGTTATTATTAGAATTATTATAGTTATTATTATTTTTATTTTGAACCGAACCGTTATTAAGATTATTATTATAATTATTTTTATGACTATTACAACGATTATTATTTTGATTATTAAATTTGTTATTAAACTTGTTATTACTTTTAAAGTTACCACGATATAAATTATTTGAGTTATAACTGTTACTAGAAATTCCAGTTTGTAACAGTTCATTATATGTTTCCTCTACAGAGGTAAAATTTTTTGTTCTAAGATACATAGAATCTTGTCTATTAATTTTATTTAAAAATTTATCGAAAATACTTTTTTCGTTATTCTCGGGTTTAAAATCTATAGGTTTACTTATGTCTAAATTATATTTAATATTTAGTTTATCTAGTATTTCATTTAATTCAGAATAATATTGACTTACCGTGGTTAATTTTATTGCATCTGCTTGTTCCTTTAGTGTTAAATAGTTCTCCTTAATTCCAAATGATTTAATTAATTGGTTCTTTATTTGTTGCCACGTTGTAGTTGTTGCTAATAATTTCCTAATAGATGTTCCCGCTTGGCCCACAATTTTGGTGGTCAAAATTCTACTTATATAACTTCTTTCATCAATGTTCTCTAGTTGACTTAATAGCGAGTCAGCCTCTTGTAAGAAGTAGCTCAAATCGTTCGGGTTTGCTCCAGTGAATGGTTCAACGGATCTGGCTTCCGTTATGATATCTCGGAATGTAACAACCATTTTTTATTTGTATAAAATTTTTTTAATGATGATGTTCAGATGACAGTTTATTATTATAATTTTTTGATATTTTGTTGGTATAGTTGTTGATATTTTTATTGATATTTTTGTTGATATTTTTATTAATATTTTTGTTGATATTTATTTGTTTATTAATGTTGATTTTATTTATTTAGGTAAGTAACAATGTTGATCACTATTTTAATTTTAATTTTAATTGCCGATTTTATTCTTTTTAACAAAAGAACGGTAAGTTTATTTGTAAATCAAATATTATTTGTAAATCACAATAAAATAATATTTTTGTTTATTACATCACAATATAAAGTTTTTATTTTTCATTTATTTATAATATTTATAATTTTATAATTCACTTTGTAAATCAAAAGTGTTTTATTTTTGTTATATAAAAAGTTTATTTAAAAAAAAAAATATATTTTGTAAATCAAAAATAATATTTTTATATATATATTGTTTTTTTGTAATAATTGTATTGTTCTTCTTGTTTTTTTTTTTTTTTTTTTAAGAAAAAATACTAATTTATATTTTTTATTCACTTTTTTTTACCGCTGGCAATCCTACCGACTGCGCCAAAATTAGGTTCGTGTCACTTCCTTTTTAAATAAAAAAAAAAACAAAAATTGATTTAACAACAAAAACTTAAATTATTATTTATTTATTATATTTTACTTAAATTTTATTTATATAATAATTAATAATTTTTTAGAAGCTAGAACTTATTACTTCAAAGACTAAAATGTAACTGTGCTTTTATTTTATAATAATTAGTACAGTTGGAAATAATTAGTTGCAACTATTCGCGATGTCATCAGTTTTAATCGCGTTAGTAAAAATTATGTGAAGAAAAAAAAATATAAATGAAGACATGCAATTTGACACTTTTGTTTACTTGAAAGATTGAAAGAACATTTTAAGTAATATAGGAAATTTCTAATTTAAGAATTTAAGTTTATAGAATAGATAACTTACGCAGTCCTCGCTATAATCTCCTTTCTAGTAACCTACACCACAAACTTTATGATTGTAGCGCCATTAGCTGTTGAGTTATTCTTATTTTTTTATATATTCGTTGGCCCTTAGAACAATTAAAAGGTCCAGAATCCGAACGCATTGGCCGATTTCGCCCATATACAATACCCGCCGTACTTTAAGTCCTAGTAACCTACAGTTAAAATTTCATCAAGATAGCTCCATAAGTTTTTGAGTTATCGTGCCTACGGACGTACTTGGCTATATCGACTTAGGAGGTCACGTTGATCCCAAATATGTATACTTTTCCATATTTAGCTCTCTTGCTTTAGGTGGTTACAAACACCATGCCAAAGTTAATATACCCTTTTGCTTTTTCATAGGTGTAGGGTATAAAAAATTAAAAAATAATTTTGCAATATAATGTGGAAGCTTAATGGTTTTTAACTCTTCCCCCCTTAAGACGAAATGTCCCTCTTTTGCTTTCGAAAATGAAGTATCTCTCTTCTAAAGTTGGTTTTGTATGTTTTTCTGTTTATTTAATTGGCTTGATATCAATGGTTTTATCCTCTTCAAATTATTAATTGTTTCCTTGTTATCATGCTCCTCGTTGTTATTGTTGATTTTAAATTTAACCCCTTTCTTTTGAATGATAATTATTCCGATTATTAGTAGAACAAGTATGCTAATGATAGAGAACCCAATGCTAATGGTGCGTTCTAGTTTTCTTTCGTCCTTTGTTAATTGAATTTCCTTTGAATATTTGATGTATATCTCGTTTAAAAATTTCAATGATAAATATTGATGTAATTCTCCTTCCATTAATTTGGGTTGCAGAATTGGTGGTAAAATCTTAGCTGTTGAAATCTTTATTGATGTAAAAGTTTGATTATTTATCTTTATTGCATTATGCAACCTTATTACATAATTGCCGTTGAGTGGTCTAAGGCTTTTAGTCAGAGCATGTCACTGGCTATTTCATCTATGTACGAGATATGATGACTGTTGATTAAATTGCATTTCGATTTTTTTCCTTCTATGAGTCTTTTCGTGCAAGTAGGATTTACAATTTTAATGTTTTATTTATTTTTCTACAATTTCCTTTTATTCCATACATTTCTTTTTGATTTATTAATATTTAGGATTTAGAGAAAAATATGGGGTTTATAATACCAGTTTTTGCCCAGTGGAATACATTATATTTACTATTTCTTCTTTCATTGTTTTAAATTTACTTTGTATTCTAATATTCCTACAATTTTCTCTATTTGGATATTATCTAAAATTTGATTTGCAATTTGGGTAATATTATTAATACTGTCATTGTGGATTTTATTGATTATGGTCTGCCTATTATTGTTTTCTAGTATATTATTATTGTTTCTTTTAATCATAATAAAGTCATAATGGCCAGGTCTTCCTGCAATACATTTCCATGCGCTTCCTAGAAAGTTGAATGAATTTTTTACTCTCTGAGTTCTGAAATCATCCAGATATTGTTGGATTTGTAGTGCCTCGTACTGGAGATATTGATGTAATGGGCTTTGACATTCTCGTCTGAAATCACTGACTTCAAATAATTTAAAGAATTTTGAATTACACTGAGATCAGTTATGTGTATGAGTCTATAATTTCCTTGTTGGACTTTTGCTTCTTCCAGTTCAATGTTGATGAGGTATGATCTTGAGTAATCCAGTATTTGCACTTCAGCTTGGGATATTAATATTCCTGCGATGGTGGCTTCTGTTTAAAAAGTATCCTGATTTTTCTACTAAGGGGCCTCGTTTCCACCCCGTAAGCTGGATTTCTCTTAGCATGTGATACAAATAGTGGTTTTTTTTTTATTTAAAATCTCATAAATTTTGTTCTTTTTATTTATATAATAAATAAAAAAAAAAATAATAATAATAAGAAAATAATTTTGCAACGGTTGTTAACTCTTAAATTTAAAACTCTTTGTTGAATTAATGTTGCGATCATTCAGCAAGCCAATAATTCCAAAAACAAGCTGTTGCAGATGTACTAACTGCATTGTTATTAAGTGTGAATTTTAAACGAATTAGTTAATTGTATACGAAATGTAAATTCAAATTAGAGTTTTATTAAAAATTAGATATGTTACCATACTGATTTAATATTTTTAAAAATTAATTTCTTTTGTGTTAACTTACCAATACCGGACATTGGACCAAACACTGTATTGTCAGAAATTATGCTGCAATTCCATCGACGGTTTTGGAACTGATGTTGACATTCCTAGAAAAAAAAAAATAATTTAAAAATAATTCGAATAAAGTGTATGAAATTCAGTTATAAAAATTGTTTAAATTTAAATAAACTTAAATAAAATAATAAGATTTGGAATCTATTTAATTGTATTTAAATTCTAAAATATAAACATAAAAATTACTATTCAAAAGCTGATCAAAGTTCTAAAAATCTCGCTTTTACGATAATTTAAAATCGGAAAGATATAATAAACAAGTGATAAAAAACCAAGAGTTTTTAAAAACACATGTTCAAAATTATATAGGGTTTCTTACTGAGTATTTTATCACTTATTTTTATAAAAATATTTATGAAAATAAATGATAATATTAAAATTTATTTATTTCTTCAATTTAATAACTATGAATAACAGTGAAATCAATACTTAGAATATCATCCCAATGCAACAAAGAAAACTTGTTAACAAGTGCGAAATATAATGTTGCAGCTTCAATGTTATCGTTTAATTTTAGAAAAACATACACTAGTGAATAAGTTACTGTTTTATAAAAACATAAAAGTTTTAATTTTTGAGTCCTGAGTCCTCCCTTGAATGGAGAAGGTTCCAAAATTTTTGCTAAGCAAACTTATGATGATTCAAAACAAAATTTGGAATTTTACTTAGAATTTTACTATTTAAGCAAAAATGTTTCAAACTAAGAGACAGTTTCTTTTATATAAAAAGGACCTCTTTTCAAAATTTACGAAAAACCTTTAACACATGTTGAAATATAATGCTGCAGCTTTAAATTTTGTATATTTGCAAATAAAAATTTAAACATGTATTTAAGCTACAGCTGTTTAAAAAAATTTAGTTAACCAGCTTCTACTAATTTCTGAGGGTCTAACTTCTCCCAAAATCAAAAGCTCAGCTTGAACCGTTTAGAGAGGCAAAAATTTTGCAAAAATAGAGTTTTGCATAATAGTAAATTTTAGTATCGTATGTCAACCTTAAACATTTTAGCGATGTATTTTTGTAAAGCCTAAAAGCAGCTCCCTTCTACCATTTTTAAATTGAAAGTATTGCTAACAGAACTCTTGTTATACCAATTTAAATATAGAGCTTTTTTGGAATTTGCGGCGGCTGTAGTTTCGTCACCCTTGAAAATTAAGGAAAACCTTTGACACATGTTGAAATATATTATTACAACTTTAAATTTTGTATGTTACTTAAAATGAATTTGAAAAGGTATTCAATTTACAGTTGTCTAAAAATAGCAAAATTTAAATTTTCGACCCCTTATAGCACCTAAAAAATTTATAAAATTTATAAAACCAGCTATCTTTTGCCATTTTCAGATTGAAAATACACCTAACAGAACTTTTATTATAACAATTTAAATAAAGGGCTTTTTCCAACTTTTGGGGGCTGTAGCTCCGTAACACGTGGGGCTACAGAAAAAAGATCTTCTACAAAATTATTTATTTTGCAATACCTACCCATGGCAATACCTACATTTCTTTATCCTATTTCTAACGGTGTAAAAGTTTTTGTAATCATACGGGCGGACCGAGTGAAGTTTTATAAGCACATTTTTACAAAATTTTTTGATATGTGCTAACAGATGTACAGTTTATAATTATAAAGTTTAAAAAGCTAGGTTATTTGAAAATTGCAAATAAATGCGGTATTTCTTAAGAAAGAAAACCTTGATAAAACACTCCACTACAATGTAAATCGTAAAGCAGCTACAAATTATTATTCACAGAATAAAAATATTGAAATCTAAACCTTGTAGATATTAATATATATAATGTCGAAAGCCCCAGAACTTATTTTGAGATAGCGGCAAAATGGTATGTCCCATTTTTATAATTGATACCTTAATTTAATGGTTAAAATGGCCCACGATGGGTAAAATTATAACAGATTCTATATTTCAAGATATTTTGAAATATAACTTTAGGATTACCAATTACCATTATGCATATTTGAAAAAGACGTGAAAAAATTTTTTAATAAAGTTTTAATTTTGAAGTGAAGTAAATGGTAAAAGACAGCTGAATTTATAAGCATTATAAAATTTTTTTTAGTAATATACAAAATTCAAAGTTCCAACAATATATTTCAACGTACTTTTCTTAAAATTAAAGGACCCCCTATATATTTAAAGAATTTTATTGAACTTAACCGGTTCTTCAAATTAAAGAAACTGTCTTACCTAATTTTTTTGGCATTTTATGTTTGGGATTTTTTGAATGGGATTTTGGGATATGTAATTACGTATCTAACCAAATATTACATTTCGACACTCGTTAAGAAGTGCTTTGACTGCATTGAGATTATATTTTAAGTATTTCACTCTTATGCATAATTCCTAATGAATCAATAAAATAATTAAATAATAGTGCAATCAATTTATTTTTATATATATTTTTTACCCTAAACTCAGCATGAAAAATTATATAATTTTTAATATCTTCTTTCCTATTATTCCTTGGTTTTTTTCATCACTTGTTGATTTATTATATTATTAACTAGCAGATTTACCCGGCGTTGCCCGGAAGCTTGCAAATTGTAAAACAGCAAGTTTCAGCCTATTTTTTGAAATACTACTTTGCCTATAAATGCCACAAAAAAATATTTGTGGAGTTCCGTTAACCCATCGTGGCCCAACAGTTTTTATAAGTTTTTTCGTTGCTTTGCTATATATTAGAAATGATTTAACATATTAACTTCAAATTTCGTATATGTGTTCTTCTTTTAAAATGAACTTCAATTTACTAACAGACTTGAAAGTTGTTAACCCCTGCCGACCCGACGATTGTTCAAAAAAAAATTTGTAAGTAAATTACGTCCAATTTTTGAAAGTAGGTACAACTTCTTTGAATTAGGGGAATACTTAAAAAAAAGGTTTGTCGAGTTCTTTTAATCGAATGCAAAACAAAAACTTTGAAAAACAGTTTGCAAAACAATTTGAACGATTATCTCTAATTTTTCTATACATGGTGCTTCTTGACAATTTGGTCCTTGACGATATAGTTGAGGATGGTAGGTTTCCGGTGAATAATGTTAACTGAATTAAACTGACTATAGGTCAAAAGGGGATTTTCTTGAATTGCCAACGTTTGAATAAAATATAGTCGATGGTTTAGAAAAGGTTTAAAAATTTGCTTTTCATCTTATATTTTGTTTTAGTCCTCGTTTTTTTCTGATTTTATGAGAGAAATGTAGGCTTATTTTTGGAAAAACTGTTTTAAAATACTATGTATTTAAGTATTATATATAACAAATTGAATTTTTTGATTTTTAGATTTCATTTGAAGAAAACTGAAAATTTCATTGAATCTTTGTTCAAAACGCACAAACAGGTCAAAACCAAATTAACCCTGTGGGTTTTAATTAAAATGCTGGTACAAAATTTTCAATAAAATACTTTTAATCGTATAAGAAAATAAAATGTATAGAAAACTTCATAGCGTCGTCGTGGAAAACGGGTTAACCGAACCCAACAAAAATTTGTGCCAGCCTCTATTTTTGACTGCAAAACCACCCTGTAAAATTGGACACAAATCGGAAACACAAAATTTTTTGGAAGCCCGCCAGGCCGAAATGAGTTAAATTATTCCAACCAAATTTATGCAACTAATTGCGGTTGCTAAGAGGAACATTTGTGCAAAATTTCAAGTCAATCGGTCAAACCGTTTTGACTCGACATCAAAAACATTGAAAAAGCTTCTTTGCACCCTCGTGCCCAAACGGGTTAACCGAACTCAACAAAAATTTGTGGCAGACTTTATTTTCGACTGCGAAACCACCTTGTAAAATTGAACACAAATCGGAAACACAAAATTTTTTGGAAGCCCGCCAGGCCGAAATGAGTTAAATTATTCCAACCAAATTTATGCAACTAATTGCGGTTGCTAAGAGGAACATTTGTGCAAAATTTCAAGTCAATCGGTCAAACTGTTTCGGCTCGACATCAAAAACATTGAAAAAGCTTCATTGCGCCCTCGTGCCCAAACGGGTTAACCGAACCCAACAAAAATTTGTGCCAGCCTCTCTTTTTGACTGCAAAACCACCCTGTAAAATTGGACACAAATCGGAAACACAAAATTTTTTGGAAGCCCGCCGGGCCGAAAGGGGTTAATTTATTCCAACCAACTTTATACCATTAATTCCGTGTAATAAAAAGAACATTCGTGCAAAATTTCAAGTGAATCGGTTAAACCGTTTTGACTCGACATCAAAAAAACGAAAAAGCTTAAAACGGCTCTGGAGCCGCAACCTGTTGACTTATATGCGACATAGCCTATGTCACCCCCCGGACTCCCAAAAATATTCCTCTAAAATTTGGTGTCAATCGGACCAGTGGTTTTCACGTGAGTCCTGGACAAACAAACAAACAAACAAACAAATTTTCTTCTTTAGATATTAGAAGATTGGAATTAGCGCTAAATTTAATAAATATATCGATTAAAATTTATGTAATATGAATTTAGAAAAAGTTAAGATATAAGATAAAAGTTAAGGTTAGAGTTTTGTAAACACAAAGTCATTTTTAGACAATTTCTAGGTTCCTTATTGTTTTTGTTTAAAATTGGATCAAGGTTTCGAGAAGCTGCCATACAACTTTTTTGCACCAATACGAATTTTTTCAAAACGAATTAAATTACGAGGATGAAAATTACACACGGTTAGTTTTATAATGAATCAAGTACATATATGAAGTTTTAAAATGTTACGGCTTCATTTTCGGGGGCCTGCAATACAACTTCTTTTTTTTTTTTTATTAATAGTATAATTTATATAATTTACAAAACATTATTTTTTTATGAATTACAATAATTTTTTTATAGACATCAGTCTTAGATTTATTGGCTCATAAATTACAAACGTTTTTTTTTTTTTTTACTAAAAGTATTTATGTATAGTATATTAATTTAAAAAAAAAAAATTAAAACAAAATTCATTAAAGAAAAATTAAAATTTACATTAATATGTTAATATTTAATCTTATGTAACGAGAATATGTACCTATATATATTTTACCTTTTTACAATTTATTCACATCTTATTGACATCTTATTATTTTCCATAGTTAATACAAAAGTTAAGTTATTTATATTTTTGATAATATTTTTTTTTCTTTTGTTTTTATACCCGTGCACACATATATAAACATCGGGGATATTAAAATTACTCCTCCGTTTGTAACGTATCGCAATAGACATACTAGATATAGTGTCAAGGGTACGTATCGACTTAGCATCGAAAAGTGAATCGATCTAGCTATGTCCGTCCGTCCGTCCGTCAACACGATAACTCAAAAACTAAAAGAGCTAGAGTTCTGAAACTTTCACAAAGTAATTTTTAGACAATTTGTAGGTTCCCTATTGTTTTTGGTTAAAAGCGAACAACGGCTTCGGGTAGCTGACATACAAATGTTTTGAAATTATATGAAAATTTTCAAAATTAATAACCAAATAGAAACCAAATATAAAACAAGGAAGATTATAGTTGCCCTTGTCAACTTTTAGATACCCGTGCATACCCACTATGGTGTATAAAATGAACCGTAATTTACTTCCCTTATAGATTTAACTCATTATCCCATAATATCTGCTTAAAAAAAAAAACCACTACACTAACACTAATCGTGTGTAATTTTCATCTTCGTGGTATAATTATTTTTGAAAAAATTCATATTGGTGCAAAGAAGTTGTATGGCAGCCCCCCTAAAATGAAGCCCTAACATTTTGAAACTTCATATAAGTGCTTGATTCATTATAAAACTAAATTTGTGTAATTTTCATCCTCGTAGTATAATTAGTTTTGAAGAAATTCATATTGGTGCAAAAAAGTTGTATGGCAGCTCCCTGAAGCCTTGGTCCGATTTTAACCAAAAACAAGGAAGATTATAGTTGCAACTTTTAGATACCCGTGCATACCCACTATGATCTATACAATAAAATAAACCGTTATTTATTTCCCTTAAGCTATTATATAATATATATTACAAAAAAAATTTAACTCATCATCCCATAATTTTTGCTTAAAAAAAAATAAAAAAGAAACCATAAAAAATAACAAAAAAAAAAAAAAATTTGAATTCATTATCCCATAATTTTTGCTTAAAAAAAAAAAAATAAAAAAAAAAATCAAAAAAAAAACAAAAAAAAAAAATCTCCCACCCTAAAAGTTGGTCCGAGTGATGTCCAACTTTGCCAAGTAACTTGCCCTATTACTTTATCTGCCCAATTTTAATTTTAACCTCGTAGCTTCATTAGATTAAAAGTTATTGAATCGAAAACTTTGTATGGCAGCTGCCCGAAAATGGAGCTGTAACATTTTCAAACTTCATATAAGTGCTCGATTCATTATATAACTTACGGTGTGCAATTTTCATCCTCGTGGTATAATTAATATTGAAGAAATTTACGTACGGACGGACAAACACACATAGCTAGATCGATTTACTTTTCGATGCTGATCCGATACGTACCCTAGGCACTATATCTAGCTCATCTAGATCGATGCGTTACAAACGGAGGAGCAATTTTAATATACCCGAGTCATATATGTATGCACGGGTATAACAATAGGGAACCTAGAAATTGTCTAAAAATTACTTTGTTTGAATTTCAAGACTCTAGCCCTTTTAGTTTTTGAGTTATCGTGCTGACACGCGGGCGGACGGACGGACGGACGGATAGACACACATAGCTAGATCGACTAATTTTTCGATTCTGAGCCGATACGTACCTTTGCCACTATATCTAGCTCGTCCAGATCGATGCGTTACAAACGGAGGAGCAATTTTAATATACCCGATATGTATGCACGGGTATAAACAGACAAAATGTAATCAAATTCTTAATCGCTTCATGGTGTAGTGGTAAGAACATGTGACTTGTAGTCATAACGTGTCGTTTCGAAACCAGGGTGGGGCAAAAGTTTTTTTTTTAAATTCATTTTTTGTTATCTATTTTTTTTTTAATAAAGTATATGTATTTATTATATGTATGAAAAATTTTATTTTATAGTAAATTTGACAGAAAACTCTCATTTATATTAAAAATTATTAATTTTTTTAAATATTTTTATAAACAAATTCATAACTGTTTTTAAAAACATACAATTGATACCATAGCAACTATAATTATTTTCAAAAAAAAATTTAATATGAATAAAAACTCGCTGTGTAGGAAAAATATTTATCGGTTCATGGTGTAGCGGTTAGGACATACGACTAATAGTCAAAACGTGTCGGTTCGAAACCAGGGTGGGGCAAAATTATTTTTTTGTTAAATTCATTTTTTGTTATCTATTTTTTTTTTAATAAAGTATATGTATTTATTTTATGTATGAAAAATTTTATTTAATAGAAAATTTGACAGAAAATTCTCATTTATATTAACAATTATTCATTTTTTTAATATTTTGTAAAAAAAATTCAAAACAGTTATTAAAAACAAACAATTGATACCATAGCAACTACAATTAATTTTTCATGAAAACTCGTTGTGTAGGAAAATTATTAATCGGTTCATGGTCTAGTGGTTAGGACATTCGACTAGTAGTCAAAATGTCTCAGCTCGAAACCAGGCTGGGGTAAAATTTTTTTTTTTTTAAATTCACTTTTTTTTTTTTATTAATATTTTTTTAATTAAATATAAAAAAAACAAATATTTTGAATTTTCTGTCAAACAGTTCAATTGCAATATATGAAATTCCTATTTAATACATAAAAGTGCACGCACGGGTAGATACCGCACGGTTGAAAAGGGCAACTATAATCTTCCTCGTTTTTTTCTGGTTTTTAAATTTTTAAGTGCTTTAATTCTATTTTTAAAGATTACTAATTATCTATTACTTTCAGGGAGTTCATTGTAAGCTTTTAAGCAATTATATAGACAATTAGTTTTTTGATTGTTAGAGCGAAATAGTGTTAAATAGAAATTGTCAAAGACAATTGTTTCAAAATGTTGCGGGTGTTATTATTATGCTCAATTTTGTTATTAACTATTTTTATAGCTAGGATATATAATTCGTATTTACATATATTCATAAGGCTAACATATTGAGTAGAGTATAGTAAGTTTGAAAGATATTGAATTGGATATCTATGAATTATCTCAATACATTTTTTGTTAAGGACGTCTAGTTTATTAAGGTAAATTTGAGGAGCTCTGCTCCGTATTGGGTTCAGATAAATGAGGTGTGCCTTTATAAACGATAAATATATGCTTTGTTTGACAGAAAATTTCTTAGCCTACGTAATGTTAAAATATATGGAGCAATATTTTTTATTATGTGCTCAATATGGTAGTTCCAGATTCCTTTGCTATCTTGAATTAAGCCTAGGTAGTTGATTTTTTTTACTACTTCAATAATTTCAGTGTTGTGGGTAAACCTGGTCGGTAAGTTTATTCTAAAAAAATAAAATTTGGTTTTTTGAACATTCAAACTAAGCTAACGAGTAATATCATTTTTATATAAAAGCGTTAACGAGTAAAAAAATTTTTATATATTCTCTTGAAGAGATCAGGACCCAAAATGGATCTCTGAGGTACTCTTTCAGTTATTAATTTTCTGGAACTATATATGTTATTTTCCCCGACCATTTGCTCTCGATTACTAAGGTATGATTTAAACAAACGTAACTGCGAGTTGGTAAGATTAAGTCTTGCTAATTTATGTAAAAGTATTTCGTGATGAACGCAGTCAAAAGCTTTCTGGATATCCAGGAAGACACATCCTACATATTTTTTTTTATCTATTTAGAAATAAAGTCAGATAAGTATAAACAAGCAGCTGTGGTATTTGATCTTTTTTCAAAACCAAACTTGTCCTCGCTTAAAATATCATTAAAATTTAGAGAATCTTCCAACTTATTATTAATTATAATTTCAAATATTTTCAAAAAAGCTGGTAATATGGAGACCGGATGGTAATTAGAACAGTCGGTTTTATTCCCTTTTTTAAAAATTGGAGTTACAATAGCTGTTTTCAGGGAAGGGGGAAAAGTTTTTAAAGTATTATTTATGAATTTCAACAGGATGGGAATTAGATATCCACCGAATTCTGTTAATTTTTTTTTTTATTTCAGATAATTTTACAATAATATATAAAATTATGTATAAGAAATTAAGTAATTCTTAAACTACAGCTTATAACTAACATTTAAGAACTTATGATTTTTTACAATTTTTCTAATTTCTAGATTTTTTTTAAATTTTCGAATTTTAAAGATTAATTTCTAAGATTTTTTACAAATTTTCTAACTTTACTTTTAAATATGTTTAAATTTTGACTGTTTTTAATTTCTACCGGTAACGAGTTGAAACGAGTTTTATTGCGCTGCATTTTAGACTTTTTTGCTTGAACGTTGTTTTGGTTTTAGGAATTTCGATATTTTTCCTGTTTCTGGTTAGATAATTATAAATATTCTCCCTATTTTGAAGTTTTACTTTTGACTTAATATTATTGTTCAGGATATTATACATTTATTTACATTTTCCAAAGTAAATTAGTTGGTTAATATCCAGTGTATCAATTATTTTATATAAATAATTGGTTCTGGTTCTTATATTCAAATTAAATAAATTTTTGAGGTCTCTATTCATTACCGCACTCATTTGATTTTTATATAAATACTAGCTAATAACCGGTGCGCGTTGCTGCGCCTCTCAATGGAGGTTTAACTGAATTTGATGTTACTGCAAAAAGTTAACAAAAAAATTACACAAGGTTTACACATGTAAATTTTAAACTGTAGAAAGCAATCTTTTTAAAACGATTGCTTTAGTATTATTCTAATAATTTTTGACTCCATTTTCAAGTTGCTTCACGAATATAAAATTTGAAATCAACCGGTTAAATCATTTCTAATTTAGAGTTAAGGAACGGAAAAATCTATAAAAAGCCACTGTGCCCAAATAGGTTAACGGAACTCAACTTTCTCTTTGGGCCAAGCAGTATTGGGAAAATTTGACGTAATTTGCTTCCAAATCTTTTTTTTGCCAATCGTCGGGCCGGCATGGGTTAACCAATTCCAAGTCTGTTAAAAGAGTTAACTTCATTCTCAAAACGGAACACATATACAAAATTTGAAGAAAATCGGTTAAACCGTTTCTAATTTAGAGTAAAGTAACCAAAAAATTTTTAAAAGCTGTTGGGCCCCAATGGGTTAATGCAACTCAATAAAATTTTTTTGTGGGCTTTTTTTTAGCCAAAACAGAATTTCATAAGATCGGACAAAATTTGGACCCAAAATTTTTTTTGACCAAACATCGGCCCGACATGGGTTGACAAATTCCAAAAACGTTTATAGTGTCAACTCAATTCTCAAGGAGCATCACGTATACAAAATTTGAAGTCAATTGGTCAAACCGTTTCGAATTTAAAGTAAAGTACTGAAAAAACCTATAAAAAGCTGTTGGGCCGCAATGGGTTAATGGAACTATTCTTTTTAGCCAAAGCAGAATTTCGTAAAATCGAACAAAATTTGGACCCAAAATTTTTTTTGACCACCCGTCGGCCTGACATGGGTTAACAAATTCCAAATCTGTTAATAGTGTCAACTAAATTTTCAAAGAGCATCACGTATACAAAATTTCAAGTCGATCGGTCAAACCGTATTCATTTTAGAACAAAGAAGTTTAAGTACTTGCACCACAACCCCAACTTGGCGGTCCGCTAGAGCAACATTTTTGGGCCACGATTTCTTTCCGTACCCAAAAACCTCTATATACAAATTTTCATGAAAATCGGCTGGGCAGTTTAGGAGTCTATTCGCTACATACAAACAACAAACAAACAAACAAACATACAAACAAACAAATAAACAAACTTTCGCTTTTATATATATAGATGAACAATGACTCCAACCTAATTCTTCATAATATATAGCCATTATATACAAGTTTAGCAGCATAATTCGAAATACTCCCCATTCTTCTGACAGCCATTGTTATAGGAATAATTTTTTTTTTAATGCTTTTTATATGTTTATCCCATTTTAAGTTTTCATCAATTATCATTCCAGAGTACTTAACATTATCAACTTGTTCTATTATATTATCATTTACCTTAAGCGTATTATATTATCATTTACCTTAAGCGTAATATTATTATTTGTTTTCTTTTGCATTTTGAATATCATATAATTGGTTTTTTTGGCATTTATACATAATTCATTTTGGTCCAACCAACTGCAATATATCTTTAAGTCATCGTTTAGTATATTTTGAAGCTCTTCTAATGTTTTCGCTTTTGCTATAAGGTTAGTGTCATCCGCACAAATGTTGTATTTTGACTTAATATTGTTTTTAGGTAAGTCCATTATATAAAACAGGTATAATAACGGCCCCAGTAATGAACCTTGTGGTACGCCTGTTTTTATTACTAGTTCATCACTTAGAACTTCATTAACTTTAACACATTGGGTTCTATTTGTCAAATAACTTTTTAGTAAGAGATTACTGTTACCTCTAATTCCTAAGTTGTCTAGCAATCTGATATGTCTGGAATAGCTTACCATATCAAATGCTTTTGTTAAGTCAAGAAAACTGCACCAACATAGTTGCCGTAATCTAACGCATCGTAAATATGTTCCAAAGTTGCTGCGATAGCTGATTCTGTACCACTTTTTTCTAAAAAACCATATTGATTAGCATCAAAGCCTATTGTTTTAGTAATAAAACTTCTTATTCTTGAATTAATAACTTTTTCATATATTTTCGAAATTGAGTTTAGCATTGAAATTGGTCTATAGTTACCTCAGTCTTCTTTTGACCCACATTTGTGAATAGGAACTAAATATGCTTTTTTTAACCAATCAGGAAATATACCATTAGTGAAACTTTCATTTATCAGTTTCACTAAAGATGGGGTTATGATATTGACCAACTCTTGTAGATCTCTCACTGTAATTTTATCCAATCCTGAAGTTGCATTTTTATTTAAATTCATAATAATTTGGTGGATTTCTGGTTCTATAACTGGAATAAGAAACAACGAGTTACTATTATATAGATTTTGTGAGCTTAGTAAAATCGTTGGTATTTAGAATGTTTTTTTTAATACGTTCTCCTATTGCAGTAAAAATATTATTGAGAGTATTTGCAGTTTCATCATCATTTTTAGCTTTTTCACCATTGCTTTTAATAACATGACTAACATTTTTCAGTTTATCTTCATTGGTATTTTTTATAGAATTATTCAATATTTTCCATAATTTCCTAGAATCGCTCCAGACTTTTTCAATATTTCTATTAATATAATTTTTTTTTAATTCCTGTGTTAATTGTTCTACCTTTTTCTTCATTTTTATATATTTTGCCTTTTTTTCACTATTAGTCGGATCATTTTTATGTCGATTATATAATGCTTTTCTTATTTTCAGTTTCTCATGAATAAAAGGTGTTATCCAGCTATTATTTCTTGTTCTCATTGGTATTGTCTTAGTACATAATCTTTTTGCTTCTTGTATAATATTTACTATGGTTTCGATTTCTGGTATATTATTATTTTCTATTTTTTTTTTTTCCATGGAACGCATTTGATTATAATCGATTTTGTTTATGTTGTAATAGTTACTATCTTTAATAGTTACTATTGCCAATTGATGGTCCGATAGGCAGTTATTTTCTATTATATAATTAACATCAATTAACATCATATTGTTATTATGTGATCAATTAAGGTGTTAGTGTTAGTTGTATTTCTTGTACTTTCCGTTTTATTAACTATGCTATATCCAGAAGATGCTATAATATCCTTATACTTAATAATTATAATGGAGTTCTCAAATAGATTTAGATTAGTATCTGCAAAAAATATTTGACTTGCCTTATCTATCGGTTTAGGTTCAAGAAAGTCCATAAATAGGTTGCTGTTCTCCACTGGAGCTTTATAAAATGTACCGATTTTTAATTTTGGTTTTGAGATCAGGATTTCAATTACAGTAAAGTTATATTTTTCATCTTTACATATTTCATTGAAACTGATATTATTTTTAATAAAAATGGCAGTCCCACCTCTTCTTTTTTTATTTCTACGGTTGTAAACTGCTTGATAATTGGAGATGTTGTAGGTATCTTTTTCATAATCATAAATCCAAACCTCTGTAATTATTACTATGTCTATTTCTTTATATTCATTAATTAATGTTTCCAGATCCAGTATTTTATTTCTAATGCTACATATATTTAAATACAATATCTTTAGATCTCCAATTTGCATTATATTTTCTTGTTCTGCCATTGTTATCTGCCGATCAAGTAATTTTGCCAAGATTCTCTTGTCTTTTGAAGATTTTCCCTATATTTGTAATAAACATATCGTCTATATGTAGCTAGATCATTCGAAACATCTTTATTGCAGATTCCTATGTTTTCGTGGTATCTGTCATATATTCTCCGAAGTTCCGAATAGTCAGTTGTTAGTCCTTCTTGATAAATTAAAACCATTATATTGGTTTGTGTTATACCATCAAAGCAAATATCATTTTGATCGTGGAAAAATGCCAAATATAATCGCATATTGTTATATATTCTGTAATCCCTTAATCTGGAAAGAACACTATCTCCATTTTCAATTTTAATTCTAATGCTACATATATTTAAATACAATATCTTTAGATCTCCAATTTGCATTATATTTTCTTGTTCTGCCATTTTTATGCCGATTATATAATGCTTTTCTTATTTTCAGTTTCTCATGAATAAAAGGTGTTATCCAGCTATTATTTCTCGTTCTCATTGGTATTGTCTTAGTACATAATCTTTTTGCTTCTTGTATAATATTTACTATGGTTTCGATTTCTGGTATATTATTATTTTCTATTTTGTATTTTAGCATGGAACGCATTTGATTATAATCGATTTTGTTTATGTTGTAATAGTTACTATTGCCAATTGATGGTCCGATCGGCAGTTATTTTCTATTATATAATTAACCTCAATTAACACCATATTGTTATTATGTGATCAATTAAGGTGTTAGTGTTAGTTGTATTTCTTGTACTTTCCGTTTTATTAACTATGCTATATCCAGAAGATGCTATAATATCCTTATACTTAATAATTAAAATTATCCCATTATTTTTGTTTTCAATATTCTTTATTTTAAAATTTTTTGGATCCACTTATTTAAATCACTTTTTGTTTTTTCAGTTTTCTGCTTATTCTTCGGTTTTATTATTAAAGGTAACTCTTTTTTCCATTTTTATACCCTACACCTACAGAATAGGTAAAAGGGTATATCAACTTTGGTATGGTGTTTGTAACCACCTAAAGGAAGCGAGCTAGGTATGGAAAATTATATATATTTGTGATCAGCGTGACCTCCTGAATCGATATAGCCATGTCCGTCCGTCCGTCCGTCCATAGGCACGATAACTCAAAAAATAATGGAGCTATCTTGATGAACTTTTAACTGGAGGTTACTAGGACTGAAAGTACGGCGGGGATTGCATATGGGCGAAATCAGCCCATTGGTTCGGAATCTGGACCTTTTAGTCGATCGAAGGGCTAACGATCATATATAAAAAATCATAATAACTCAACAACTA
The DNA here is from genome assembly GCA_963082915.1 of Dolichopus griseipennis. Lineage (NCBI taxonomy): Eukaryota > Metazoa > Arthropoda > Insecta > Diptera > Dolichopodidae > Dolichopus > Dolichopus griseipennis. The sequence goes on along the minus strand of OY720441.1, from coordinate 240,682,336 downwards.
ATGACGCTATTTTCATGATTTGTGCTCTAGGTTATTGGTAATGAAACTACGGCGGTGATTGCGTACGGTGAGGATTGGACAATGGGTTCGGAACTTAGAACTTTTTTTTCAAATTTAGGCCAAACTAGCATAATTCCGAAACCAAAGAAGATAGAACCTCCAAATTTGGTTTCAGGGTGTCGCTTTAGATTTCCTTAGTGTCTTTGAAATTTGAGCCCAATTGGAGTAGTGGGTGTGGACCAGCCACTCAGTTCCAAGGACCTTAAAGCATATTTTCGAAATTAATAAAGATAGTAACTTGAAACAAATGTAGAAGCTTCAAGTTTGGCACATGGGTGTTCTTTACTATTTCCTGCGTGTCCCTCTAATTTTGTACCTTTCTTAGACCCCCCAATGTGTAAAAGTTTATCATCCAAATTAATAAAACTAGTAACTTAAAATTAAGATAGAACGTTCCAATTGTGTACAAGGGTTAAATAGTATTGAAAGTATGACGGGGACTGCATATGGCCGAAATCGTACAATGGTTTCGGGTTCTGAAACCCTTGGAAAGTTCAAGGGCTAATAAACATATTTCTTAAAAACACCATAACTCAAAAAATAATGCCGCTATTTTGATGAAATTTAAACTCTAGGTTACTACTAATGGTAGTACCATTGGAATTGGTTCTGGTCGAGTTTGGTCAATGAGTTCGCATTCTAGAAGCGTTTGATCGATTTGAGGCCGAACGAGTATAATTTCGAAGCCAAAGAATATATTTCCTATTTCCTATGTGTCCCCGAAATTTGGACTTACTTGTAGTGGTGTAGCTATGTTCAAAGGTACATGCTGCATTTATGTAAAATTTATTTTTATATTTAAATGAATTATATGAAAAGGTTTAAATTTGTAATTGTATTTTAGAAATACATTTATTGCATATTTTGCGTATTAGCTTTTCTATTAAGTATATTATCTAGCGATTTAAAATAATTGCAATTTTGAAAAATTTGGTTTATTAAATATTTTATGCTTTGATTAGCTTTTTCAAAGTCGAAAAAAAACCCTATATTTAAACAGTTATAATTAGAGTTCTATAAAGTATATTTCCAACCTGAAAACGGTAACAGACAGCTGTTTTTATAGGCTTTACATAAAAACCAATTGTATAGGATTACTATACGGTACTAAAATTTACCGTTATTCAAAACTAAGTTTTACAAAATTTTTGGTGTTTCATAACTTCGGAACGGCTAAATCTAGAAACTTGAAACCGTTCCGTTCGTCCGTATGTTTACAAAAACTTTTACATCGTTTGAAATAGAGTAAAGAAATTTTAACCACAGGTAGATATTACAAAAAAATTTCGTAGAAGAATTTTTTTCTGTAGCCCCACCCGAGCTACAGCCCCCAAAGTTGCAAAAAGCCCTATATTTAAATTGGTATAACAAGAGTTTTGTTAAGTGTATTTTCAATCTAAAAACGGCAAAAGATAGCTGGTTTTATAGGCTTCACAAAAATATAAAACTAAAATGTATAGGATTACCATACGGTACTAAAATTTACCATTAAGCTAAACTCAACTTTTGCAAAATTTTTGGCCCCGTATATCATCTAAACGGTTCAACCTAGGGTTTTGAAATTTTGGGAGAAGTTAGGTCCTCCAAAATTAGTAGGAGTCGGTTAACAAAATTTTTTTATCACGCCCCCTGTTTAGGAGCTATAAGGGCTCGAAAATTGAAATTTTACTATTTTCAACCACCTGTAACCTTAACACCTGTTCAAATTTTTTTTTACAAATATACAAAATTTACAGCTGCAGCATTATATTTCAACATACGTTAAAGATTTTTCTTAAATTTGAAAGGGTCTCTTTAAATTGAAGAAATTGTTTCTTAGTCTTAACCATTTTTGGTTAGATAATAATATTCTAGGTAAAATTGCAAATTTTGTTGGAGTTCAAAATTGATTTCCTAGAACCGGAAAAAAATGGAAGGGTGAAGACAGGAGGAGGTGAGCAGATCCATCATAAGTTTGCTAAGCAAAAATTTGGGAACCTTCCCCATTGAAGGGCTACTAGGTCTTCAAAATTAAAACTTTTATGTTCTTATGAAACAGTAACTTATTTACCAGTATAAGTTTTTCCAAAATTAAACGTTAACAATGAAGCTCCAACATTATATTTTGCACTTATTAACAGGTTTCCTTAAGTGCATTGGCGTTATATTCTAAGTATTTCACTATTAGTCATATAATTAATAAATTAATGAAAAAACTAAATTATCATATTATCATAATATATATTTTTATAAAAATAAATGATAAAATACTCAGTAAGAAACCGTATATAACTTTGAAAATGTGCTTTTTAAAAACCCTTGGTTTTTTTCCCTCACTTGTTTCATTTTGTAATTGAATTGGAATAAATATATTTTCATTTATAACAAGTTTTTTTGTTTTTTAATATTTTTAAATAAATAAATTAGTAAGAATTTGTAATATTTTTTAAGAGATAGTGTAATTAGAAAATGTTTTTAGTATTATAAAGTTAATTTGGTTAGCTATGTTTTACAATCAAAATAATAACAGCTTTTATGGCGTTAAAAAGACTTATGGATATGTCATTAAATTTGAACAAAATAGGTGTAGTGTATTTCTAAGTTGGTTGCACCGACTGACTGTTTCTTTACTTGTTAAATTTACACTTGCTTTAGTATTTTTAATTACATCAGCGAAAAGACACTGTTTGACCCATATTCGAATTTATATTATTGGTGACATTAATTTTTTTGCAGACCTCATCATTTTTTTAATTGCGCTAACAAATGATTCATTCACTTTTTCTGTTTCAATTTTGAAATTTCTTTTTTCAATTCAATTCAATTTTCTTTTTGTTGACTGGCTTTAATTTCTTCCAATCTCTTCATGTAATTAGTTTCAATAGCCTTAAGTAATTCAACGACTTCATTTTCATTTTTTTTTATTGCACGTTCAAATTCTTCTTTATATTCCTTAAGGTACTCATTATTTTTGGAAACTGCACAGTCCATGTTTTGTAAGACCAAATCAACATTTTGAATATATTGAATACAGTCGTCACATATAAACTTAATATTCCTGTTGGTGTATAGTAAGTTAACTTAGACTGATCCATTCATGAACATTTTAACACCTCATAATAAAATTTTTTGCACACACCTGTACATTCTACATCCGTTTCTCCTTTAGTTTTTAGTTTGCACTCTTGGCACGAAGCCATTTCGCGTAATTAATATATATAATATTTTTTTGTTTTTTGCGTAATTGCTGGTTATGCTTATTTTTTTATCTTTTATTAATTAAAATAATTATAATCTATAAAGAAAACAGTAAACACATCCGCACCGTACTGTAGTAAACGAATTGATTTATTGAGAATTTCAACCCTGACCCATTCACTTTTCTTTTTTGCATTTTTAATTAATATATCGATGGTTAAGAACGCAAATTTGCTAAGTAACAAATTTATAATTTTACACAGGAGCGTTTTGAAAGTTTGACAACTCGCAGAAAAGGATCCGTGCAAGTTAGAAGATTACGCCAAAGGTTTTTTGTTTTTAGGGTTTTTCTTTAAAAACTCGTTATATTAGCTTTTAACTTTAAAAACAAATTTTTAATAAAATCTGAGTTTTTTACAGGATACATTTATTTTTAGTACACAAATTCTAAGTAAGCACTTAGCGTAAAGTTCTAAGTAACGTACTTAGTATGTTTGCGTTTAATCAGTATTCGTTTATTTTTAGTACAAACATTCTAAGAAAGCATATAGCATTTTTGTATTCTTCTACCTTGTACTTGACCTTTTTGTAGCACAAGGATCTCAGAAACTAATTAACACACACTTATAGAGACTTTATACACTGAAAGAGAATCTTCCGATATTGGTATTAGTACAAAAAAACGTATTTTGGAAAAAATGTTACTTAGCATTTTTGCGTTCTGAACCATTGATATTTTGTGTGTTGTTTTTGATTACCAAGCTAAAATCGAGTACAAAATCATAAATGTTCGTATAGGATACAAGGTTTGACCAAAATCTATCATTCGCTATTTTATTATAGTTTAGGACTGTTTTATATTGTAATATTTTAGTTTTAGTGGGTTTATGACTTATACTAACAAAAAACATTTGGTGATCGGACAGACAAGTATCTGGAAATTATATTTTTTTTCAGTTATGTCAGTTATTGGGTGGTCTATAACTGTTTTACTTTGCGATCCGATTCTGGTGGCGTATTTTTCTGAAATATTATTGTAAAGTATAAAACTGTTGCTAATCAGCGTATTAACATATGATCTTGTTTCTAAATTATCTCTATTAGGCAGATTAATATTAAAATCACCTACTATTACAGATCTTTTATATTTGTAAGTTATTTCATCGTTCTTAGTTATGAAATCCGAGATACGTGTTTCGTGTGATCTATATACTCCTATGATATTAAAATTTTCATTTAATAGTTTAACACAATATTATATTGCTATTTCTCTTCACCAAAAACTATATTACTATTTATTTCGCCTTTAACATAAATAGCGACCCCACCGTATGCTTTAAATCTATTAGTGAACTAAGGGGTGAATCCCGGAATGCTAAAAAACCTATTTTCGAAGACGTGTAATCAAATTTCTGTCAGAACTAAAACATGCACATCACAGAAAATATCCTCAATTAAAGCTTCAACTTCAGACAATTTATTACGTAAACTTTAAGTATTAAGATATATAATATTTAAATTATTTTTATAAATATGTATTCTGGAGTTAATATCAAAATTTAAGTAAGGCTCCACACTAATATCATCTTTAATGTTATTAATATTGTTGGAATTCATTGTGAAAAAAAACAAAAAATAATAAATTACTAAAACTAAAACATGGAGACGATATCTTTCAATAAATAACTAATTTATCAGCTGTTTTATTACTAACAAACGCAAAAGTTTATTAGCAAGTATACTAAATGAACTTTTCGTATCAATTCGATCTGCTGATTTGTCAGCACAGGAAATTAAAGATGCATTTTTTGTACTGAAAAGAGTAAGAATTAACGTGGTAACAAAATGATTCGATAAAATAAAATCAAAGCCGTGTAGAGTCAACAAGAAAAAAATATGTGCTTTTTTATTTTTTAAATAATTAATACCTGAATAATAAATTCTAATTAAGTGTATATATATTATTATTGTTGTTGAAAAGAAATGTGTATTATTAAAAAAGTAAATGTGATTATAAGATTTAAAAAATGTAAATAGAAATTTTGATAAAAAATTTGTAATTAAAGTAAGGTAATTAAAATGTGTAAATAAAATTTTGGTTAGGTAAAAACAAAAGTGAATGTATATGAAATATAAAATTAATATGTAAATTGGATAAAAAAAATCAATAAAACATTTTGTAAATGTTAATTTGATTTTTGTATTGGAAAAAATAAAAAAATAATAATTTTTTGTACTCATAAGAGTAAGAATTAACGTGGTATCAAAATGGTTCGATAAAATAAAATCAAAGCCATGCAGAGACAAAAAGAAAAAGATGTGTTTTTTTTTATTTTTAAATAATTAATACCTGAATAATAAATAATAATTAAGTGTACATATATCATTATTGTTGTAGGAAAGAAAAGTGAATTATTAAAAAAGTAAATGTAATTATATGATTTAAAAAATGTAAATAAAAATTTGGATAAAAAATATGTAATTAAATTAATGTAATTAAAAAAACCTTCGATTCCTTGGTTTGTCATAAAAATATACATTCGTCTTTGACCCATAAAAATTCCATCTCTTGTTGTATTTTAATTTTTTGGTTAGAGTATACACTGAAGTGGAGACAGGTGGTGACAAAAAAAGATTTCACGATTATCAGTCTCTTTGACTTTTAGCTCCGTGGTAAAAAGCTGTTTATAAGTCCGTTTCTTCAACATCACCTCTGATTTCGCCACCAACGTATTCAGTTTCAGAAAATAAATTGGATCTTTGGACCGTTGATATATAGCCGAAACTTTATTGATATCCGTTGCAGTGATGTTCGCATTGATTTTAGTTGCAATATCATTTTTATTAACTTTGGTCCCCTTGGGCAATTCGTCTAACACTATGTTCTTCTCATTATTTAAATTATGTGTTTTATCTATCGACGCCTCCAGATGGTTTATTTCTTTTTCAATAATAGTTGAATTATTTTTCAATAGTTCGACTTTTTTTTTTAAAACTTTATTTTCTTTTTGCACATTTTTATTTTGATTAATGACGTGATCGATTTGGGAACATAAATAGTTTTGAGATTTGTGAATCTCTATCACCACAGTGCCAAGTGTTTTTAAATATTCTGGGATATTATCTACAGTATAATTAGAAAAATCGTATGAAGAAAATTTATTCCATTGCGTTGTTTCTTTTTCTAATTCACTAAAATTTACTTCCACCTCAGTCAGCGTATTTAAGTCCCCCTCGTTAGTATCACCCATAATTATTGATTCGTTTAGTTTCGAGGTACATTTTAAACACTTCAAGTCGGCATTTCCAGAATTTTTTTTTAACTATTTTACTTTTTTATATTTTTTTTGTAATATATATAATAGCATAAGGGAAATAAATAACGGTTTATCTTATTTTATACATCATAGGGGGTATGCACGAGTATCTAAAAGTTTACTAGGGCAACTATAACTTTCCTCGTTTTTCTAAATAATTATCAAATTTTTTTTTGGTTATAACATGCTTAGAGGGCGAACATGTATGAAATATTTGATTTTTTACTTAATTTATATGATAAAAATAATGATTTATATATCGAATTATATATTGATTATATATATCGAAACTCGTTAATATACATTGGAATTGTATGCTATGTCTGGATTTCATATTTTTTCATAATTATTAATGAATTGATAAAATAACTATGTTTGGATTTCATATTTTTTCATAATTATTAATGAATTGATAAAATAACTAAATTATAATATTATCAATTTTTAGCAAATTTTAAAAAAAATTTTGTAAAAATTTGGATATATAGCTTCTCCCTGTCCGTCCGGCCGTATGTTTAAAAAAAACCTTTACACCGTTTGAAATAGGGTAAAGAAATTTTAATCACGGATAGCTATTGCAAAAAAAATTATTTCGTAGAAGAATTTTTTTCTGTAGCCCCACCCGTTACGGAGCAACAGCTAACCCAAAGTTGGAAAAAGCCTTATATTCAAATTGTTATAACAAAATTTCTGTTCGGTTTAATTTCAATTTTTAATTTTAAATTTTAATTTTGGCTCCAAATATCATCTAAACGGTTCAAGCGAGGGTCTTGAAATTACGTGATAAATTAGATCCTCAGAAATTAGTAGAAGTCGGTTAGCAAAATATTTTTGTCGCGTACCTTGTTTAGTAGCTATAAGGGCTCGAAATTTTAAATTTTGCAATTTTTTAAACATCTGTAACTTGAATACCTGTTCAAAGTTTTTTTTATGGTATACAAAATTCAAAGTTCTTAAATTATATTTTAACATGTTTCATAGGTTTTCCTTAATTTTGAAGGGTGACGAAGCTACAGCCCCGCTAATTTCAAACAAGCCCTATATTTACATTTGTATAACAAGAGTCCTGTTAGCTATAGCTTTACAAAAATACATTGCTTAAATGTATAGGGTATAGGCATACAGTACTAAAATTTATCGCTATGCAAAACTAAATTTTTGCAAAATTTTTGGCTCGCATATCTTCTAAACGGTTCAAGCAAGGGTCTTGAAATCAAGGGTCCCAACCAAATATGATAATTCGACACACATTAAGAAGTGTCTTGACCGCATTGAGATTATATTTTAATAATGAATTGATAATATAACTAAATAATAGTACAATCAAATTATTTTTATACATATTTATACCCGTGCAGATATATATGACATCGAGTATTTCTTTTTTTCTTTTTTAAATTTATATTTTATTATTTATTATTTTGTTATTTTATTAAAATAGAGATAGACAGTTAAAAAAAAATTGGTATAAATCTCGCTTATAACTAGCTTATATCGAATAAAATATAAAACAAATATTATTTAACGTTTTTAAACAAACTAGTATCGCCCTGTACTCGAAATTCGAGCTATTTTTGCTTTTAAATTAACATATAAAATTCGTTTTGTGTAAATTATATTAGACTAATATTACACGACAAATTATTTTTTTTTTCCTATACATAATACAAATTATGCCAACAAACTTGTCATCAATTCTTGCACTTGAAATTTACTTTAAATTTGCTTAATATTTCTCAATTATAAAAACGTTGTTAAGTACCTATTTTTGAGTTTTATTCCTATAGCTTAAGCCGTTTTAAAGACAGGATAAATTGATACAGTTAAATTAAATTTAAATTCTAAATACATATAAATATTATTCTAATAAATACATAATTCTAAACATATACATATACATGTTGAATTCAAACAAAAGTAATAATTTTAATAATACAAAAGTAATAATTTTAATAATCCAAAAGTAATAATTTTAATAATACAAAAGTAATAATTTTAATAATCCAAAAGTAATAATTTTAATAATACAAAAGTAATAATTTTAATAATACAAAAGTAATAATTTTGTAATCAGCTTATTTCTTCTTTCTTCTTCCACGGCCACGTTCTTACTAAACAACTTCTTTCTTTTTTTTTTATATCATCATTTTGAAAAAAGAACAGTAAATAAAAAGATCATATATCATGTTGTTTTCTAAATATTAGGGTCAACGTCCGAATATGCTATAATTTAGGGTCAACTTCCGAATATGCTATATGTAATTTAGCAAAAAAAATTTATGATTTCTGCATTCCCACATTCGGCCATCCTACTTATTCATTTGCCTCAAATGAATTATCACAATCTATTTCAACATTTCCGACTACTGCTTCATCTTCTTCGCTCAGTTCGTTTTCATCTTCCATATACCATGGTTTCATGTTGTCAACGCTAGTTTCTGTTGTTTTTGGTCCTTCAGAGTTTCCCAACTTTTCTACCTTATATCGATCGAATCCCTTTTCTCCTATGATTTTATAGGGTCCCAGAAATTTAGATTTTATCTTCAAGCCGGTGCCAAATTGAGTTCTTTTTATGGCGACCATATCACCAATTTTAAATATTCGTGCCGATTTCCTTTTCCTTCTACATTGGCGACGATTTTCTTCTTGTATTTCCAATATTTCCTTTCTTGCATTTTCTCTTCGTTCGTTCCGCTCTTCTTCAAAATCATATCTGATTTCGTCTTCTATTATTTCGTTTTAATCCATTGGTGTCGTTTTAATAGCGCGCTGAAACGTCGAGTTCAGTACCCGTTGAAGAGGTTTCGTGAAGTTGTACCACTTCTCTGGATCGTCCAAAGACATTTTGGTAAGAGCTGCAATAATTGTTCGATTCAGCCTTTCTACTTGCCCGTTGGAACGTGGAACCCCAGGTGTTATGTAATATAACTTAATATCTCGATTCTTACAAAAATCTTGGAAGTTGTTAGACGCAAACGCTCCTCCTCTGTCTGATATGATTCGGCTTGGATATCCAAAAGTTTCTGAAATTATTTCTAATTTTTGTATTGCTTCGTCTGAATTTAAAGTTTTTGTGGGGAATAGCCACGAGAACTTCGTAAATCCGTCGATTACAGCAAAAATGTAGCGATAATGTTTCTTTGTGTTTTGCAATGGTCCTAAGTGATCGATGTGAAACGTATCGAGAGGTCGATCTCCTTTTGGAATTGGGTATATCATTCCTTCTGGTTTTCCGGTTTTTCTTTCAGCAAGAATACACCTTATGCATCCTGCAATACAATTATCTATCCTATTTTTCAGATTCGGGATATAAAATTCTTTCTCCAGCAATTCTTTCATTTTTTTATAATGGAAGTGCCCTTTTTCGTGAACTTCTCGGATGATACCTGTTTTCATGCAATCTGGAACGACATACAAAATATTATTATTATGACTTTTACATAATATACCATTATTTATGAGATAGTCCTTATATGATCCGTTTTTCAAAATTTCCATAATAGCTGCAATCCTTTCATCCTTTTGTTGTGACTCTGCAAGTTTTGACAAAAACGTACTTCCAAATGTACTACCATAACTTACGCACATCGCAACTGCATTTCGACTTAATGCATCTACATGTAGCATCTTTGTACCGGGTCGATGCTCAACTTCATAATCAAATTCTTCTAATAATAGTGCCCATCGGGCTACTCTGGTTGTTAAATCCTTTTTCCGTATGGTACATTGAAAAGCTTTACAGTCGGTAACCAGCTTAAACTTTTGACCCAATAAGTATATTCTAAATTTTTTAACGGCTTCTATGACTGCCAATACCTCCAGTTCATAGCTACTATAATTCCTCTCTGCCTCATTGGTTTTCCTACTCATGTAAAATACAGGGTGAAGGGTTGAATCTTCAGCATCTCTTTGTAACAGAACTGCACCATATCCGTCTTTGCTGGCATCGGTATGTAATTCGGTGGGTAACCCATATTGAAATATTTTTAAAACTGGAGTTGTGATCAATGCACTTTTTAAATTTTGTATGGCTTCAAGTTGTATTTCTTTAATCTGAAATTTTGATTTTTTCTTCAGAATATCGCTTAGTGGCTTAGCTATTAATGAAAAATTTCGGATGAATTTTCTAAAATATCCTGCTAGTCCGAGGAAGCTCTGCAATTGTTTAATTGTTCGTGGACAAGGAAAATCTATAACAGCTTTTACTTTCGCTTTAGAAGGTGAAATGGTTCCTTTAAATACCCGGTGTCCCAAATATTCTATTTCTTCTTGTAGAAGTTGGCATTTCTTCCATTTGATCATTAATCCATTCTCAGCCGCAGTCTTCAAAGTTTTCTTTAATCGTTCAATCGCTTCATCTATAGCTTTTGCCAGAATAACTATATCATCCATGTAAATAACTACAATTCCTTCTCGTATCAAGTCTCTAAAAATATAATTAATGTATTTTTGGAATATACCTGGTGAGTTACACAAGCCAAATGGGACGCGGTTAAATTCGAAATGACCACCTTGCGTTACAAAAGCTGTAAACTTTCGACTGCTTTCGTCTATGGAGACGTGAAAGAAACCGTTCTCTAGGTCCAAAGTTGTAAAATAATTTGATCCTTGTAACTTGTCTAGCTGGTCTTCTATCACCGGTAAGGGGTACCGTTCTTTATAAATTTTTTTGTTGACCGCCCTATAATCGATGCACATACGGTATGAATTGTCTTTCTTCTTTACAAGCACAACCTGGCTGGAATAATCTGAGGCGCTCTCCCGAATGATGCCCTTTTCAAGCCATTCTTTTACTTGAATATCTATTATTTGACGTTCCATAGGTGGAAACCTTCGTGGAGATCGGAAAACTGGTTCTTCATTCATAGGCACGATTCTCATTTTAATTGGCGACTCGGGTGGTTCTACAGGTGAATAGTTTTTAATCAAATTATAAATTTTTTCCTTCACTTTCACATCTAATAAATGTGACAAATCCGGTGTGATTTGCTCATCGTACAAATCAGGGTCAATTTGTGCTAAGTAACATCCTGCGTGTTCTGGCTGGGAATTTTCCGATTGAGTTTTGTTTACAATATCGTCATTGCAATTTCTTTCTATAGTAACATTTCTTCCTTGAATTTTCACCACAGCTCTAGACAATAAATCCATTCCAATTACTACATCTGGGGTGATATAATTTTCTTCTACCATGTGCAGTGTAACGTCATTAAATATTATGCCATTAATTGTGATATCAACTATGCAGGCGCCCTTTGTTTCCACTTTAGCTCCTAAACCAGTCACTGAAATACTTTGGTTACTAAAATTATATTTTGGATTTATTAATTTAGTTAAGGATTTTTTAATAATACAAATATTGCTGCCAGTATCAATTAGACCGTTTAGCGTTATGTCATTAATTTTGATTGGGTGCAGCTCCGTTGTTTGTACTACATGAGCTGCCGAGGTAATCTTATTTGGACAATCAGGACGTTTATGACCAAATTCATTGCACCCGAAACATTTAGGGCCTTTATTTCTGTTTGGACATGCGTGTGCTTCGTGAGTACTTACCCCGCAATTAAAACAATATTTCTTTTTTTCTACCGGTTTAGCAATTCTTTCCAATTTCGGAACTGTATTTGGTCTTTGCGTTCGTTCTGTAAAAGTTGGTGTTCTTTCATCTTGTTTAATTTTTTCGTATACAAATAGTTTCTCCTTCAGATCTTCAATATTTTTAGCCGCATACAAAACCATTTTTCCACTTGAAGTATCTCGGATGCCATCGATTATATAACTGACGACCGATTCCTCATCGATTTGCGTTTGCGATGCTAGCCCTACCATAGCGTACAAATATTCCCTAAAAGTTTCATCTGGCTTTTTCTTCCTTTCCCGTAAAAGCTTATGAACCTCTGCACTAGTTATTCTCCCACTAAACTCTTGTATTAGCGCTATCTTCAGATCGCGATAACAAGTTGGTTTAACTTCACAATCCATGTAAAGTTTCGCCGCTCCAACTAAAGACTTGTTACAAAATATAAACCGTTGTAGCTCATTCCACGCAAATGTAGTTGCATAACGTTCGAAATCTTCAATCCAATTTCTCACGCAAGTTTTGTTGTCTCCAGAAAATTTTGCCACTAAATTTTCAAAATCTGAAAAATTTAACCTAACTGTCGAATTAGTTGTTGTCCCCTGAATTCTGGTGGAATTAGCCCATGTCTCTTCATCATCAAAATGCACTGCTGAATCACTGGTTCTTCTGTTTCTACCTTTTCTACCCATATCAAAATAAAATTTAAAATAACCTTACAAAAATTTGCTTTTATTTTTAACTTTTAAGGAAATTTTATTTTTTATATTTTTCTTTTTTTTTTTTTTTTTACATAAAATATTTAGCGGCAATAATTAGCGGTATTATAACCATGCGTTCTACCTTCTTATTTATTACCGTAATAACTGACGAATCCAGACGCTTCGTTTCTGCTCCGTTAGCTAAATAAGCACGTGTTGTGTGTATTTTAAGACTTTCTTTTCCTCCGTTTTACCCTTTACTTTAATTTATTCACCTTCTCAATATAAATTTAAACTTATAATCTTCCACGTAAAAGTTTTCTTATTTTTTATTCTTTCACCAAATTTTAATACCGACGAAATTTGTGTACAATAAATAGTCTTAGCACATTCTTTACTTATATGCTTATTTATTACAAAAATTTTAAAATGCTCACACTAGTTTTAAAACGTTCAAAAAAAAAATTTATTTAGAGCATATTTTATCTGTTCATATTTTGTTTTACAATTACTGTTCATTTGCCATTACTTTTATATTTTCAAATATCCATAAAAATATTATATATTTTTTAGTGAAACACTTAAATTTAATAAAATAGCTTTTTTTTTTTAATCTCAATCCCGGTTGAGCCCCCAAATGTTGAATTCAAACAAAAGTAATAATTTTAATAATACAAAAGTAATAATTTTAATAATCCAAAAGTAATAATTTTAATAATACAAAAGTAATAATTTTAATAATCCAAAAGTAATAATTTTAATAATACAAAAGTAATAATTTTAATAATACAAAAGTAATAATTTTGTAATCAGCTTATTTCTTCTTTCTTCTTCCACGGCCACGTTCTTACTAAACAACTTCTTTCTTTTTTTTTATATCATCATTTTGAAAAAAGAACAGTAAATAAAAAGATCATATATCATGTTGTTTTCTAAATATTAGGGTCAACGTCCGAATATGCTATAATGTTAGGGTCAACTTCCGAATATGCTATATGTAATTTAGCAAAAATAATTTATGATTTCTGCATTCCCACATACATGAAGTCAAGAACCCAAATTTCGAGTTAATGCTGTCCTTCATATATCAAACTGTACTTTTTTCTAAACATTTTAGTACGATTTGAACTATGTTGTAGTACGTATTCTGTATCCTAACCTAATTAAAAAGCTCTATGAATAAATAATATGTACAACAAAATTTAACATATCATAATTCATAAGTTTAGTACTTAATATTATATTATATTGAAGCTGCCACAAGTATAAAATAATAGTCAAGTTGACCGAAGTTTTTTTTTAAATCTCAATCTTAAGACTTATAGCATAAAAAAAAAGTTTTTCAATAAATCGAAGAATATATTTTTCCTACCATTATTCCATTTTTAAATTTAATAGCTACATAGGTAAATTTTTACTACAAATGTATGCCTAACTTAAGTTCTGAAGAGCATGCGAAAATGATTCTGAATTCTTTAGTTTACTTTATACCTTTTTGTCTTGTTAATTTATTTAATATTTCCTAATTTTTTTATTGACAAAAATATATTTTTATATATGGTCATGAGCCATGACTCATAAGTTTCTTAAAACAAAAAAATATTATTGCTCTCATTCCTTTATGAGAAGTAAACTCTTTTCTACTCTCAACTAATGTCAGCTACACCAGCTCTTATAAAACAGTATATGACAGAGTAGATAAATAATTTCCGGCAGATGGCTTTAATTAAAATTCATTTGAATAGGTTATGTTAAATCAAATTTTTATTTGTTAACCAATAAGCACTTACCCTCCATAAGTTAACTTCCATTGAAAAAAATATTCTTTATATTTATATCAGCAATAAACCTTACTTTTTCACTTTATTTTGATTATTTAAATATTATATTAAATATAATTAACTTATCAAATGACAGGTAGTTTAAAATGTCAAATACATATATGACAATCTGACAATTATGTAATTCTGAAACAAAAATTCGGGTTCCATCTACAAACTACGCCAATCGAATCTTAATGCAAACTTTTTGATATATAAAATTTGTTTTATATCTATTTTTTTTTACTAAAAATAGTTTTTTTTATTGTAAAAAACTTTATTCGATGTTCAAAATGTAAAATAAACTTTTCAATTATTAGAATGAAATCAAAACATACGACGTACAATTTTTATACGGCAGTACGTCAATACGTCTGTCTAAATATCCTTAAACCGATACGCGCGTAGAGTATTTAATTTATCGAAAAATATTTTTTTGAATGTTTTAATTTAGTACCTACCTACAAAAAATATTTTTAATTTCATATTATAGGTATTTTGAATATAAGATTTTTTTTAATAAAAATTATTTTAAAAAAATATTATTTATTAAATTAGAAATATAAAAAACGCCAATAATAATATTTTTATACATTTTGTCAATATTTGTAAATTTTAAAAATCCGAGATACTGTACATTGCGTTACGCGTATTTTCGCTGCTCTAATGTAAATTTATGTACCTACCTATTTATTTCTCAATTTTTTGACAGAAATTATACGCTGTACGCTTTTATTTAGGTTAGGACCTAAGGAATAAATAACTTTTTTTGAGAAATATAATTTTTTTAGTTTTGCAAACATATTGTATTGTAGGTATTTTCAATTTATTTGAATATTTGTATGTTTTAAACTAAATTATTTAAAAAAAAATGTTATTCTAAAATATTTTATTTTTAAAATTTAATCGCAGTAGCATAAGAAAAAACAATTTCAATATGTATTCTTATTCACTTTGTCAATTTTTAAATTTTAAAACTCTGAGGTACAGTACGTCGCGTATGCTTTCATGTAAATTTTTTTACATAACTAATTATTTCAAAATTTTTTGTCAGAAACTGAATGCCGTACATGCTGATTTTGGATGATCCATAAGAAACAAATCATTTTTCTTAAGAAATATTATTTTTTTTAAGTTTCTGCAAACATATTATAGGTATTTTTTAATAAACAAATATTTTACAAAGATATTATTTTAAAGTTTCTATTTATATTTTTCGCTTTGTCATTTTGTAAATCCGAGGTACCAGTACGTCGCATATTTCGATTGGTCACATGTAAATTGATGTACCTAACTATTTATTTCAAAATTTTCTAGAAATTTCCAGAAATTATACACCGTACGCGTTGGTTAGGCCCTAAGTAACAAATCATTTAAATTACAAATTATTTTTTTAAGAAAAATTATTTTTTTTTTTTTTTTAACTGTTTTGCAAAAATTTATATATTTTAATATCATGACTCTCAAACGTAGAATATATTTCAGAAGTCGGTTTTTATTGGACATAAAACTTAACAAAAAGCAACAACAATTTACGATTTACAAAAATTTTTTTTTTTTATAACTGTATTATAATAAGTTGCAAACAAAAACAAAATACAGTACTTTTCGGCTATAACGACCATGATGGGACGGAAAATAATTGTCGTAATAAACGAATGTCGTTTTAAAAGAATGCTGTGAATTTTGAAAAATTAGTATAAGACTTGAACATTGTAGAATGTGATGATTCTAGAATGAACACTTCGAACTCATTTGCTAGAATTTTATTTGATGTGTCAGCCTCAAGCCTATGTATAGTGCTTTTTCTTCTATTGAAATTTTTTTTTGTATTTTTGATGCGTTATTATGATTTTTTTTATATTCAAAACTAAATAAAAAACACTTAATTAATCGCCAAGCAACATATTAGATATAATAATTTTGAATAAAAGAATATCAATGTAATAAAAAACTTCCATTTTTAGGTAAAATTTAATCTTTGGCAAAAAGTGTAAAGTTTATTGTAATTAAAATTGCACCGAGTTCGTTATAAATGAAAACTACTGTATAAACCAAATGTATTGCTTTTCGAATAGAACTCATTTTTTTCGTTCACTTTTTAAGATAAAGAAAAAACAAAAACAAAAAAAAAAATTTTAAAAAAATTTAAATCTCCTTGTTCACTGAACATATTTTGAACTAAAGAAAAAAAAAAAAGAAAGACATAAGTCGGCGCCTATAATATATAGTTTGATTGAGCTGCGAATACAACCGAAAATGCATTACTTTTACCCAGAAAGTCGGCGCATAATATTAGAGTCATAAGCCTTAACTTTTAACAGCGTGACCGTTAAATTTAAATTTACGTTAAATTAAAGATTGGTTTTCACCTGAAAAAACGCAATATTCTAAAAAAAAAATATCATTGTCCTATGAAAACAAAAAAAACCTTTATTTTGGTTGTTGTTTCATTAAAATTGGTCAAATAGTTTGTCCTAAAAAAGGATGTTTAAATTTGTATGGGAAAAAATAAGCCGATTAAATATTATGATTAAGAATTATTAGTTTAATTATATATTTTTATATTTATATATTTTTTTCAATTATTATTTTTCTTCAATTCAGCTTTCAATCTTTTATATTAGGGGCATATTTTATATTGTTAGGAAGTCTATTGAATATTTTTATACCATTAAACATGACGTCTTTTTTACCTCTTTCGGTTCTGGGTGCTGTTAGCCGGTAATGTTCTGCACTTCTTGTGTTGTAATTATGAATTGAAGGATTTGTTGGTAGTTTTAGGTTACTTTTGATTAGGTTATTTGATAATTTGTAAATCAACTTACAGTTTTCTAAAATAATTGTTTGTTCAGAAGGTAGATTGCTAACAGAATACAGTTGAGAAGTCGGATAACCATACGGTAATCTATATAAAATTTTTATAACTTTGTTTATAAGGATGCTTATTGAATTAATAATGTATTTGCAACCCTGGCTCCAAACTGAAATTAAATACCGCATTTTAGACTGAATGTGAGAGTAAAAGACGAATTTTGCAAAAGTTCAAGCAATTTGATCACTTAGTTCATTACTTTTTGATAATGTATTGTTCATAGCTACATTCAGTTTTTCACTTTCCGTTTTGAAAAAATCACTAATTTTAGAAAATTTGTTGAATTCTCATTTATTTTCTTAGTTTTTTACATACCTACTTAAAATTAGATTTTTTTTTTTGTTTCCATAATTTCTTTTTATTTATCTTAATTTTAAATCTTGTTTACTAATTTATTAAATCTAAAAAATATGTTTTTAGCACATTTTCAAAAAATTTTGTAAAAATGTGCCTATATAACTTCACTCTGTCTGTCCGTCTGTCCGTCCGTCCGTCCCTTTATACCTACGGCTGACTAAAAAATATCAGCAACGGGTAGGTATTGCAATATAAATAATTTAATGTTAAAACTTTTTTTTGTAACCCGCCCCGTTACGGAGCTACAGCCCCTCAAAGCCAGAAAAACCCCTATATTTAAACAATTATAATTAGAGTTCTATAAGGTATATTTTCAACCTGAAAACGGTAACAGACAGCTGTTTTTATTAGTTTTACAAATTTTTAAAAACCAATTGTACAGGGTTACCATACGGTACTAAAATTTAAACTTTTGGTCCCTCATAACTTCTGAACGGCAAAATCTAGAAACTTGAAATTTTAGGAGAACGCCCCCGGCTAGGAACTGTAAGAGATATAAAAACTTAAATTTAGCTTTTAAACACCTATTACTTGAATACCTGTAAAAATTTTTTTTATTTAGTTATATACAAAATTGAAAGCTCCAAATCGAAAGTTTCAGTAAATGTAAAAGGTTTTTCTTAATTTTGACTTTGTCCGTCCGTATGTTTACAAAAACTTTTACACCTTTTGAAATAGAGTAAAGAAATTTTAGCCATGGGTAGGTATTTTACAAATATACAAACTTTAAAGCTGCAGCATTATATTTCAGCATATGTTAAAGGTTTTTCTTAAATTTGAAAGGTGCTCTTTAAATTGAAGAAATTGTATCTAAGTTTTAAACATTTTTGCTTCCATAATAAAATTCTAGGTTAAATTCTAAAATTTTGGTGGAGTTCACAATTGATTTAATAGAACCTATAAAAATGGTGGGCTGTGGACAGGAGGCGGTAGGGCAGATCCTTGAAAATCATCATAAGTTTACATACCAAAAATTTGGGAACCTTCCCCATTCAAGAGATATTAGGACTTAAAAATTAAAACTTTTATTTTTTTATAAAACAGTAACTTATTCACTATTGTATGTTTTTCCAAAATTAAAGTTAATATTGAAGCTCCAACATTACATTTCGGACTTGTTAACAGGTTTTCTTGAGTGCCGTGGGATTATATTCTAAGTATTGATTTCACTATTATTCATAATTATTAAATTGATGAAATAACTATATAATATATAATATTATAATTTTTTTCTATATGTACTTTTGTAAAAATAAATGATAAAATGCTCAGTAAGAAACACTATATAATTTTCAAAATATGCTTTTTAAAAACCCTTGGTTTTTTTCATCACTTGTTATTTTTGATTTCATTGCTGATGCATCACATGTTTTTATCATATCTGGTAATTTATTATATGTTTTGATGGCCGTATAATAGATTCCGTCAAGATCATTTAATTTTATTTTTCTATTTATGTTGCGAATTTGGCTTGCAGTGCGGGTGGTGTAATTATGTAATTTATTACTGTATGTTAATTGTGTATCTAAATTAATTGTTCTATGTTGCATATTATATATTTGTAGTGATTGTGTCATTTTGCTATGTAGCTCAATTGGTAGTATTTGCAGCTGTTTATGCAACTGAGTTGTAAGTGTTCTTTTTGCAGAGCAAATAGATTTTTGATTACCTTATTTTGTATCCTTTGGATTATGCTTAGATTTTTTCAATATGTATTTCCCCACACCAGGATACCGGGTCTATTTGTCGTTTTACTGTTTGCTAAGTTCAGTGTTTCAAAGTTTTGTGCAAGGTTACCACCTATTTTCGCATAATAATCATTAAATTTATGTAATTTTACTATTTTTTCATCATTAGTAAGTTTTCGCTCGGAAAAAAAATAGTTTTGATTTATCCTTTTATTATTAATTCTGATGATCATATATTTTGTTTTTCCGATATTAGGAGTTAACTTCAATCGACCCATCCATATGTTTATTATTTGTTTTTTTTAAGGCTATGTATGTATTTTCTATCACGCTACAGCTAAATCATCTGCATAGCGAAAGGGTTTTCCAGCAAGATTTAATTTCGAGAAGCTATTTATGTAGCAGGAAAATAAACTAGGGCCCATAGCTACCTTGCATAAGTCGATATTCGATTTCTGTTACTTGGCTTTTTAATTTGTCACACTCAGCATATTGTTTCCTGCCACTCAGAAAGCTTTTAAACCACATATATTTTTTACCCACAATTCCATATTCTGATAAAATCCTTAGTAGTATTTTCCTATCCACAGTATCTAATCCTTTTGTAAGATCGAAAAATACTATTGAAATTTTCTTTGTTGCTTATACCCTTTTGTATACACGTGATCAAATCGACTAATGCAGAATTTGTATTTGAACCTTTTTTGAACCCATATTGCTGATTATCTACTAATTTCTAACCTTCTAAACATTGAGTTAGTTGGGTGTTCAACTACGTATCTATGATTTTGTTGAATATAGACGGAACTAATATCGGCCGGTAGTTGTTTATGTTAATTTTATCCCCATTACCTTTGTAGATTAGAATGATCTTGCTTATTTTTAATACTTCTGGAAAGACGCATTCCTTTAATAAATCGTTAATTAGATCTGTTGTATTTGTAGCCAATTCATCTTTATATGTTTTGATGATTTTTGTTTGGATACTGTCGTTTCCTGCTGCACTTGCGTTTGGTAGTTCATTTATTAATTTACTTGTTTCATAGATTTCTATCAGTAGTATGTATATGCCGTTTCCGCGTCAGCAAAAGCTCTTGGAGCTTTTTTAATGCCGTTTCAGCGTCAGTAGGAGCTTTTGTCAGCAGTTCTCCAAAAGTTATGCAATAAAATTGTGATAAGTAAAAAGTTTTGTGCTTTTGAGTATTTTAAATTAAGCTTAGCGGTTAGAATATCAGTTATGTTTAAATTTCAAATTAAAACAATAATAAGCTTAAACTAGTTTGAGTCTTTGAGTATTTTAAATTAAGCTTGGTTGTTAGGATATCAGTTATGTTTAAATTTCAAATTAAGATATTTTACTTATTGTTCTTAATGAAATATGAAAAGTTTTAAAGCGTGGTTTAAATACAAAGTTTAAGCTTGATTTAATATTTTCGTGAAAATTAAAAAAAAGTTTTATAAATTAAAAAAAATAAGCTTAAGCTATTGAGCTGAATATTCTTAAGTAGATATGAAAAGTTTTTTAAACATCAGTTATGTTTAAATTTCAAATTAAAACAATAATAAGCTTAAGCTAGTTTGAGTCTTTGAGTATTTTAAATTAGACTTGGTGGTTAGGATATCAGTTATGTTTAAATTTCAAATTAAAACAGTAATAAGCTTAAGATATTGTGCTTACTGTTCTTAATTAAATATGAAAAGTTTTTAAAGTTTGGTTTAAGTACAAAGTTTATATTATCAAAGTTTAAGCTTGATTTAATTTTTCCGCGAAAATTAAAAAAAGTTTTATAAATTAAAAATAAAAGCTTAAGCTATTAAGATGAATTTTCTTAATTAGATATAAAAAGTTTTTAAATATCAGTTATGTTTAAAATAAGCTTAAGAGATTGTGCTTACTGTTCTGAATTACATATGAAAAGTTTTTAAAGTTTAGATTAAATACAAAGTTAATATTATCAGAGTTTGAGCTTGATTAAATATTTCCGCGAAAATTAAAAAAAGTTTTATAAATTAAAAAAATAAGCTTAAGCTAAGCTGAATATTTTTAATTAGATATGAAAAGTTTTTTTAAATATCAGTTATGTTTAAATTTCAAATTAAAACAATAATAAGCTTAAGCTAGTTTGAGTCTTTGAGTATTTTAAAATAAGCTTGGCGGTTAGGACATCAGTTATTTTTAAATTTAAAATTAAAACAGTAATAAGCTTAAGATATTGTGCTTACTGTTCTTAATTACATATGAAAAGATTTTAAAGTTCGGTTTAAATACAAAGTTAATATTATCAAAGTTTAAGCTTGATTAAATATTTCAGCGAAAATTATAAAAAGTTTTATAAATTAAAGAAATAAGCTTAAGCTTTTAAGCTGAATATTTTTAATTAGATATGAAAAGTTTTTTAAATATCAGTTATGTTTAAATTTCAAATTAAAACAATAATAAGCTTAAGCTAGTTTGAGTCTTTGAGTAGTATAAATTAAGCTTGGCGGTTAGGATATTAGCTATGTTTAAATTTAAAATTAAAACAGTAATAAGCTTAATATATTGTGCTTACTGTTCTTAATTAAATATGAAAAGTTTTTAAAGTTTGGTTGAAATACAAAGCTAATATTATCAAAGTTTAAGCTTGATTTAATATTTCCGTTAAAATTAAAAAAAGTTTTATAAATTAACAAAAATAAGCTTAAGCTATTGAGCTTAATATTCTTAAATAGATATGAAAATTTTTTTAAATTTGGTTTATACTTAATATTATCAAAGTTTAAGTTTGATTTAATATTTATGTGAAAAACTTAAAAAATTCAAAGCTGATAAAGCTCGTCCGTTATGTTTCAAAAATTAAGCTTGAAAAGCTTAAAAAATCGGTGGAAATTTTTTGTTTGATTATTAACTTAACTGCAAAAGTTTTGAAAAAAATTAAACAAATAAACGTTTGAAATTATATTGTTAATAATATAAAGGCGTGATCATGAATACAAATTGAAAACGTGATCAAGTTCAAGTTAAAAAAAAAAAAAAAAGAAGTATAAAACTTGGTTTTAAAAAGTTGTTTTTAAAATTAAATAGCATCATAGCATGCTTTACTAAAAGTTAATAAATTATTATTCATTAAATAATATCTTTTTTATTTATCCATGAATCATGGTTTTTATCAAAGCCAAGCCACCTAACCAAAACTTGATTTCCTTTTTTTCTTATTATTTTTTCTACCAGGTAAACATTAGGAAATTTAACAGATGTAAGTTCAGGTTCATAAAAACTGCCTTTTATTTGTTTTTGTGTGTAATCAAGTAAATTGTATGTTATTGGATCAGTTCTTTTTATTTTCGCTATTGTATAAATTTCTGTTGACCAATTAGGTTGATAAGCTAATGCAAATATACCTTTAAATTTACTTATACGAACAAAATCTACAACTTTATATTTTGCTTTTCGGAATACGTTTAATTTATTGTAGACAGTTTTTAATAAAAATTTCTTATTTTTCTTTGTAACATTTTTAGGTGGAAGTTTAATTGTACGATGATATATTGAGTTTAGCGATGCCAGAATAGGTAACCATTTATATGTGCCTTGTAAACTGAATTTTTTCCACATCATGTTTTTTAGGGTGCGATTGAAACGTTCTACAATTGATGCTTTTAGTTCTGAATATGTATGATAATGGTTAATTTTATATTTCCTCATTAGATTTTGAAATTTTTTGTTTAAAAATTCCGTACCTTGATCAGATTGTAAATTTTTTGGTTTTTTACGAGCACGCTGAAAAATATTTTTCATTGCGATTAAAACATTATCAGTGCTTTTGTTTTTAATCGGTTCAGCATACGCAAATTTTGAAAATGTATCAATAACGGTTAATAAATATTTATATGCCTTATTAAATTTTGCATATGGAATCATTTCAACCAAATCAATTTGCCAAGTATCATTTAAACCCTTTTGAATAAATTTTCTTCGTGTAAAGTTTCTTCTAGCGCCTCTATGAATTTCTGACACAACTTGTAGCCTCGACATTATTCTCGTACCATTTAATTAAATTTTCTAAAGTGATTCTATAATTTTCTATTGTATGACATTCACATGTGTCCGGTCCAGAAGTAGAATTATCATATGCCCACGGACAAAGGGTAAAATGAGTACCATAAATTGAAGTGAATTTATTTACTCCAGAAAAGTTTTTAATGTGTTTATATAGATGTAATATTAGTTTCTTATGATCATCTAATAAGACGGAGGAATAAATATTTAAGAACTCCTCCACTTCCATAATTCAAAATGACAGTACTAAGAATATGTTCGCTGCTTTTATATGATCTCTAAATTGTATTTTAAATTCAGTTTCTTATCAGACACAGACCAAAAATGATTAATTTTATTCATCCATTTACAATGATGATAGTGGGACCATCTGGATGTGGGAAAACAACATTTGTGTGTAATTTAATTGTAAATATTGATAGATTGATTTCTCCGAAAATTGAAACAATAAAATGGTGTAACCCAGAAATTTCTGCTATTCCAAAAAATCTAACATTTACTTATATAGACTTTTATACCAATATCCCAAAAGAATTTAGTGGTAATGAAAATAAACCTACGTTAATTGTTCTAGATGATTTAATGTTAGATTCTGCAAATAAAGAGGTATGTGAGCTATTTACTAAAGATTCACACCATCGTAATTTATCTATTATATTCTTAACACAAAATGTTTTTCATCAGGAAAAATTTTCAAGAGATATTTCATTAAATTGTAAATATTTAGTGCTTTTCAAAAATCCTCGAGACAAATCACAGATTTTTCCTCTTGCTAGGCAACTATATCCAGAAAATATAAAGGGTTTCTTGAGAGTATATAATGAGTCAACATCAAAACCTCGTGGTTATATTGTGTTGGATTAAACACAAGACATTAACGATTTATTTCGTATTAGAACTAATATTTTTTCTAAAGAATATTGTATATGTTTCTGTGATACGGGTGATTTGAATAACAACTGTCAAAAGTATGAAACGATTGAAGAAAAACCAACATATATTACATGTATTAGGAAAGTGCAAAAACAGAAATTTCGTAAAAATATTCTTAAATATTGTGATGATGATATTATAAAAACTATTGCTGAAATTGCAATCAAAATATTAAATGATAATAATAAAATATCATCTACACAAAATGCAAAATTAAAAAAACATAAAAAACAATTAAGATTTCTAGCCTGTGCTAAGAAAAGTATAAAAGCCAAAAGAAAAATATTAGTTCAACATGGTGGGTTTTTACCAACTTTAATCGGAACTATATTATCTGGTGTAATAGGGAAATTACTCAGTAAGACATAATGCAGCGAATGATGGTTATGTCAACAGAAATATTTTCAAAATTTAGTAAATTATTTCAAGATGATACAAACTTGGATTTATTAGATCAAAAAATGAAAAAAGTTTTATATGATAAAAACTTAAAACCATTGCAAAAATGGTACTTATATCGTCAAAATCTCCTCAAATATGGAATTAACAAAAGAAACGCAAAAAAATTACCAGAAAAGGTTAATAATCTTACATTTGATACAGGCACTCAAACAAAATTCTTTTCTAAACGAAATGCATTTACAGAAACTGAATTACCTAAATACAAATCAACATCAACACAGACTAATTTTGTACCATTAGTTACTGATGAACTGTTTGAATATGATCCTAAAAAATAGTATTCAGATAAGGATATCGATTTAGATGATGAAAATTCAATTAGAAAATTAGCTCAAAATGAAATGTTGAAAGACGAAAAACTAGTACAAAGAACATCTCTAAGTTCTGATTATCGAATGTTTGAAACACCAAGTGGTGATGTAATTACCGTTGCTGTACCATCTCCTGAAAAAAAGAAGACACTAAGATCGGCCGGTAGTTCAATATCCTCAACTATACTTTCGCAGTTTACTGAAACAAAAAAACGAAAATTAAAACCTTTACTAAGAAGTCCAAAACTAAGAACTTCATCAACACCGGAATGGACAACATATAAATAGTGCAACATTTTATGCCTTAAAAGAAGTTAACAAAGATGGATAGTCAAGATGACTTCTATGTAACATTTAAAACTTTTTCCAGACAACACTTTAGCTTCATTCGAAAATAAATTGCCTATTCACTTTGATTTAAGAAACGGAAACTGGAAAGTAGGTCTTTCAGAAGTTTATCTGAACGATTTCCTACAAACGGAAAAATTTAACAAGGAGAATTGTGCTCTTAGAGAGTATAATGTTTATGTAAGAAACTTTGAAAAACCTCTTGAAAAAATTGAATTAACCAAATCTATAGGTTACACATATTATTTATATGACGATTCGGAATTACATCTGGATGATTGGAAATTTAATTTTTTGCTAACACTTATTAAAAATATAACTCCTAATCCGGGATTTACTCGAACCCAAGTTTTCAAAGAATTTTTTAATGAAATTTTGACATATATCTCTAATACTAAAAATTATGATAATGTAATTTTTCAATAAGTAGCAGATCAAAACAAAAAAGGTTTAATTCGAATATCACAGACTTTTGATGAAGACTGCTTCTTTATAAAAGTTAATCACAGTTATAATATAAAAACATTGCTAAATGAATTATTTCGACAGAAACAAAATATAAAAAATTTCAAAACAAAATTACCAGAACTATTTAAATTAGCTATTGCTAATAATAAAGATGAAATTAACGGAAGGGTGATGATATATTCAGATATAGTTCAATCCTCTGTTTTTGGAAGTACCAAAGCACGTGTATTAAGAGCTATCAACGTAGAAAATTGCAGAATACCTACAAATATTGAATTTGAAAATGTCCAATAAATACCTATAGAAAAAAATTGTTTTGAAACGATAGCGATTAAAATTTGCAACCAATACGGCGATGGAATAAATTTTGTTTCCAGTTACTATCCAACAAAAATTGTACTGCACTTTAAAAAGCAATGATTGCTTAAAAACAATATAAATACTACTACTCAAATATGATATCATATCAAACAAGGAAAGAGCTTACGTGAGATATTATTCCTCTCAAGTAGGTGGAGGAATCAACGATATTGGACCTCTATTACAATTTTATCCAGCTATTCAAAGAGGTCGTGGTTTTGGAAATATATTCGGAAGTTTAATTAGTTACTTAAAGTCACTTTTCACATCAGGTTGGAACTTAATTAAAACAGAGGCTATGAACACAAGTAAAAATATTTTGAATGATATAGCATCTGGTGCAAACATAAAAGAAACTGTAATTGATCAAAGTAAAGGTTGCATGAAAAATTTAAGAAAAGACTCGTCGTTTTATACTGTAGTCAGTAGTTAATCAGCTGCATTCGATGTATGGTGGAAGGCGAAAAGCCATAAAAAGACGAAGCAGTGTAAAACGACGAGCAGTTTCTAAAAAGACACATTTAAAGTCAAAGCGACGAAAAAAGCAAATTGAAACTCCGATATATTCAATTAAATATGGAGTGTATGAAATCTGAACTTGATATTTTTGCATCATTACTAGTACAAACAAGCATATTGCGTTCAGAAGAGGTAGCATACAATCCTTTAGCTTCTTTAGAGGCGTCACCATCAACTATTGAATTTGTTTCGTTTGGAAATGGAGATACATACGAGATTTATCGTCAACCTACATAAAATTTAAAATTCAAATATTAAAAAAAGATGGATCAGTTTGGAGTGCAAATGATAAAGTAGAAACCGGAGCTGATGCAAAAGCAGCCCCGCAGCCCAGTGTTGTAAATAATTTATTACACTCTTTAGTTAAACAATGTAATGTAACCCTAAATGGAAAAAACATCACTCCGTCAGACTCATTATACCATTATAAAGCATACTTAACTACTTTACTAAATTATGGTACAGATTCCAGTCAAACACATCTGGAAGCATCTGGTTGGGAATTGGATAAACCAAATGTAAATGATTTTAACAATTCTGGTTCTAAATCAAGGCAAAAATTATACAATAAATCTACAATAGTAGAATTAATGGGGAAATTACATGTAGATTTTTTCAACACTTCCAAACTACTTTTAAATAACGTTGACATTCAAATTGCTTTGGCATTAGAAAAACAAGATTTTTTTCTATTTTTCAATGATTCAGACGAAAGCTATTTAAAAATTCTTGAAGCTACATTATACATGAAACATTTAACAATTAATCCTAGCATATTAATAGCACATAATACTGTTTTGGAAAAGGCTAACGCAAAATATTTTTATACGAGAAGTGAAATCAAAACATTCACAATTCCAGCTAACACATCCAACATATCATTGGATAATATATTTATAGGGCAAATACCAAAAGCTCTTTTATTTTGTATGGTTAATAATGAAAATTTTAATGGTAAAAGATCAAAAAATCCATACCATTTCGATAATCAAAATCTCACACAATTTCAATTATATGTGAATGGAGTGCCTACACCAAACTCTGCAATTGAAACCAGTTTTACATCGAATAACAATTGCAATTCTCGTGCATATTTAACATTATTTAGTGGAGCAGGTATATATGATTCTGTTGGAGGATACCAAATTTCAAAGGAGTTTTTTTCAAAAGGTTATACAATACTAGCTTTTGATTTATCAGCAGATGGTTCTGGATGGTTCTGGAACTGATACATGTCAAAGTTTATTAAACCAGGGAGTAGTAAAGATTGAAGCAAGACTCAGTTCTCCATTAACTTCAACATTAACATGTATTGTGTTTGCAGAATTCGATGCCAGTATCGAAATTGATAAAAATCGCAACGTCTACGCAAACATATAAAAGGAAGCATAGTGGAGCATCTCTATTCATTTGAAAATGGCATACGCTCTAGTAGAGTTATCATTCTGTACGGATGATAACAATACAATATTTGCTAAAAACCTTGCTGTGGCTGGAATAAAAGAAAAATGTAAAACTATTGTAAAGGAATTAAAGTATAAATTCCCAACCAAAGATTTAAAAAAAACGGACATCAAGAATTACTCTTTTGGACATATGGACAATGAAAAAACAACTAATAATTTAATAAATTTGCTTAAAAAATTTGATATAGTGTTCACAAATGGTAAACTTAAAGTTGAATTTTTAACGGTATACATAAGTGGAAATACTCAGCTAATTGATATTTCTCGCTTACAAACGAAAGCGCTGAAATGTAACAGTGTCACAAGTAAATTGTTTAAAGGTGTTTTTGCTCTTGATCAAATACCGAAAAATATTTCAAAACCTGGTATTTTAGTAATAAACACCGACACTTCTACCGAAAAAGGAACACATTGGTTGGCAATTTTCGTGCCAGTTCAAGGCTGTATAGAATAGTTTGATTCATTTGGAAATCCACCATTCCACAATGAGATTGTGAAATTTCTACAAAATCAATCAAAATGTTTTATTTTCAACAATAAGCGTTTACAAAGTGACCTTACATCAGTCTGTGGACAATATTGTTGTGTATATTTATGGATGTGATGTAAGCGCAAGGGCATGAAAAATTTTATTAATTTATTCAACACAATGTCATCCCCACCCAAAAACGATAAAAAAATACAAATAATGTTTCGGAAAATTTTCAAAAAATATATACGATAAAAACTATAAATACAAAACTTTCGAGTTATAAAACTTTAACAGTTTAAAAAAACATGGAGCCAACATCAAATGCTGAAGTATTTATCGAAGAACAAATAAACAACGATAACGACGAAGCACAACAAAAAAATCTTTTATTAAGCTATATTTACTATTTGGATAAAAAACAAACAATAAAAATACAAATTGGATTTAATGTTGAAAATTTAGCTGCAACAATAATTTTTCAACGTCATCGCAAAGTCATTAGGGAGGTGAATTATTTGCAGTGACATGCTTTTTATGTAGATTTTACAAACATTCAACCTAAATTAAATTCAAATAAATTTCCACTGAAATTCAATCATACAGAACAAACTAAAAAACTAACATTGGAACTAGATCAGTACACCCGCTTTTGCCTTATGCTGGACTTTTTACAAGCAGTGATGTCATATAACAATGGAGCTGAATTAAATGTGCGGGAATATGTATTCAAATATTTTGACAGATGTATTGAAAGGAATAAACTGAAATTGGAACAAGAAGATTTTTATATTCCTATGAATTTACATATAGCTCAGTGTAATTATTCTAGACTATTTTATGAAATACCATTGTTTATGTCTGAAAAAATATATTGTGCAACAATAAATAAAACAAATATTTTTTAAAGCCAATTATTATTATTATCTTTTATTAAATACATGTACAAGTTTATACAATTTCTTTGCAACAAATTTTCTGTATTATGATGGTGAGGGCAAATGGTGATGTAATTTCTTATTTTCTGTAGAGATGGAATTTTGTTATCTAAATTGATAACTTTTACTGAATTTGAAATAAAAGTGTCTAAAAATTGTTTTTTTTAAGACCTTTTACATAAACAACATCAAATATTTAAATGTTAAATGTTCCTCAAAGACATTTTTGACTTTTAAATACTCTATAAAGCCATCATTCCAATCCATGTTATTAATGTTGTTTTTGTTGTACTCATTTTGTCGTTTAACATCACTAATTAACTCTTCAAATGAGTACGGTGCTTTAAATATAAAAAACACTGGTATTAGAGAACCATCATATATCAATCGATGGAATTAATTGAAATAACGCCATATTTCTTTTGTCTTTATCCCGTCCCAAAAATTTAAAATAAAACTGCGCTCTTTTCAATTCCTCTAATTCCGGTTCGTTAGTTACTTTTTTTGAAAATCTGTCCGGCATGAAAAATATAATTTTTTCATTGGTTATCATATCTTCTACCTCACAAAGCACCACAGTTTGATCTCTTTTCGTCTCTAGAAAGCGCCAGGAAAGCACCTCGTATATTTTATTTTGGTGTAAAATATCAATATTATGATATTTTTCACTTCACTCCCAATTCCATTAAACTTTTTAAAAAACCAGCCTAATTATAGAAAATAGAAAATTAAAAATATAAAACAAAAAAAAAAAAAAAAAAACAAATATCTTAACATATTTTTTGTTTTATTTTGTAATATTATGTACTCTTCATAAAGTAAATAATTTTTAATAATAGTAAAGGAAAATTGTTGTTCTTATATGAGGGGTATTAAAGCAAAAATACTAAAAGTCCACTTCATTTTTTTTTTTTAGATTTTGATGCCATCTGTTGGCTAGACGAAATATATACGTATTAAACTTTATAAAATGTTACAAAAGTTGTAAATATCGACTTATTTTCATATTTAAAATTTAGGCTTAAAAACAAAAGTTAAATAAGTCCTTTACAATTATTAGAGCAAAAACTAAAAATATCCATTTCAGTTTAAAATCAAAAATTGTTGAAGTCCTATATATATTTCAGTATTCTATTTCAAAATTTTAAAATGTTCAATTAGTTTGAATGCAGAAATTAACAAGTGATGAAAAAAAACCAAGGGTTTTTAAAAAAGCACATTTTCAAAATTATATTGTATTACATACTGAGTTTAACTTTGGAAAAATAGTTACTACTGACTTATAAAATTTACTGCTAACAGTAAATTTTTTATTTAAAAGTTGTTATAGCCCTTCAATGGCGAAGGTTGCCAAATTTCACAAGAATCTAACTTCTTCCCCCCCCCCCCATCCACATCCTCTAATTTTTTAGGTTCTAGGAATTAAATTGTGAATTACACAAAAATTTTAAATTTTACTTAGAATTTTATTATCTAAGTAAAAATGTGTAAAACTGAGAGACACTTTCTTCTATTTAAGAAACCCCTTTTAAATTTTAGGAAAACCTTTAACATATGTTAAAATATAATGTTGGACCTTTAAATTTTGTATATTAATAAAAAAAAAATTGGACAGGTATTCAAGTTACAGGTGCTTAAAAATAGCATAATTTTAATTTTCGGGCCCTTATAGCTCCTAAACAGGGGGCTTGACAAAAAAATTTTGTTGACTGACTCCTACTATTTTTTAAGGATCTAACTTCTCCCAAAATTTCAAGACTCTAGCTTGAACCGTTTAGAAGATATGTGGGGCCAAAAATTTTGCAAAAATTGAGTTCTATATAATGGTAAATTTTTGTACCGTATGGCAACCCTAAACATTTGCCTTGTAAAAATTTATAAAGCTTATGAAACCAGCTATCATTTGCCGTTTTCAGATTGGAAATATATGTAACAGAACTCTTGTTATGACAATTTAAATATAGGGCTTTTTCCAACTTTGGGGGGCTGTAGCCCCGTAACAGGTGGGGCTACAGAAAAAAATTCTTCTACGAAATTATTTTTTTTGCAAAAACTACCCATGGTTAAAATTTTTTTTCTCTATTTCAAACGGTGTAAAAGTTTTTGTAAACATACGGACGGACGGACGGACGGACAGAGTGAAGCTATATAGGCACATTTTTACAAAATTTTTTGAAAATGTGCTAAAAATGTTTTACGATTTTGTTTTTTAAATTTTGGGAATTTCCCGTTATTACCATTTTTGTAATTCTATGTGAATGCAAATTTTTCTGCGATTGTTTTTATTTGAATTTAAGTAATGAAGTGTGAAGTTCTTTACTTTAGTAAAAAATTTAAATAATAAATTAAAAATAGTAGTAATAAAAAAATTTAAATAATAATTAAAAATAGTAGTAATAAAAAAATTTCAAATTAAGATGGAAATTAATTCAAGTCCTGTGGGATCTCGTATAGTCCGCAAAAGATCAAAAAATCCTAAAGCATGGAAGAGAAATATTGAAAAGACAAAACGGTAAAAAATTTAAATACTTTGATATATTTTGATTATTTAGATATTCTGCTAAAGGATTACCTGCATTACCAAAATGCAAACACAATACAAATGCCCTAAAGTAGGGAATAAAACAAAATTGGAGGCTGTAATGACATTTATTAACAAATTTCATTGCATTGAATCGCATTATTGTAGATCTGCAACATCTTGCCGTACGTATTTACCTGCCTCTTTAGACGTAAGAAAAATGCTTAAACAATACCAAAAGCAAGCTGATTTGAATGTCCAGGTGAAAGAAAGCTACTTCCGAAATATTTTTAATACTCGATTCAACCTTGGATTCGGGACTCCTAGGACAGATATGTGATCAACATGTGTTTCAAACAGAAACAGAATTTCAAAAGAAAATAACGCTGAGAAGAAAAATTTATTAATAGTTGAACAAAGAATTCACTTTCTCTTCGAGCGAAAGCGTTTTACACAAAGCTTCAGGAAACAAGATCGGATCTTTTAACTTTGTCCTTCGACTGCCAAAAAAATCAGGTTCTACCTAAAGTTCCTGACCAAATAGCCTATTATTCTAGGCAAATTTATATGTCTAATTTTGGCATTGTCGAAGGTTCCTCGAAATTTCCATTAAAAGGGAATGTTTCGCTGTATTATTGGACCGAAAATATAAGGCCTAAGGGTTCTAATGAAATCTGTTCAGCAGTGAATCACAAACTAAATTCTCTTAATTTAGAAAACATTGCTACAGTTCGGCTTGTTGCAGATGGATGCGGTGGCCAAAACAAGAACACGACGATGATTGCAATGTGCAGTAATTGGTTATCGAAAGCGCCTAAAAATATTAAGCACTTGGAACTTATATTTCCTGCTGTTGGCCATTCTTTCATTCCGCGATCGTGTTTTTGGTTTGATTGAGAACCGAATAAAAAAATTGGAAACCATTATACAACCAGACCAATATATTGATATATATAAGGAATTCGGTACCGTTTATAAACTAGGAACAGAATGTCCAGTGTATGATTGGAAATTGGAAGCACAAAAATATTTCAAACCCTGTTCTAAATGGCATTTCAAAATAAGTCTTTCGAAAAGAATTATTTTTAAGAGAAATGCACAAAATTCTATTTCAATACGAGGCGAACCATATTACAAGCACGAAATAAATAATTACGCCGGACTGTGCAAAAAGGGAAAAAGCGTGGAGGCTCAAAAATATGGAACCTAATTATCTTCCAACTGGTGTAGTACTTAATTCACTAAAATTAGGTGATGTTAACACACTCCTCTCAAAGCATTTCGGGACAAATTGGAATGAATTATAGGATCTACAATTTTATGAAGATGTTATACATCCCAATTCTATAACTTACGTCCTTCGGGAAGAGAAGATCAAGAATTGTGCGAAATTCAGGAAGAAATTTCTGGATCTTATGTATAACTTTTACAAAATTTTGTTTTTTTTTTTATGTTAATATGTAACTAATTACTTACTAGTTACGTATCTATAATATATTTTGTTAAATTGAATAACTTTAAGTTTGTTAAATATTTTAGCTCGTTATTTTGTGAATTATGTTAATTTTAATTTAAAGATGAATTATATTAATTTTAATGAATGAATGTTAATTTTAAAGTGAATTATGTTAATTTATGTTAATTATGTAAAATAAAAATTATGTTATTTAGTAAAATTGAAAAGTTTAACTTTAATAAATTACAATTTTGCTTCATATTTTATAAAATATTTTAAAATATCTTTCTAATGTTAAAAATTTCTGTTTTAATTTATTTGGAACCATAAATTGAATATGTCCGATAGTTCATATTCAAAATTTAAAAAAGTCCATAACTCAAATACAAAACTTAAAAAAGTCCAAATTTATAATTTTTTAATTTGTTTTTTTTATATAATGGTTTACAGTAATATTATTGAATTTTTGTTAACATAATTTATTTAAAAAAACTATTTTATTTGCGAGAACAGAAGAAAAAAATTGTTTTTATTTTCAAAGATATAGATTTTTGTGTTTT
Source organism: Dolichopus griseipennis (assembly GCA_963082915.1). Taxonomy (NCBI): domain Eukaryota; kingdom Metazoa; phylum Arthropoda; class Insecta; order Diptera; family Dolichopodidae; genus Dolichopus; species Dolichopus griseipennis. The sequence continues at coordinate 240,647,913 of OY720441.1, read as the reverse complement.
TCTCGAAAACATAGTTGGTGGACTTTTTACACTTTTTTTAGACCCCTCATTAATGAAAAACTTTATATATGACTTCCCTACTCATATAAAAAATAAAATAAAAACCAACTAACTAACTCATTATGCAATTATGCAATTTTTTTTGTTTTTATACCCTACACCTATAGAATAGGTAAAGGGGTATATTAACTTTGGTATGGTGTTTGTAACCACCTAAAGGAAGCGAGCTAGATATGGAAAAGTATATATATTTGTGATCAGCGTGACCGCCTGAGTCGATATAGCCATGTCCGTCCGTCGGTCCGTCTGTAGGCACGATAACTCAAAAAATAATGGAGCTCTCTTGATGAAATTTTAACTGTAGGTTACTAGGACTGAAAGTACGGCGGGGATTGTATATGGGCGAAATCAGCCCATGGGTTCGGATTCTGGACCTTTTAATCGATGCAAGGGCTAACGAACATATATAAAAAATCACTATAACTCAACAACTAATGACGCTTTCTTCATAAAATTTGTGCTGTAGGTTACTAGTAATGAAACTACTTCGGGGATTCCGTAAGGTCGGGATTGGACCATGCGTTCGGAACCTAGAACTTTTTGATCGAATTTAGGCCAAACGAGCATAATTCCGAAACCAATGAAGATAGAACCTCCAAATTTGGTATCAGGGTGTTCCCTACTATCTCCTAAGTGTCTTGGGAATTTGGGTCCCATTGGACTACTGGGTCGGGGACTAGCCACACATTTCCGAAAACCTTAAAGCATATCTTTAAAATTAATAAAGATAACAACTTGAAAAAATGTTGAAGCTTCCCATTTGCCACAAGGGTGTTCTTTACAATCTCTTGCGTGTTCCCTTAATTTGGGATCAATTGGAGTGGTGGTTCAGTACCCCTCTCAGACCTCCCAAGTTTTAAAAGCTTATAATCGAAATTACTAAAAGTAGTTACTTAAAATTAAGATAGACCGTTTAAATTGTGTACAAGGGTTAACCCGTACTATAAGTAAAGCGCGGGCTGTATAAAAGCGAAATCAGTCCATGGGTTCGGATTCTGGACCTTTTAGTCGGTGTAAGGGATAACGAACATATATTAAAAATCACGATAACTCAACAACTAATGAGGCTATCTTCATGAAATTTGTGCTGCAGGTTATTGGTAATGAAACTACGGCGGTGACTACGTACGGTGAGGATTGGACAATGGGTTTGGAACTGAGAACTTTTTGATCGAATTTGGGCCAAACTAGCGTATTTCCGAAACCAATGAAGATATAACCTCCAAATTTGGTATCAGGGTGTCCCTTCCTATTGCGTAAGTGTCTCCGAAATTTGGGCCCCATTGGACTAGTGGGTCGGGGACCAGGCACTCAGTTCCGAGGACCTTAAAGCATATTTTCGAAATTATTAAAAATAGTAACTTGAAAGAAATGTAGAAGCTTCAAATTTGGCCCAGGGTGTTCTTTACTATTTCTTCCGTGCCCCCCTAATTTGGGATCATTTGGAGTGGTGGTTCAGGACCTCTCTTAGACCCCTCAAATGTGTAAAAGCTTATCATCGAAATTAATAAAACTAGTAACTTAAAATTAAGATAGAACGTTCCAAATGTATACAAGGGTTAACCAGTATTGAAAATATGACGGGACTGCATATGGGCGAAATCGTACCATGGTTTCGGGTTCTGAAACCCTTGACAAGTTCAAGGACTAACAAACATATATCTTAAAAACACCATAACTCAAAAAATAATGCCGGTATTTTGATGAAATTTAAACTCTAGGTTACTAGTAATGAAAGTACCATGGGAATTGGTTCTGGTTGAGTTTAATTTCAAAGCCAAAGAATATATTTCCTATGTAGTGGTTCAGCTATATTCAAAGGTACTTGCTGCATTTATGTAAAATTTATTTGAAATGAATTATATGAAAAGGTCTAAATTTGTAATTGTATTTTAGAAATACATTTATTGCTTATTTTGCGTTTGTAAGCTTTTCTATTAGGTATATTATTATTTTTTTTTTTTTATTATTATTTATTTTTATTTTTTACTTTATTTTATTTTTTTCAATACAATTCTTTAATTATTTTTATTTGGATTTTCTTATATCTTACTACGACATTTTCTTTTTTTATTTATTAACTGTGATATAAACAAAACATAAAGTTTTGGTATAAAACATAACAGAAAATTCCATATTTAATAAAACAAGTAAAAGTTACTTACAATCTAAAGGATACATATATATATGTATATTAATAAATATATACAATTATTCTATAACATAACATAATAAAAATTATGTTATGTGTAATTCACTCCTGCGTTATTCTGTCCACTTGTGAGGGATTGTTTCTCAATAAATACTTTAGTTTTTTTACAAAGAGATCTAAATTTGAACACTCCTTTAAATCCAATGGTAGATTGTTATAAATCCTTATAGCTGACGAAAGGCAGCTGTTGCGTGATAACTCAGTTCTTGATTTGGTATGGTTTAGGTTGTTTAACTTCCGGGTATTATAATTGTGGACACAACTTCTTTTAGTAATTTGAATTGCTTTTTTATAAATTCCTTTTTCCAGTTTGAAAATTAGTTTAGCTTTTTCCAAAACAATGATTTGAGATAACTTCAGGTAACCCGTACGCTTAAAAATTACATCTGTTGGGGTAAGCCAATTAAATTTATGCAAACATTTTATCGCCTTGTTTATTATGATTCCAATTTTATCTTTCAGCCAAGTGGAACAGCTAGACCAATTACATATATTATATCTAATGTGTGAAATAATATGAGAATGATATAGACTGTTAGCAGATTGCCTATTCAGTATAATTCCACTTCTTTTGATAGCACCCAACAAAGGCACAATTTTTTTTTCTAGTTTAATAATATGATCTTCCCATTTCAACTTCTCATCAATTACAACACCTAGGTATTTATAATAAGTAACTCTTTCAATTTCAATCTTATTTACTAGCAGTTTTGGATTTATATCAACTTTATTTCTGATTTTATATACTATATATTTTGTTTTTTCAGCATTTATAGTTAATTTATTACCTTTAAGCCAATTATTGTATCTCCACAAATCTGCATTTATTACTCTTTCTAATTCATCACAATTTTTGGCACTGTAAATAAGTAAAGTATCATCGGCGAAGATCTTATATTCAGCTAGTAAATTCGCATACTGGATATTATGAATATAGAGCAGATATAATGTAGGACCTAACACTGACCCTTGAGGAACACCAATATTTATTGTAATCTGATTACTCAGTACTCCATTAATTTTCGTAATAGTTTTTCTATTTTTAAGGTATGAGTTAAGTAGATCCTGAGCTGCTCCCCGTATTCCAATTTCATACAATCTATCAAGTAAGATACTATGATTCACCGTATCAAAGGCCTTCTTTAAATCAACAAATACAGAGCATACATAATTTCCTTCATCCAATTTGTTTATAATTGAGTTAGTAGATTCGAAAACTGCAGAGTCTGTTCCAATTCGTTTTTGAAAACCAAATTGATTCCTATCAAAGCCCACGACCTCTTGAATGAAATCTTGAATTCTGACATTTATAATTTTTTCAAACACTTTTCCTACGCAGCTTGTAAGAGTAATTGGTCTATAATTCGACACATCCAGTGGTGACCCTGATTTAAGTATAGGTATAACAATACTTGATTTTAAACACTCAGGATACATACCAGTAGATAGGCATTTATTTATCAAACAAACAATTTTAGGCGCTATTAATGTTACAACATGCTTTAGATCTGCGGCTGTTATATTATCAGCTCCTGGTGTACTATTTTTTAACTGCATAATGATTTTATATATTTCTTTTTCATCCGTTGGTTGTAGAAAAATTGTTTGACCGTTCGAAATGTTTTTTATTGTATAATTTTCAGAATCAATAATTTTGTCTGCTAATTTGTTTCCAATTTCACTGAAGTGAGTATTGAGGCAGTTTGCAATTTCAAAACTATCACATATTCTAATTCCACTAATATTTATTTCTTTTATTACTTTGTTACAATCATTTGACTTTTTTAAGATACAATTGTTAAGTACTTTCCAGATTTTTCTTTGGTCAGAGCCAGCCAATTGTATTTTATTATTGAAATAATTCTGTTTTGCTCTTGTTATTTCATAAGTTACCTTATTTTTAGCACTTTTAAATCTTGCTAGTATTTCAAGGTTATGGGGATTTTTTTTTAACTTTTTAAACAGTCTATTCCTCTTTTTTATTATGCTTAACAAATCATTTGTCATCCATAAGTTATCCTTTCTGACTCTCATTTGCTTTTTTATTGTAGAGTTTACCTTAGCTCTTTGTAATATATCAATGAGATCTTCGACACAATCACTATTATTTGTCACAAGTAGATTTCTAACATTATCTTTAAAAATTTTATAATTTGTGGTATCAATTTCCTTTTTGAAAATAGGTTCCATTTTTTTTACAATTTTATTTATTTTGACAAATACGGCTTTATGATCTAAATTTACAATATCATGCAACTTGAAATCAAATTCATATTTTTCGAGATCTGAAAGAATGTGATCAATGATCGTAGAAGAATTTTCAGTTATTCGAGTAGCATATTCCTTACTTAATTTATTCTTAATACTAATTCCATTAGATTCTAACATTGATTTATAGGATCTAGTGAGCTCTGCATCAACTAATAAATCAATATTGCAGTCACCCATTATAATAATGTTTTTATATCTATCAAAGATTAAGTCTAAGTGTGCTATAAATTCATTATTATTATCACTTGGTCTTTTATAACATACACCAACTTTTAAATCTGGAGTAGTGCCGCTTAGTGAAATAATGATGGTATTGAATTGCTCAAACACTTCCACGACTTTGTGTTCCAAATTCTGTTTGACATAAATCGCCGTACCACCTCCTCTAGATAAATTATTGGAATTAAAATAAGCTGAGTATCCTGGAATATTAAAAAACTTTTCCTCCTCCGAGTATAACCAAGTTTCACCAATCATAATGACATCAATACATTTCCTATTTTTTACAAATAATTCAATTTCGAGCATATTTTTTCTTAAACTTCTTGCATTAAAATGAACTATGTTTAGTTTATGAAGTTTGTTATGCATCATGGAGTTGGAATACTAATCATATAATTTTGCCAATTTTCTCTAAATTTTTGCAGCTGTTCTCTGTGTTTATTATCGATATGCCTCCTAAAATAAGCTAAATCATGAAGTACTTCCTTTTTAGATACTCCTGTAATTTCATGATAAGTAAAGTACAATTTGCTAAGTTCATTATAGTTATTCGGTAAGCCTTCTTGATGGATTAGTACTTTCAAACTAGTCTGAGTAATACCTTCATAACAAATATCATTTTGATTATGGAAGTATGACAAATACATTCTCACATTGTTGTAAATTCTGTGATCTCTTAGTCTGGATATAGCATATACATTTTCACCAGTCTCAACAGATTTATTCGTTAATTTTACAATTGGAGGAACGAAAGGGTCTATAAAACTTGCCTGCTTATCTTGTGTATTGGTTATCGTTTCATCACTTATTTTAACAGTTTTAGCCTTAATAAGCGGTTCAATGGTTTCAGCTCTAACCCAGTTTGAATAATTGTTACTAGGAGAATCCTTCTTTAATTTTTTAATTTCTTCCGTAATTACCGTATTTGAACCCTTTATACTATTTGTGCTTGTTTTTTCATTTTTAATATCATTATTATTAAGCTTAGTAGTTTTACTACTTTTATTTTTACTAAAAGACATAATTTTCAAAAATAGATTATTTTTTTCATTAATTCTATGTTTCTTATTTTGACCTTCCTTTGAATATTGGTTAATTTTGTCATTTTTGGGATCAGTGTTATGTTCCTTTACATCTTTTAGATTTAATTTATTAGTATCACTATCATTATTATTATTACTTTCATTATTATTATTATTTATCTTATTAATATTATCATTTACCTTATTATTATTATTATTATTGTCATTAGAAATAATATTATTATTATTATTGTTATTGTTATTACAATTATTATTATTAATTTTATTTTCAGTAGTATCCATATCAATTTTATTTGCTTTTTCTAAACTATTACACATGCTTTCTGCAACAATCTCCTTACAATCATTCGATATTTTTTCAATACCTTCCGATATCTGTAATTGCTAGTAGCCAATTTTTTGTTTTCTTTCACTCAATTTTTTTAGAAACACTGGGCACAATTTGCTAAATGTTTTATGCTTTACATTAAGACCCAGCTGGAACTTTTCATTATTTTTTTTACAATTTATGCATTCCATAATTTCCTCCTGCTGATCACAATCACTAGTTTTGTGATTCTTATGACATTTGAGACACGTTTCTTGATTTTTACAATCAGCCGATTTGTGATTGAAACCTTTACATTTGTAGCATCGCAATAAATTAATAGCATCAAAGACTTTGCATCTTTCCCAACCTATACAGAGTTTTTCAGCAGCTAAGATTTTAGGAAAAGATTCCTTATCCACTTCAATAATCACGTTTTGCATTTCTTTGTTATATTTTTTTACTGTACTTAATTTTAATACCTTTAATTCACTCATTTCCAAAAAACTATTTTGTTTCTTAATCTTTTCTATTAATTCATCACCAGTAAATTTATTATTCATATGCACTATTTCAAATTTAGTTTTAATTTCAACCGGGATTTTTATATCATAGTTTTCTTTCATTTTATTTTCAAGTTCACTCTTAATTATGTCGCGATTTTCTTTTGTGTCCGTTTCAATTACAATAATTCCATTATTCCTAGATTCAAAGTTTTTAATTTTTAAGTTTTTTGGATCTACATTCGTATTTAAGTCTTTTTTTGTTTTATCAGTTTTTTGCTTATTTTTTGGTTTTATTAACAAGGGCAAATTTTTTTTCATTGCTGGAAATGCATTTACACTATCATTTTTTGTTTTTAAAATATCAGCATATAACACCGATTGACCTATATTTCCGTTATTTTTACTTACAATATTTTTTAAATTATTGCACACTTCATCATTTTTTTTTACTGAATTTAGAATTGTATCAGTCAGCTTTTCTGTTTGGTTATTTAAGGTTACATTCAGTTCAGTTATAAACTAACCATTTAAAATAATTGCAATTTTTAAAAATTTGGATTATTAAATAAATTACGCTTTGATTAGCTTTTTATCACAAAATTTAATAATTAGAATTTTTTCATTTTGTAATTGAATTGGAATAAATATATTTTCATTTATTTCAAGTTTGTTTGTTTTTTAATATTTTTAAATAGATAAATTAGTAAGAATTTGTAATATTTTTTAAAAGATAGTGTAATTAGAAAATGTTTTTAGTATTATAAAGTTAATTTGGTTAGCTATGTCTTACGATCAAATTAATAACAGCTTTTATGGTGTTAAAATGACTTATGGATATGTCCTTAAATTTGAACCAAATAGGTGTAGGGTATTTCTAAGTCGGTTGCACCGACTGACTGTTTCTTAACTTGTTTCTCTTATACAATACAACATTGTTGCAGTATTTTGAAAAATATCACTCAAATGAAAATATTGTGAAGGCTGCTGCAGCTGTGCGGTGCCAAGAAATAACTAAATACCCGGTGGTTTTTAAAAGTATATATATATATGATCTTATGTTATAATCCATTTTAGTTACCACATAATTGTTACTTAAATTAAAACAAAAAAAAAAAAAAAAAACAACTAAAAATGAGTTCAGCAAAAAAAAAATCAAATCAATGAGTGCAAAAAAATTTTCACAAGGCCGGACAATCTTAAAAGCCATAAATGTTCAATAAATGTACAATTTAAACATAAATGTGATTTATGTCAAAAAGTATTTGATAGAAAAAACAATTTATTAGAACATGTAAAAAACCACAGAGAAGGTTATGAAAATACAAAATTTTGCAAGAATTGCAAAACAGCCATCTCAAATAATTTGTGGAATTACCCCGTTCGGACAAATGGACATAAGAAAAATGCAGCAGAAGTCATTAAAACTAATGCTAGGTGTATTAGTGAATGGTTTTAAAATAGACTAGAAACATTTATTAGAGATAATGATGATGAAGGCACATTAAACCCATCACACTTTTTAGAAAAGGCTCAAACCGATATCATTGAATTGTTGAGACAATCACTAAAAAAACATGATGTCATTAAGGCGAATCTTGAACTTTTCGGTGCATATATAAAACCAACAGAAGAAGAGATAAATATATCAATCAAATCTTTTCAAACTCGAATGTTAAGCATTACACAGGCAGACGATCTTAATGATTTTTTTGAAAATGCTAAAGACGTTATTCAACAACAAGCAGAAGACTTCCAAGAAAAAGATAGTGGCTGGGCGTTAATTAGAATTTTACACGTGGAAATACATATTAATAAATATGAACCAATCCATGTTTCTAGTTATATTAAGTTACCAAAAAACATAGAAGATAAAAAAGCCTGCATTAATATCCACAATAATGATAACTTCTGTTTTAAGTGGAGTTTAGTATTATCCTTACAAACTTGCGCTGAAAATGCAAAACGAACATCTTCATACAAAATTAGTGACATTTCTCAACCCATAGTTAAACTTGAGTTTGGCGATGTTTTACAACTTAATTTTGGCAATATGCAATTTCCAACCAAATTGTCTGAACTAAATTTATTCGAAGAACTTAATAACGACATAAGCACAAATTTGTTTGGATTGGAAGTCAATAATAAGAAATATGAGGTTGTAGGGCAATTTTATTTGGCAAAATGTGAAAAAAAGTTTCATGTCAATCTATTGCTTTTGGAAAGGGATGAAAAATTTCATTTTGTTTACATAAAACATTTATCAAGATTGATAAGTCGGTCTGTAACAAGGAATACTTATCATATTTATATTTGTAATATGTGCTTGCAACATTTTCATACATTACAACAACGTGACTTACACAAACCCGAATGCAATAAAGTAGCTACAAAGCTTCCGTCTGTTGAAAAAAATACACTGGAGTTTAAGAATTATCAACAACAATTGAAAACACCTTTTGTTATTTATGCCGATGCTGAGAGTATTTTACAACCTATTGCAACATTCAATTCTAATTCCACGATGTCTTCAACAACAAACATTCATCAACATGTTCCAGTAGCTTTCTCTTACTACATTAAATGTTCTTTTGATGATGGTCTAAGCTGTTTCAAAGAATTTGTTGGAGCTAACTGTGCTAAGGAATTTATCCAATCATTGGCAAAAACATACAGTGAATTATATTCAACCTTCTTTATGAGTTCAAAACCGATGAATCCGCTAACACTGGATGAGCAGCTACAACAATTGCTTCAAGAAACGTGTCACATATGTGGTAAGCATTTAGATTTTAATAATAGAATTAGAGACCATTGCCACTTTACTGGCAATTATAGAGGTCCTGCTCATTCTTATTGCAACTTGTTGTGTAGACGATCAAATTTTTTCCCAATATTTTTTCACAATTTTTCCGGCTATGATTGTCATCTATTATTTAAAGAACTAAACGAAGTGAATGGACATATTAGTGTCATTCCTTTGAATAAAGAACGTTATATTTCATTATCTAAAAAAATTACAATAGATAATAATCATTCATTATACCCTACACCTATAGAATAGGTAAAGGGGTATATTAACTTTGGTATGGTGTTTGTAACCACCTAAAGGAAGCGAGCTAGATATGGAAAAGTATATATATTTGTGATCAGGGTGACCGCCTGAGTCTATATAGCCATGTCCGTCCGTCCGTCTGTCCGTCCGTCCGTCCGTCCGTAGGCACGATAACTCAAAAAATAATGGAGCTATCTTGATGAAATTTTAACTGTAGATTACTAGGACTGAAAGTACGGAGGGGATTGCATATAGGCGAAATCGGCCTAATCGGGATTGGACCATGGGTTCGGAACCTAGAACTTTTTGATCGAATTTAGGCCAAACGAGCATAATTACGAAACCAATGAAGATAGAACCTCCAAATTTGGTATCAGGGTGTCTCTTCCTATTTCCTAAGTGTCTTGGGAATTTGGGTCCCATTGGAGTACTGGGTCGGGGACGAGCCACACATTTCCGAAGACCTTAAAGCATATCTTTAAAATTAATAAAGATAACAACTTGAAAAAATGTAGAAGCTTCCAATTTGCCACAAGGGTGTTCTTTACTATCTCTTGCGTGTTCCCTTAATTTGGGATCAATTGGAGAGGTGGTTCAGTTCCCCTCTCAGACCTCCCAAGTTGTAAAAGCTTATAATCGAAATTACTAAAAATAGTTACTTAAAATTAAGATAGACCGTTCAAATTGTGTACAAGGGTTAACTAGTACTATAAGTAAAGCGCGGGCTGTATAAGGGCGAAATCAGCCCATGGGTTCGGATTCTGGATCTTTCAGTCAGGGATAACGAACATATATTAAAAATCACGATAACTCAACAACTAATGAGGCTATCTTCATGAAATTTGTGCTGCAGGTTATTGGTAATGAAACTACGGCGGTGATTACGTACGGTGAGGATTGGACAATGGGTTCGGGACTGAGAACTTTTTGATCGAATTTAGGCCAAACTAGCGTAATTCCGAAACCAATGACGATATAACCTCCAAATTTGGTATCAGGGTGTCCCTTCTATTGCGTAAGTGTCTTTGAAATTTGGGCCCCATTGGACTAGTGGGTAGGGGACCAGCCACTCAGTTCCGAGGACTTTAAAGCATATTTTCGAAATTAACAAAAATAGTAACTTGAAACAAATGTAAAAGCTTCAAATTTGGCCCAGGGTGTTCTTTACTATTTCTTCCATGCCCCCCTAATTTGGGATCATTTGCGCTGGTGGTTCAGGACCTCTCTTAGACCCCCCAAATGTGTAAAAGCTTATCATCGAAATTAATTAAACTAGTAACTTAAAATTAAGATAGAACGTTCCAATAGTATACAAGGGTTAACTGGTATTGAAAGTATGACGGGACTGCATATGGGCGAAATCGTACCATGGTTTCGGGTTCTAGAATCCTTGGCAAGTTTAAGGACTAAAAAACATATATCTTAAAAACACCATAACTCAAAAAATAATGCCGGTATTTTGATGAAATTTAAACTCTAGGTTACTAGTAATGAAAGTACCATGAGAATTGGTTCTGGTCGAGTTTAATTTCAAAGCCAAAGAATATATTTCCTACGTCCTATGTGTCTCCGAAATCTAGACTTAATTGTAGTGGTTCAGCTATGTTCAAAGGTAATGCTGCATTTATGTAAAATTTATTTGAATATTTAAATGGATTATATGGAAAGGTGTAAAGTTGTAATTGTATTTTAGAAATACATTTATTGCATATTTTGCGTTTATAAGCTTTTCTATTAGGTATATAAACTAACCATTTAAAATAATTGCAATTTTGAAAAAATTGGATTATTAAATATATTATGCTTCGATTATCTTTTTATCACAAAATTTAATAATTAGAATTTTTTCATTTTGTAATTGAATTGGAATAAATATATTTTCATTTATTTCAAGTTTGTTCGTTTTTTAATATTTTTAAATAGATAAATTAGGAAGAATTTGTAATATTTTTTAATAGATAGTGTAATTAGAAAATGTTTTTAGTATTATAAAGTTAATTTGGTTAGCTATGTCTTACGATCGAATTAATAACAGCTTTTATGGTGTTAAAATGACTTATGGATATGTCCTTAAATTTGAACCAAGTAGGTGTAGGGTATTTCTAAGTCGGTTGCACCGACTGACTATTTGTTTACTTGTTTTATTTACGTTTTCTCGATAGCTTCAGATTTATGGCTTCTAGTCTTGATTCATTGTGTAAAAATTTAAATGAAAACGATTTGATTCATATAAAAAAAGAATTCAGTAATAATGAAAAATTTAAACTTATGACTCGAAAGGGAGTTTTTCCCTATGAGTAATTAAATTCCATTGAACGACTTGACGAAACATGTTTACCGTCAAAAGACAATTTTACCAATCGAATGACAAACACACCATGTTCCGATGAAGACTACATTCATGCAGTTAATGTATGGAATTCGTTTAAATGTCAAAATTTATGGGACTATCTTAAACTTTACCTTAAAACAGATGTACTTATTTTGACTGATGTTTTTGAAAACTTTCGAAAAATATGCTCCAAAATCTATTCCTTAGATCCTGCAAATTTTTACACTACACCAGGTTTGTCATGGGCGGCTATGTTAAAATACACTGATATGAAATTAGAGTTGTTAACTGATGTTGATATGTATAATTTTTTTAAAAAAGGGATACGTGGTGGAATTAGTCAGTGCTCACTTAGACATTCAGTGGCAAATAATAAATTTATGGGGGAATCTTATTAAAAAAAACAAACCTTCCAAATATATAGTATATGAAGATGCCATCAATTTATATGGATGGGCAATGATCCAATATTTACATCAAAAAGATTTTCAGTGGGTTGATACTCCTGAAAATATTGATGTGCTTTCAGTTGCCGATGATTCGCAAACTGGTTACGTTTTAGAAGTGGATTTAGTGGACATGATTTGCACAATGATTTTCCTTTTTGTGCTGAAAACAAAGTTCCACCGAAAGGTAAAATTCCTAAACTGTTAGTTGACTTAACAAACAAACGCAAATATATCATCCATTATCGAAACTTAAAACAGTGTCTTCGAAACGGCTTGATTCTCAAAAAAATTTATAGAGTACTAAAATTCACACAAAGCAATTGGTTAAAAAAATATATTGATTTAAATAACGCACACAGGTCAATGGCTAAAAATGCTTTTGAAAAAGATTATTTTAAATTAATGAATAATGCTGTTTTTGGTAAAACAATGGAAAATGTAGGTAAAAGAAAAAATGTCAAAATATCTACATCTTGGGAAAGTCAAGGAAGACATTTAGGTGCTCGAGCGTTAATAGCAAAACCAAATTATCATAGTCACTCTAGATTTACTGAAAACTTGATAGCCATTCAGCTTAATCATACAAATATATATTATGACAAACCTATATATTTGGGATTTACGGTACTCGAACAATCTAAAATTCTTATGTATCATTTTCATTATGATTATATTAAACCTAAATATGGTAGTAAGGTTTCTTTAAATTATACAGACACTGACAGTTTCATTTATACTATACAGACAGATGATTTTTACGCTGACATATTTAATGAAATACCAAAACGTTTTGATACATCAGATTATCCATCTGACAATTTATTTAATTTTCCTCTAATGAATAAAAAAGTTCTAGGTCTTTTTAAAGATGAATTTAATGAAAAAATTGTTTCTGAATTTATTGGATTAAAATCTAAAATGTATTTCCTTCAAACATATGAAAATAAAACTATTAAAAAAGCTAAAGGAATAAAGAAATATGTTGTCAATTCTTTAACATTAGATAATTATAAAAATTGTTTATTAAAAAATGAAACTTGTTTTAAAGAAATGAAAATATTTAGATCATATTTACATACAATAACACAAAATTTAAATAAAGTAGCTTTAAGTTCATTAGATAATAAAAAATATGTAACTGAAGATAATATAAAAACATATGCTTGGGGGCATTATGCCATTGAGCAATAGTTGTAAAAAAAACAAAATAAAAAAAAAATCAAATTTTTGTTAGCTTAATAGAAAATCACAATTTAAAGATGCTTAAATAAAATAAAAAATATTATACACACATTAAAAGTGTCTTTCAATTTTAATTTTAACATTGATATAGTTTTGTATATTAACTGTGTATTTAAACCAAAACTATAAAAACTATTCATATCTAATCAAGAATATTCAACTCAAAACCTATAATATATTAACTGTGTATTTAAACCAAAACTAAAAAACTTTTCATATCTAATCAAGAATACTCAACTCAAAACCTATAAAACTTTTTTTCTATTTTCACAGAAATATTAAATCAAGCTTAAACTTATTGAAAACGTGATCAAGTTCAAGTTAAAAAAAAAAAAAAAAAAAAAAAAAAATTTACAATAATAATTTCAAACGTTTATTTGTTTCATTTTTTTCAAAACTTTTGCAGTTAAGTTAATAATCAAACAAAAAATTTCCATCGATTTTTTAAGCTTTTCAACTTTAAAATGGCAGTTGGAAGCTTAATTTTCAAACATAACGGACGAGCTTTATCAGCTTTGAATTTTTTAAATATTTCACGTAAATATTAAATCAAGCTTAAACTTTGATAATATTAACTTTGTAGTTAAACCAAACTTTTAAAACTTTTCATATTTAATTAAGAACAGTAAGCACAATATCTTAAGCTTGTAACTGTTTTAATTTGAAATTTAAACATAACTGATATTTAAAAAACTTTTCATATCTAATTAAAACTATTCAGCTCAATAGCTTAAGCTTATTTTTTTTTAACTTATAAATTTTTTTTTAATTTTCGCGGAAATATTAAATCAATCTTAAACTTTGATTATATTAATTTTGTACTTAAACCAAACTTTAAAAACTTTTCATATTTAATTAAGAACAGTAAGCACAATATCTTAAGCTTATTACTGTTTTAATATGAAATTTAAACATAACTGATATTCTAACCGCTAAGCTTAATTTAAAATACTCAAAAGCACAAAACTTTTTACTTATCGCAATTTTATTGCATAACTTTAGGAGAACTGCTGAAAAAAGCTCCTATTGACGCTGAAACGGCATTAAAAAAGCTTCAAGAGCTTTTGCTGACGCTGAAACGGCATAGACATACTACTTCTATCATTTTGAAACCAAATCTATTTGTCGTTTTACTGTTTGCTAAGTACAGTGCATGAAAGTTTTGTGCAATATTACCACCTATTTTCGCATAATAATCATTAAATTTATCTAATTTTACTATTTCTTCATTATTAGTAAGTTCTTGCTCAAAAAAAATTGTTTTGATTTATGATTTTATTATTAATTATGTGTTTTATATAATTCCAAGTTTTTTTTGGATTTCCTTCCGCGTTTTTAAATACATTTCCATCATATTTTTTCTTTTTATTTTTTTAATTAAGGTATATTTATTCAGCCATTGTTTGTATTTACTACGAATATATTCGTTATTATAGTTTTTTACCAGTTTTCTGTGCCAATATTGTTTGATTTTATTAATTTTCGAGCATTCTGAATCAAACCAACTTGGAAGGTTTTTATTATTATTTAAAGATATTTTCTGATATGTGGCAACTTTTATTTGTTCTTGCAAATAGTAGTATTGCGAAGTATTAATTATACTTTTAACGAGTACGGTCGTGTTTTTAATTAACGGTGAAAAATAATTTCAATAAAAAAATAAAACAAACAAAATTATTTAATGTCAATGCTCTTAACAGTTGTTCCTACAATTAATAGGTATGGCTGATTGCAATAAATGTCGGACGAAAATACGAGGCGAAACGGGTATTAGATGCGTCGGAGTGTGTCGAAAAATATTTCATTGCGCTGTAAAGTGCTCGGGTCTTGAACAGTCGGCAAGTAACTTGCTGAGTTCAAATTTGAACATTAAATTTATTTGTGATGATTGTATTCAATACATTCATAATGTTGATTCGATATTGGAAAATATTGGTCTTGAGGTTGCAAAAAATACCGATTATTTTGGGCAATATAAATTAGAATTTGAGAGTGCACTAAAAAAAATCAATTGGAAACAATGCAGCTATTGAAAGCTATTGAAGACAGGTATACTGAACGGTTAGAAAATATAAAAAGTGTTCAACAAAAAGAATTGGAAAAAGTTTTTAAACTGAGTGAATTATTTAAAACAGACAATGAAAACCTGTGTACAAAAATGAATGACACTTTATTATTATTTCAAACGGAAAGTGAAAAACTGAATGTAACCTTAAATAACCAAACAGAAAAGCTGACTGATACAATTCTAAATTCAGTAAAAAAAAATGATGAAGTGTGCAATAATTTAAAAAATATTGTAAGTAAAAATAATGGAAATATAGGTCAATCGGTGTTATATGCTGATATTTTAAAAACAAAAAATGATAGTGTAAATGCATTTCCAGCAATGAAAAAAAATTTGCCCTTGTTAATAAAACCAAAAAATAAGCAAAAAACTGATAAAACAAAAAAAGACTTAAATACGAATGTAGATCCAAAAAACTTAAAAATTTTGAATCTAGGAATAATGGAATTATTGTAATTGAAACGGACACAAAAGAAAATCGCGACATAATTAAGAGTGAACTTGAAAATAAAATGAAAGAAAACTATGATATAAAAATCCCGGTTGAAATTAAAACTAAATTTGAAATAGTGCATATGAATAATAAATTTACTGGTGATGAATTAATAGAAAAGATTAAGAAACAAAATAGTTTTTTGGATATGAGTGAATTAAAGGTATTAAAATTAAGTACAGTAAAAAAATATAACAAAGAAATGCAAAACGTGATTATTGAAGTGGATAAGGAATCTTTTCCTAAAATCTTAGCTGCTGAAAAACTCTGTATAGGTTGGGAAAGATGCAAAGTCTTTGATGCTATTAATTTATTGCAATGCTACAAATGTAAAGGTTTCAATCACAAATCGGCTGATTGTAAAAATCAAGAAACGTGTCTCAAATGTCATAAGAATCACAAAACTAGTGATTGTGATCAGCAGGAGGAAATTATGGAATGCATAAATTGTAAAAAAAATAATGAAAAGTTCCAGCTGGGTCTTAATGTAAAGCATAAAACATTTAGCAAATTGTGCCCAGTGTTTCTAAAAAAATTGAGTGAAAGAAAACAAAAAATTGGCTACTAGCAATTCCAGATATCGGAAGGTATTGAAAAAATATCGAATGATTGTAAGGAGATTGTTGCAGAAAGCATGTGTAATAGTTTAGAAAAAGCAAGTAAAATTGATATGGATACTACTGAAAATAAAATTAATAATAATAATTGTAATAACAATAACAATAATAATAATAATATTACTTCTAATGACAATAATAATAATAATAATAATAATAAGGTAAATGATAATATTAATAAGATAAATAATAATAATAATGAAAGTAATAATAATAATGATAGTGATACTAATAAATTAAATCTAAAAGATGTAAAGGAACATAACACTGATCCCAAAAATAACAAAATTAACCAATATTCAAAGGAAGGTCAAAATAAGAAACATAGAATTAATGAAAAAAATAATCTATTTTTGAAAATTATGTCTTTTAGTAAAAATAAAAGTAGTAAAACTACTAAGCCTAATAATAATGATATTAAAAATGAAAAAACAAGCACAAATAGTATAAAGGGTTCAAATACGGTAATTACGGAAGAAATCAAAAAATTAAAGAAGGATTCTCCTAGTAACAATTATTCAAACTGGGTTAGAGCTGAAACCATTGAACCGCTTATTAAGGCTAAACCTGTTAAAATAAGTGATGAAACGATAACTAATTCACAAGATAAGCAGGCAAGTTTTATAGACCCTTTCGTTCCTCCAATTGTAAAATTAACAAATAAATCTGTTGAGACTGGTGAAAATGTATATGCTATATCCAGACTAAGAGATCACAGAATTTACAACAATGTGAGAATGTATTTGTCATACTTCCATAATCAAAATGATATTTGTTATGAAGGTATTACTCAGACTAGTTTGAAAGTACTAATCCATCAAGAAGGCTTACCGAATAACTATAATGAACTTAGCAAATTGTACTTTACTTATCATGAAATTACAGGAGTATCTAAAAAGGAAGTACTTCATGATTTAGCTTATTTTAGGAGGCATATCGATAATAAACACAGAGAACAGCTGCAAAAATTTAGAGAAAATTGGCAAAATTATATGATTAGTATTCCAACTCCATGATGCATAACAAACTTCATAAACTAAACATAGTTCATTTTAATGCAAGAAGTTTAAGAAAAAATATGCTCGAAATTGAATTATTTGTAAAAAATAGGAAATGTATTGATGTCATTATGATTGGTGAAACTTGGTTATACTCGGAGGAGGAAAAGTTTTTTAATATTCCAGGATACTCAGCTTATTTTAATTCCAATAATTTATCTAGAGGAGGTGGTACGGCGATTTATGTCAAACAGAATTTGGAACATAAAGTCGTGGAAGTGTTTGAGCAATTCAATACCATCATTATTTCACTAAGCGACACTACTCCAGATTTAAAAGTTGGTGTATGTTATAAAAGACCAAGTGATAATAATAATGAATTTATAGCACACTTAGACTTAATCTTTGATAGATATAAAAACATTATTATAATGGGTGACTGCAATATTGATTTATTAGTTGATGCAGAGCTCACTAGATCCTATAAATCAATGTTAGAATCTAATGGAATTAGTATTAAGAATAAATTAAGTAAGGAATATGCTACTCGAATAACTGAAAATTCTTCTACGATCATTGATCACATTCTTTCAGATCTCGAAAAATATGAATTTGATTTCAAGTTGCATGATATTGTAAATTTAGATCATAAAGCCGTATTTGTCAAAATAAATAAAATTGTAAAAAAAATGGAACCTATTTTCAAAAAGGAAATTGATACCACAAATTATAAAATTTTTAAAGATAATGTTAGAAATCTACTTGTGACAAATAATAGTGATTGTGTCGATGATCTCATTGATATATTACAAAGAGCTAAGGTAAACTCTACAATAAAAAAGCAAATGAGAGTCAGAAAGGATAACTTATGGATGACAAATGATTTGTTAAGCATAATAAAAAAGAGGAATAGACTGTTTAAAAAGTTAAAAAAAAATCCCCATAACCTTGAAATACTAGCAAGATTTAAAAGTGCTAAAAATAAGGTAACTTATGAAATAACAAGAGCAAAACAGAATTATTTCAATAATAAAATACAATTGGCTGGCTCTGACCAAAGAAAAATCTGGAAAGTACTTAACAATTGTATCTTAAAAAAGTCAAATGATTGTAACAAAGTAATAAAAGAAATAAATATTAGTGGAATTAGAATATGTGATAGTTTTGAAATTGCAAACTGCTTCAATACTCACTTCAGTGAAATTGGAAACAAATTAGCAGACAAAATTATTGATTCTGAAAATTATACAATAAAAAACATTTTGAACGGTCAAACAATTTTTCTACAACCAACGGATGAAAAAGAAATATATAAAATCATTATGCAGTTAAAAAATAGTACACCAGGAGCTGATAATATAACAGCCGCAGATCTAAAGCATGTTGTAACATTAATAGCGCCTAAAATTGTTTGTTTGATAAATAAATGCCTATCTACTGGTATGTATCCTGAGTGTTTAAAATCAAGTATTGTTATACCTATACTTAAATCAGGGTCACCACTGGATGTGTCGAATTATAGACCAATTACTCTTACAAGCTGCGTAGGAAAAGTGTTTGAAAAAATTATAAATGTCAGAATTCAAGATTTCATTCAAGAGGTCGTGGGCTTTGATAGGAATCAATTTGGTTTTCAAAAACGAATTGGAACAGACTCTGCAGTTTTCGAATCTACTAACTCAATTATAAACAAATTGGATGAAGGAAATTATGTATGCTCTGTATTTGTTGATTTAAAGAAGGCCTTTGATACGGTGAATCATAGTATCTTACTTGATAGATTGTATGAAATTGGAATACGGGGAGCAGCTCAGGATCTACTTAACTCATACCTTAAAAATAGAAAAACTATTACGAAAATAAATGGAGTACTGAGTAATCAGATTACAATAAATATTGGTGTTCCTCAAGGGTCAGTGTTAGGTCCTACATTATATCTGCTCTATATTCATAATATCCAGTATGCGAATTTACTAGCTGAATATAAGATCTTCGCCGATGATACTTTACTTATTTACAGTGCCAAAAATTGTGATGAATTAGAAAGAGTAATAAATGCAGATTTGTGGAGATACAATAATTGGCTTAAAGGTAATAAATTAACTATAAATGCTGAAAAAACAAAATATATAGTATATAAAATCAGAAATAAAGTTGATATAAATCCAAAACTGCTAGTAAATAAGATTGAAATTGAAAGAGTTACTTATTATAAATACCTAGGTGTTGTAATTGATGAGAAGTTGAAATGGGAAGATCATATTATTAAACTAGAAAAAAAAATTGTGCCTTTGTTGGGTGCTATCAAAAGAAGTGGAATTATACTGAATAGGCAATCTGCTAACAGTCTATATCATTCTCATATTATTTCACACATTAGATATAATATATGTAATTGGTCTAGCTGTTCCACTTGGCTGAAAGATAAAATTGGAATCATAATAAACAAGGCGATAAAATGTTTGCATAAATTTAATTGGCTTACCCCAACAGATGTAATTTTTAAGCGTACGGGTTACCTGAAGTTATCTCAAATCATTGTTTTGGAAAAAGCTAAACTAATTTTCAAACTGGAAAAAGGAATTTATAAAAAAGTAATTCAAATTACTAAAAGAAGTTGTGTCCACAATTATAATACCCGGAAGTTAAACAACCTAAACCATACCAAATCAAGAACTGAGTTATCACGCAACAGCTGTCTTTCGTCAGCTATAAGGATTTATAACAATCTACCATTGGATTTAAAGGAGTGTTCAAATTTAGATCTCTTTGTAAAAAAACTAAAGTATTTATTGAGAAACAATCCCTCACAAGTGAACAGAATAACGCAGGAGTATAATATTCTCTTTGCTGAATTACTCAAGGCAATGTTATTGACTGTAGATCGTCTCTTTCTTCGAGAATTTTTGCATGTGAGACAAAACCATAGTTTTGAATCATCCAATGTGTATTCATTGAATTCATCATTCTCCAGCCCCGAGCATTGGTCATGGAACCATTTCCTACACTCTCCATCACACTGTATTCCTCTAATTTTTTTTTAAATTAAAACTTTTTTTGCAATTGAAACAATTTGCTACTTCATTACTTGACATATTTAAAGTTTTTTTCTTTTTTTTGTGAGACAAATGCTTAGTAATGCCATACGGTTCTAAAATTTACCATTACGAAAAACTAAGTTTTTGCAAAATTTTTGGCCCCATATATCTTCTAAACGGTTCAAGATAGAGTTCGGGATAAGTTAGATCCTCAGAAATTAGTAAGAGTCGGTTAATTTTTTTGTACCGTCCCCTGTTCAGAAGCTATAAGGGCTCGAAAATTGAAATTTTAGCTATTTTCATACACCTGGAACTTGAATACCTCTTAAATTTATTTTTTTACAAATATACAAAATTTGACGCTGCAGCATTATATTTCAACATATAACGTTAAAGGTTTTTCTTAAATTTAATTTAGGGGTTCTTTAAATTGAAGAAACTGTCTCATAGTTTTAACCATTTTTGTTTCGATAATAAAATTCTAGGTAAAATTCCAAATTTTGGTGGAGTTCACAAATGATTTCCTAGAACCAAAAAAAATGGAAGGGTGGAACAGGAGGGGGATGGACAGATCCAAAATTTGGGGGCTTTCCTCATTGAAGCGCTACTAGTTTTTTATAAAACAGTAACTTATTCACTATTGTATATTTTTCCAAAATTAAACGTTAACATTTAAACTCTAACATTATATTTCGCACTTGTTAACCGGTTTTCTTGAGTTCATTAGAATTACATTCTAAGTATTGATTTCACTATTATTCATATTTATTAAATTGATGAAATAACTAAATTATAATATTCTCATTTATTTTTATATATATTTTTATAAAAATAAATGATAAAATACTCAGTAAGAAACCCTATATAATTTTGTTGTTTATATTTTTTTTTTGGAATAAGGGAAATAAATAACGGTTTATTTAAATTTATACATCATAGTGGGTATGCACGGGTATCCTCGTTTTTATAAAAAATTAAAAAATTTTTGTATAGTTATAATATGTCGAAAGGGTGAATAAGCATAAAATATTTCATTGTTTATTTAATTTATATGATAAAATAATGATTTTGGAAATGCGGCTTTTTATTTTTTTTGTTTTTTTTATTTAATTTAATTTTTTTATTTTATTTATTTTTTATTTTGATGTAATTTTGCCCATATTTCTATCATGTGGTTTGTTTTCATATTCATGGCCTAGTAAATTATGATAAATGTAAAATCGCAAATTGCAAATATTAAACAAAATGATAAAAAACAAGTGATGAAAAAAAACCAAGGGTTTTTAAAAAAAGCACATTTTCAAAATAATATAGTGTTTCATACTAAGTATTTTATCGGAATATAATGTTGACGTTTCAATATTAACCTTTTATTGTAAGAAATATATACGTTGCTGACTAAGTTACTGCTTACCTATAATAACAGTAAATTTTTAAGTCCTAGTAGCCCCTGTATGGAGAAGGTTGCCAAATTTCTCAAGAATATAATGCTCACTACTCCCCTTCCCCCAAAATTTTTTAGGTTCTGTGAATTCCACCAAAATTTGGAATTTTTCTTAGAATTTTACTATTTAAGCAAAAATGGTTAAAACTGAGAGACACTTTCTTCAATTTAAAGAACCCCTTTTCAAATTTAAGAAAAACCTTTAACATATATTAAAATATACTGTTAGACCTTTAAATTTTGTATATTAAGGAAAAATATTTAAACAGGTATTTAAGTTACAGGTGTTTAAAAATAGCAAAATTTCAATTTTCGAGCCCTTATAGCTCCTGA
Source organism: Dolichopus griseipennis (assembly GCA_963082915.1). Lineage (NCBI taxonomy): Eukaryota > Metazoa > Arthropoda > Insecta > Diptera > Dolichopodidae > Dolichopus > Dolichopus griseipennis. The sequence continues at coordinate 240,625,226 of OY720441.1, read as the reverse complement.
ACATGGGGCTTGACAAAAAAAATTTGTTAACCGCCTACTACTAATTTCTGAGGATCTAACTTCTCCCAAAATTTCAAGACCCTAGCTTGAACCGTTTAAAAGATATGTGGATATATGTGTAACATAAACTTATCAGAACTCTTGTTATATCAATTTAAATATAGGGCTTTTTCGGAATTTGCAGGGGCTGTAGCTTCGTCACCCTTCAAAAGAAAAACCTTTGACACATGTTAAAATATAATTATAATGCTGTGAATTTTGTATATTACTAAAAAAAAATTTGGACAGGTATTCAAGTTACAGGTGTTTAAAAATAGCAAAATTTCAATTTTCGAGCCTTTATAGCTGCAAAACAGGGCACGTGGCAAAAAAAATTTGTTAACCGACTTCTACTTATTTCAGAGGATCTAACTACTCCCAAAATTTCAAGACCCTAGCTTGAACCGTTTAGAAGATATGTGTGGCCAAAAATTTTGCAAAAATTAAGTTTAGCATAATGGTAAATTTTCGTACCGTATGGCAAACCTAAACAATTATTTTTTTAAAATTTATAAAGTTTATAAAACCAGCTATCTTTTGCCGTTTTCAGATTGAAAATACACCTAATAGAACTCTTGTTATAACAATTTGAATAAAGGCATTTTCCCAACTTTGGGGGGCTGCAGCTCCCTAACAGGTGGGGCTACAGAAAAAAATTCTTCTACGAAATTATTTTTTTTGTAATACCTACTCGTGGTTAAAATTTCTTTTCTCTATTTCAAGCGATGTAAAAGTTTTTGTAAAAGTTTTTTACATACGGACGGACAGACAGACGGACGGACAGAGTGAAACTATATAGGCACATTTTTACAAAATTTTTTGAAAATGTGCTAAAAAAGTAGAATCAATAAAGTATTAAAATTTAAATTTGAATTAAGATCGATTCTACAAGGATTAATTTTATATTAATTAAAAATGGCAACCAATCCAAATTTAATCCGCTTTGCTCGATTGCAAACCAAAATATATTTAATCAAAGAAGATATAGCTTTCCTTAAAGAGTGTAAAAAAAAAAAAAATTTTTTTCCGAAATTTATTAAAATAAAATGTGCAGTCAATAACTCAAGAACAAAACTAGTAATTGAAAAATCACAAAAAATATGGCTTAAACTAGAAATTAAATATCAATATTCAAGACTAGAGGCAATAAAATTAGAAACATACTCACTTCATCTCCAACTAACCAAAAATTTTGATGCGTTCGAAATAGAAAAATTTAATCAATATTATAATGACACCATAATTTTAAATATTAAAAAACAAGTTGATAAAAAGGTTTTAAATTTAAAAAGAAAATTGAATAAACTAATTGTAGAAAATCCAATATATATTAGAAAACTTGAACCTAAATTTATATACAATTTTGTGATTAATCAATCAACTCAAAATTTTAATATAGAAGAATTAAATTTTTTAAGCAAAGGTTTAAAATTTTCCATAAAACCTAAAGTTACGCCAATAGTTAATGCAATTGTAGATATTGAGACATCCATTAAGTATAAGACAAAAAATGTCCAACAACAAATTAGAAATAAGGTAAAACAAATGCTACCTATTAATAATAAAACTACATACAATTCAGATAAAAGATATTTTGAAATCATTAAAAGCTTAAATGAAAAAGACTGTTTTTATTTGAATGCGGATAAAGGTAATAAAATAGTAATCATAGATAAACAGGATTATGATGAAAGAGTTCTAAATACGATCGGGGAAGGTCTATATGTTGAAATTAACAAGTTATGAAAAAAAACCAAGGGTTTTTAAAAAAGCACATTTTCAAAATTATATTGTATTACATACTGAGTTTAACTTTGGAAATATTTACTTGGAAATAGTTACTGCTGACTTATAATTTTTAATTTTAAATTAGGGCTATAACACCCTTCATTTGGGAAGGTTGCCAAATTTCTCAAGGATCTAACTTCATCTAACTCCCCCCCCCCTCCTCCTCTATTAGGTTCTAGAAATTATATTGTGAATTCCACAAAAATTTGAAATTTTACTTAGAATTATTCTATCTAAGCAAAACTGGGTAAAACTGAGAGACACTTTCTTCAATTTAAGAAACCGCTTTTATATTTAAGAAAAACCTTTAACATATGTTAAAATATAATGTTGGACCTTTAAATTTTGTATATTAATAAAAAAAAAATTGGACAGGTATTCAAGTTACAGGTGCTTAAAAATAGAAAAATTTCAATTTTCGAGCCCTTATAGCTCCTAAATAGAGGGCTTGACAAAAAAATGTTTTTTTACCGACTCCTTCTATTTTTTTAGGATCTTACTTCTTCCAAAATTTCAAGGTCTTATCTTAAACCGTTTAGGAGATATGTGGGACCAAAAATTTTGCAAAAATTGAGTTTTATATAAAGGTAAATTTTAGTACCGTATGGCAACTCTATATATTTGAGCGACATATTTTTGTAAAGCCTATAAAAGCAGCTCTCTTATTCCGTTTTTCGATTGAAAATAAACCTAACAGAACTCTTGTTATGTAAATTTAAATATAGGGCTTTTTTGGAATTTGCAGGAGCTGTAACTTCGTCACCCTTCAAAATTAAGAAAAACCTTTGACACATGTTGAAATATAATTATAGAGCTTTGAATTTTGTCTATCACTAAAAAAAATTTTGGACGGGTATTCAAGTTACAGGTGTTTAAAAATAGCAAAATTTAAATTTTCGAGCCCTTATAGCTCCTAAATAGGGGGCTTGACAAAAACCGACTCCTACTAATTTCTAAGTATCTAACTTGCCCCAAAATTTCAAGACCCTAGCTTGAACCGTTTAAAAAATATGTGTGGTCAAACATTTTTCAAATATTGAGTTTTGCATAATGTTAAATTTTAGTACCGTATGGCAACCCTAAACACTTGTCTTTTAAAAATTTATAAAGTTTATGAAACCAGTTATCGTTTGCCGTTTTCAGATTGAAAATATATCTAACTGAACTCTTGTTATAACAATTTAAATTTAGGGCTTTTTCCAACTTTGGGGGGCTGTAGCCCCGTAGCAGGTGGGGCTACAGAAAAAAATTCTTCTACGAAATAATTTTTTTTACAAAAATTACCCATGGTTAAAATTTTTTTCTCTATTTCAAACGGTGTAAAAGTTTTTGTAAACATACGGACGGACGGACGGACAGACGGACGGACAGAGTGAAGCTATATAGGCACATTTTTACAAAATTTTTTGAAAATGTGCTAAAAAGGGTTTTTAAAAAGCATATTTTCAAATTTATAAAGGGTTTCTTATCGAGTATTTTATCATTTATTTTTATAAAAATATACATAAAAACAAGTAAAGAAACAGTCAGTCGGTGCAACCGACTTAGAAATACCCTACACCTATTTGGTTCAAATTTAAGGATATATCCATAAGTCATTTTAACACCATAGAAGCTGTTATTAATTTGATCGTAAGACATAGCTAACCAAATTAACTGTATAATACTAAAAACATTTTCTAATTACACTATCTATTAAAAAATACTACAAATTCTTACTAATTTATCTATTTAAAAATATTAAAAAACAAACAAACTTGAAATAAATGAAAATATATTTATTCCAATTCAATTACAAAATGAAAAAATTCTAATTATTAAATTTTGTGATAAAAAGATAATCAAAGCATAATATATTTAATAATCCAAATTTTTCAAAATTGCAATTATTTTAAATGGTTAGTTTATATACCTAATAGAAAAGCTTATAAACGCAAAATATGCAATAAATGTATTTCTAAAATACAATTAAAAATTTACACCTTTTCATATAATTCATTTAAATATAAAAATAAATTTTACATAAATGCAGCAAGTACCTTTGAACATAGCTAAACCACTACAATTAAGTCTAGATTTCGGAGACACATAGGACATAGGAAATATATTCTTTGGCTTCAAAATTAAACTCGACCACAACCAATTCCCATGGTACTTTCATTACTAGTAACCTACTGTTAAATTTCATCAAAATACCGGCATTATTTTTTCAGTTATGGTGTTTGTAAGATATATGTTTGTTAGTCCTTGAACTTTTCAAGGGTTCCAGGACCCGAAACCATGTTACGATTTTGCCCATATGCAGTTCCCGTCATACTCTCAATACTAGTTAACCCTTGTACACAATTGGAACGCTCTATCTTAATTTTAAGTTACTAGTTTTATTAATTTCGATGATAAGCTTTTACACATTGGGAGGTCTAAGAGAGGTTTTGAACCACCACTCCAATTGATCCTAAATTAGGGGGGCACGCAAGAAATAGTAAAGAACACCCTTGTGGCAAATTGGAAGCTTCTACATTTGTTTCAAGTTACTATCTTTATTAATTTCGAAAATATGCTTTAAGGGCCTAAGAACTGAGTGGCTGGTCCCCGACCCACTACTCCAATGGGGCCCAAATTTCAAAGACACTTACGAAATAGGAAGGGACACCCTGATACCAAATTTGGAGGTTCTATCTTCATTGGTTTCGGAATTATGCTCGTTTGGCCTAAATTCGATCAAAAAGTTCTAAGTTCCGAACCCATTGTCCAATCCTCACCGTACGTAATCACCGCCGTAGTTTCGCTGCCAATAACCTACAGCACAAATTTCATGAAGATAGCCTCATTAGTTGTTGAGTTATCGTGATTTTTTATATATGTTCCTTAGCCTTGACATCGATTAAAAGGTCCGGAATCCGAACCGTTGGGCTGATTTCACCCTTATATAGTCCGCGCTATACTTATAGTACTAGTTAACCCTTGTACACAATTTGAACGGTCTATCCTAATTTTAAGTAACTATTTTTAGTAATTTCGATTATAAGCCTTTAAAACTTGGGAGGTCTGAGAGGGGTACAGAACCACCACTCCAATTGATCCCAAATTAGGGGAACACGCAAGAGATAGTAAAGAACACCCTTGTGGCAAATTGGAAGCTGCTACATTTTTTCAAGTTGTTATCTTTATTAATTTTAAAGATATGCTTTAAGGTCTTCGGAAATGTGTGGCTGGTCCCCGACCCACTACTCCAATTGGACCCAAATTCACAAGACACTTAGGAAATAGGAAGGAACACCCTGATACTAAATTTGGAGGTTCTATCTTCATTGGTTTCGGAATTATGCTCGTTTGGCCTAAATTCGATCAAAAAGTTCTAGGTTCCGAACCCATGGTCCAATCCCGACCTTATGCAACTCCCGAAGTAGTTTCATTACTAGTAACCTACAGCACAAATTTGATGAAGATAGCGTCATTAGTTGTTGAGTTATCGTGATTTTTTATATTTGTTCGTTAGCCCTGAAACCGATTAAAAGGTCCAGAATCCGAACCCATGGGCCGATTTCGCCCATATGCAATCCCCGCCGTACTTTCAGTCCTAGTAACCTACAGTTAAAATTTCATCAAGATAGCTCCATTATTTTTTGAGTTATCGTGCCTACGGACGGACGGACGGACGGACGGACGGACATGGCTATATCGACTAAAGCGGTCACGCTGATCACAAATATATATACTTTTCCATATCTAGCTCGCTTCCTTTAGGTGGTTACAAACACCATACCAAAGTTAATATACCCCTTTACCTATTCTATAGGTGTAGGGTATAAAAACAAACAAACTTGAAATAAATGAAAATATATTTATTCCAATTCAATTACAAAATGAAAAAATTCTAATTATTAAATTTTGTGATTAAAAGATAATCAAAGCATAATATATTTAATAATCCAAATTTTTCAAAATTGCAATTATTTTAAATGGTTAGTTTATATACCTAATAGAAAAGCTTATAAACGCAAAATATGCAATAAATGTATTTCTAAAATACAATTAAAAATTTACACCTTTTCATATAATTCATTTAAATATAAAAATAAATTTTACATAAATGCAGCAAGTACCTTTGAACATAGCTAAACCACTACAATTAAGTCTAGATTTCGGAGACACATAGGACATAGGAAATATATTCTTTGGCTTCAAAATTAAACTCGACCACAACCAATTCCCATGGTACTTTCATTACTAGTAACCTACTGTTAAATTTCATCAAAATACCGGCATTATTTTTTCAGTTATGGTGTTTGTAAGATATATGTTTGTTAGTCCTTGAACTTTTCAAGGGTTCCAGGACCCGAAACCATGTTACGATTTTGCCCATATGCAGTTCCCGTCATACTCTCAATACTAGTTAACCCTTGTACACAATTGGAACGCTCTATCTTAATTTTAAGTTACTAGTTTTATTAATTTCGATGATAAGCTTTTACACATTGGGAGGTCTAAGAGAGGTTTTGAACCACCACTCCAATTGATCCTAAATTAGGGGGGCACGCAAGAAATAGTAAAGAACACCCTTGTGGCAAATTGGAAGCTTCTACATTTGTTTCAAGTTACTATCTTTATTAATTTCGAAAATATGCTTTAAGGGCCTAAGAACTGAGTGGCTGGTCCCCGACCCACTACTCCAATGGGGCCCAAATTTCAAAGACACTTACGAAATAGGAAGGGACACCCTGATACCAAATTTGGAGGTTCTATCTTCATTGGTTTCGGAATTATGCTCGTTTGGCCTAAATTCGATCAAAAAGTTCTAAGTTCCGAACCCATTGTCCAATCCTCACCGTACGTAATCACCGCCGTAGTTTCGCTGCCAATAACCTACAGCACAAATTTCATGAAGATAGCCTCATTAGTTGTTGAGTTATCGTGATTTTTTATATATGTTCCTTAGCCTTGACATCGATTAAAAGGTCCGGAATCCGAACCGTTGGGCTGATTTCACCCTTATATAGTCCGCGCTATACTTATAGTACTAGTTAACCCTTGTACACAATTTGAACGGTCTATCCTAATTTTAAGTAACTATTTTTAGTAATTTCGATTATAAGCCTTTAAAACTTGGGAGGTCTGAGAGGGGTACAGAACCACCACTCCAATTGATCCCAAATTAGGGGAACACGCAAGAGATAGTAAAGAACACCCTTGTGGCAAATTGGAAGCTGCTACATTTTTTCAAGTTGTTATCTTTATTAATTTTAAAGATATGCTTTAAGGTCTTCGGAAATGTGTGGCTGGTCCCCGACCCACTACTCCAATTGGACCCAAATTCACAAGACACTTAGGAAATAGGAAGGAACACCCTGATACTAAATTTGGAGGTTCTATCTTCATTGGTTTCGGAATTATGTTCGTTTGGCCTAAATTCGATCAAAAAGTTCTAGGTTCCGAACCCATGGTCCAATCCCGACCTTACGCAATTCCCGAAGTAGTTTCATTACTAGTAACCTACAGCACAAATTTGATGAAGATAGCGTCATTAGTTGTTGAGTTATCGTGATTTTTTATATTTGTTCGTTAGCCCTGAAACCGATTAAAAGGTCCAGAATCCGAACCCATGGGCCGATTTCGCCCATATGCAATCCCCGCCGTACTTTCAGTCCTAGTAACCTACAGTTAAAATTTCATCAAGATAGCTCCATTATTTTTTGAGTTATCGTGCCTACGGACGGACGGACGGACGGACATGGCTATATCGACTAAAGCGGTCACGCTGATCACAAATATATATACTTTTCCATATCTAGCTCGCTTCCTTTAGGTGGTTACAAACACCATACCAAAGTTAATATACCCCTTTACCTATTCTATAGGTGTAGGGTATAATAAATGATAATATTATAATTTAATTATTTCAACAAGTTATTAATTATAAATAATAGTGAAGTCAATAGAAAAACTGTTAACAAGTGCATTAAAGTTTGGAAAAACATACACTGGTGAATTAGTTTCTGTAAAATAAGCATAAAAGTTTACAATTTAGTAGTTAACTATTCGGACTTACAAACATAAAAGCTTTAATTTTTAAGTCCTACTACCCCTGCAATAGAGATGGTTCCCAAATTTTCGCTAAGCAAACATTGATGATTTTGGAGAAGCTGCCCAGCCCGCATCTGCCCCAACCCTTCCATTTTTATAAGTTTTGGGAAATCAGTTGTGAACTCCACCAAAATTTAGAATTTTACCTAGAACTTTATTATTTAAGCAAAAATAGTTAAAACTCAGAGACAATTTCTTCAATGTAAAGAAGCCCTTAAATCTAATAAATAAAGAAGAAAATTTGTTTGTTTGTTTCCTTGTCCAGAATTCACATGAAACAACTGGTCCAATTGTTACAAAATTTTAAAGGAATAATTCTGAGAGCCCGGGGGTGACATAGGCTATGTCACATTTTAATAAGTCAACAGATTGCGCCTCCAGAGCCGTTTTAACATTTTCTTTTTTTTGATGTGGACGACGCCATGATGTTTTCTATAAATTTTATTTGCTTAAACGATTAAAAGAATTTTATTGAAAATCTTCTACCAGCATTTTAATTATAAAAACTCACAGGGTTAATTTGGTTTTGACCTGTTTACGCGTTTAGCACAAAGATTCAATGAAATTAACTTTAGCTCGTCAGATTTATCCAAATCAAATCAAAGCATTTGAAAAAGTATATAATGAAGTGACGTCAGACCCATACGGGTATATATTAAGAGATCTTACTCAAGACATTAATGATATATTTCGAATAAGAAGTGATATATTTGGAAAAAATTTCTGCTTTTGTACAAGAGGTCAATTAGAACAATTTGCGAGAATATGAAACGCTTGAAAACCAATCGACACATATTGCATCTATTAAAAAGTTCTAAACTAACATTTGAAAAAGTAATAATAAAACAATGTGATGCCGAAGTAATAAAAACTTCGTATTATAAAAATTGTAATCTGAATAAAAAACGAGGAAGATTATAGTTGCCCTTGTCAACTTTTAGATACCCGTGCGTGTATTAAATAAATAAGAATTTCATATGTTGAATTGACTGTTTGACAGAAAATTCAAAATTTTTGTTTTTTTATATTTAATTACAAAACAAATTAATAAAAAAACGAGGAAGATTATAGTTGCCCTTGTCAACTTTTAGATACCCGTGCATACCCACTATGGTGTATAAAATAAACCGTAATTTACTTCCCTTATACATTTAACTCATTACCCCATAACTTTGACGTAAAAAAAAAAAAAAAAAATCATAAAAAAAAAAAAAATCACAAAACAAAAAACAAAATTTTCATTCATTGTCCCATAACTTTAGCTTAAAAAAAAAAAAAAAAAAAAAATTAACAAAAAAAAAATAATCACAAAAAAAATAAACAAAATTTTCATTCATTGTCCCATAACTTTAGCTTAAAAAAAAAAAAAAAAAATAAAAAAAAAAAAAAACAAAAAAAAAAAAAATTGGCCCACCCTAAAAGTCCGAAGGTCCGAGTGATGTCCAACTTTGCCAAGTAACTTGCCCTATTAATTTATCTTCCCAATTTTAATTTTAACCTTGTAGCTTCATTAGATTCAAAGTTATTGAATCGAAAACTTTGTATGGCAGCCCCCCGAAAATGGGGCCCTAAAATTTTGAAACTTCATATAAGTGCTCGATTCTTTATATAACTAACCGTGTGTAATTTTCAGCCTCGTAGTATAATTAGTTTTGAAGAAATTCATATTGGTGCAAAGAAGTTGTATGGCAGTCCCCCGAAAATGGGGCCCTAACATTTTGAAACTTCATATAAATGCCGGAGTCATTATAAAACTAACCGTGTGTAATTTTCATCCCCGTAGTATAAATAGTTTTGAAGAAATTCATATTGGTGCAAAAAAGTTGTATGGCAGCTCCCCGAAAATGGGGCCCTAACATTTTGAAACTTCATATAAGTGCTCGATTCATTATATAACTAACCGTGTGTAATTTTCAGCCTCGTAGTATAATTAGTTTTGAAGAAATTCATATTGGTGCAAAGAAGTTGTATGGCAACCCCCCGAAAATGGGGCCCTAACATTTTGAAACTTCATATAAGTGCCGGAATCATTATAAAACTAACCGTGTGTAATTTTCATTCTCGTAGTATAATTACTTTTGAAGAAATTCATATTGGTGCTAAAAAGTTGTATGGCAGCTCCCCGAAGACTTGGTCCAATTTTAACCAAAAATAATAGGGAACCTAGAAATTGTCTAAAAATTACTTTGTGAAAGTTTCAGAACTCTAGCTCTTATAGTTTTTGAGTTATCGTGCTGACGGACGGACGGACGGACGGACGGACACACATAGCTAGATCGATTCACTTTTCGATGCTGATTCGATACGTACCCTTGACACTATATCTAGCTCTTATATTTCGATGCGTTACAAACGGAGGAGTAATTTTAATATACCCGATGTTCATATATGTATGCACGGGTATAAAAAATGAATTAAAAAAAAAGATGAAGCAAAAAAAAAAATATGCTCTGAACGATATTCGAACCCACACTTTCCAATTAAAAGTTCGACGTCCTAACCACTAAGCCATCGACTTTTTGTTCATCTCAATTTTTTTTTTAAATTATTATAGTTGCTATAAAACTAAATAATTTATAAATGAGAGTTTTACGATGAATTAAAAAAAAAAATAAATTTTGCTCCGACCAAGAATCAAACCGAAATGTTTTGACTAATAGTCCCATGTCCTAACCACTACGCCATAGAACAATTATTAATTTGCCTACAAAACGAGTTTTTATTTATCTTAATTTTTTTTTTTAAATAATTGTAGTTGCTATGGTATCAATTGTTTGTTTTAAATAACAGTTTTCAAATAATTGTAGTTGCTATGGTATCAATTGTTTGTTTTAAATAACAGTTTTGAATTTTTTTATAGAAATATTAAAAAAATTAACAATTTTTAATATAAATGAGAGTTTTCTGTCAAATTTTCTATAAAATTAAATTTTTCATACATAAAATAAATACATATATTTTATTAAAAAGAAAATAGATAACAAAAAATGAATTTAAAAAAAAAAAAATTTCTTCTTAGCATGAATTCGAACCGAAACATTTTGACTACAAGTAACATGTCCTAACCACTACACCATGAATCGATTAATAATTTAACCACATTTTGTTTGTTTTTATATTTGGTTTCTATTTAGTTATTAATTTTGAAAATATTCATATAATTTCGAAAAATTTGTATGGCAGCTACCCGAACCCTTCTCCAATTTTAACCAAAAACAATAGGGAACCTACAAATTGTCTGAAAATTACTTTGTGAAAGTTTCAGAACTCTCTTATAGTTTTTGAGTTATCGTGCTGACGGAAGGACGGACGGACGGACGGACACACATAGCTAGATCGATTCACTTTTCGATGCTGATTCGATACGTACCCTTGACACTATATCTAGCTCGTATATTTCGATGCGTTACAAACGGAGGAGTAATTTTAATATACCTGATGTTCATATATGTATGCACGGGTATAAACAACAACTCAATTACAAAAGTATAAAAAAGAATATTGCCGTAAAAAATTTATAAATAGCAAAAGAAAAATCATTATTCAACGAGGTGGATTTTAACCAAAACTTCCTGGTGCACTGCTTTCAGGAATAATAGGAAATTTTATAAAATGAATAATACAACATTTAACAAAATGATTATACTAAAACCAGGTTTATAAGAAAATGAAACAAAATGCAGACGTAGAAGTTAATGAGTTGGATATAGTTATCAAAAAAATATTGTTTAATAGACACCTGACAGATACACAAAAATGGTATTTATATCATCAAAATCTATTTAAAGTAAGAAACAGAAATAGAGTTCTTCCTCCAAATAACGAGGCAAAAATTACAGAAACAAAAGATATTCAAACTCGTTTAAAACCTATATATATAATATAGAGTTCAAGCACAAATGTGCATTTACAAAACACACGTACCTATCTATATATATAAAAGCGAAAGTTTGTTTGTTTGCATGTTTGTTTGTTTGTATGTAACGAATAGGCTCCTAAACTGTTCAGGCGATTTTCACGAAAATATAGAGGTTTTTGGGTACGGAAATATATCGTGGACTAAAAATTTGGCTAAAAAGAAATCTCAAAATATTTTTCCTCGAGGTCCGTTAACCCATTGCGGCCCAACAGCTTTTTATAGGTTTTTTCGTTACTTTACTCTTAATTAGAACCGGTTTGACAGATTTTTTTCAAATTTTGTATACGTGTTCCGTTTTGAGAATGGAATTAACTCTATTAAAAGATTTGGAATTTGTTAACCCATGCCGGTCCAACGATTGTCCCAAAAAAATTTTGTAAGCAAATTACGTCAAATTTTGCGCAGTTCTGCTTTGAGCAAAGAAAAAGTCTCAAAAATTTTTTTGTTAAGTTCCGATAACCCATTGCGGCCCAACGGCTTTTTACAGATTTTTTCGTTACTTTACTCTAAATTAGAAATGGTTTAACCGGTTGACACTAAATTTTGTATGCGTGAAGCCCATTGAAAATTGAGTTGATTCTGTTAACAGGCTTGGTGTTTAGTAACACATGTCAGTCCTACGATTGGTCAAAAGTAGTTAGTACTTCTTTGAATTACAGAAAGTGTAAAAAATTACTACAATAATCTTAGAAAAATCGTTTTAAAAAAATTGCTTTAATACATTTAAAATTTAACATTTATACCATGTGTAGTTTTTGTTTTAACTTTTTGTAGTAACATAAACTTAAATTAAACCTCCTTTGAGAGGCACAAGAACGCGCACCGGTCATTAGCTAATGTTAAATATTTGTGACCTAATAAACTACATTCTTTCATTACCGCTTTCCAAATTGAATATTCTAATATGATTCAATACATACTATAAATACATTTTTTGGTAAAAATGCATTGCATGCATTTTTGCCCTTATAAACAATAATAAAAACAATAATAAGAATACCAGAAGTAAATACTAAAATTAGAATACCAGAAATATAAAATATGAATATTGTAATAATAAGAAAATAACTAAATTGAAATATGAATATTGTAATAATAAGAAATAAACCAAATTGAAATATAAATATTGTAACTGTACTAAAACTAGAATAAGAACCTACTGAATAATAAAAACAATAAAAAGAATACCAGAAGTAAATACTAAAATTAGAATACCAGAAATATAAAATATGAATATTGTTATAATAAGAAAAGAACTAAATTGAAATATGAATATTGTAATAATAAGAAATAAACCAAATTGAAATATAAATATTGTAACTGTACTAAAACTAGAATAAGAACCTACTGAACTAGAATAAGAATAATAAATTATATTATTAAAAAACCAACGTAGGTAATTTTTACACTATATAAATGTAACAATTGTCAAAGTCAATTCAATTCAGTTTTGGTCTTAAGCAATTTAAGATAATAAAATATATTTTTATAAAAACTAAGAATTCCTAGTATTTTAATACTAGTAATTTAATTAATAATAAAAATAAAATAAAACAAAGTGTCCGTGTTTTATTTAAACATACTTAATTAATAATAAAATTGGTGACGAGGATGGGATACGTTAAGTGAAAATTGATATTGCTATAGACACCATAAAGCTTAAAGTTCAATTGAATCTGATTAAACGATATCAACTTCATTTGTGTTTTAACACTTCATAACGTGTCGAACGTAATTAAATAAAGTAAAAAGAAATATATATTTGGAAAGAAAAACTTTTTAAAGTTAATGTTTATTTTTTTTTTTTTTTAACACTAAAGTTAAGAGAAATTTTTTTCAAAAAAGGTATATATACCTAAAATAATTAAGAATTAATTAAATTTATTAAAACAGAAAAAACAATTTTTAAATGACAGTGATAGTGATACTCAATAAGCAAAAACAAAACAATCCAGTAAAAAATTAATTAGTAACAGAACTGTAATTCAAATAATAAAGGATTGCATATTCTATAAATGTTGTTTTTTCACTAAAAACGTTTTAATAAAAACTATAAACTCCCGAGAAACACTTAAAAATGGTCAGTAAAAACTACAAAGAAAAAGCATATAACAGTGACGAAACCAATCAAAAAGAAGAAAGCATTCAGGACAACGTACAATCTCAACAAGGTAAACAACAGTAAACACTTTTGAAATATCAACAAATTTCAGAAAGAACTAAAAAGGTGTGCTAGGACGAGATCAGGGCCTGCAAGCGAATAACACCGACAAATTCCCAACAAGCAACAACAGCAACAGATTTGATAATAAATAACCTATTACACCATATACACAGTAAGTTATATTTTAAGCTTCTTTTTTATAAATGTAAAACAATTCTTTTTATTTTTTTTTGCCGAGTTATTTCAAAAAAAAATTGTAAAATTAATTATTCAAGTATAAAGTTATCTAATAAAATATTTTCGTCTTCTCTCAATCAAATTCTTTCGTTTTTGAAAAAAAAATTTAATATTTAGTTAACAAATTTATAATATACATATAATTTGCAATATTATTTCTTAAAATGGTTAACGAACAAGTAAACACGTCAACAATAGAAACGTTACTATATCTAGACCGACTACCGGAATTCAACGAATATAGTAGAGACTTACAAACCTTTAATAATTTAGTAGACAGGGTACATCCAATACTGGAAACATACAATATCCTATCTCAAACTATACTCTCAGACATTATCAAAAGTAAATTACGAGGTAAGGATAGAGAAATGATAGAGATAAACTGCCAATTTCTTCGTCAGATATACAAACTTTATTACAAAACAACTCCGGTGAAAGGAAAAGCATTGAAGATTTATATGACGAACTAAGGGCTATAACATATAAAAATTGTAATGTAGACTTCTACAACGAAATAAAAAATAAATTAAGAGCATTAAATAATAAAACGATAACGGTACTAGGGCCAGGGGCTGCGGCCAAAGAATGTGAGATAGTAGAGACCACCCTAGAGAGTGCAATGGAAATACTATTCCAGTCTGGTCATGCGTTCACCACAAATGCATTTTCGAATGTAAGACCATATCGTGCTCAAAATAAAAATAACAATAGCTCTCGAAAATAAAATAATAATAATAATAATAATTATAACAATAACTTTCGGAATTAAAATAATAACAACAACAACCATCATTTGCGAAATTAAAATAATAGAAATAACAATAAACACCGAACATACGGGCCAAATAATAATCAACAAATGAACTTTAATCAAACTCGGAGGAGATCAAATAATTTTAACTGTAAGTTTCGAAATAATAATCATTATAGTAACAACTATAGTAATAATTATAATAATAACAATAACAATGATAATAATTATGCCCAATATCCATATAGGAGTTGGAATAACAATGGAAATTACAATTATAGGGAAAACAATAATCCAACTGGTACAGAACCAATGGACTCATCGGACATCAATAGCTCATAAGAAAATTATCTATTGACAGAGGAAACTTACCCTATATAGTGGTAAAATAAAAAAAAACACCACTTAAGTTTATAATCGATACAGGGGCAACCAATTCCATTATAAACCCAGAACTTTGTCGTCCTAAATGACAAACATCAATTAAACCAATTATGGTTAAAACACTAGAACAGCAAATCCCCATAAATTCAAAAGCTCGCGTTCCGCTATTTTCTGAATTAGGAAATACCGATGAAAGAATCGATTTTTTAATATGTAATTTTCATGATAAATATGATTGTTTAATAGGCAACGACATATTAAGAAAATATAATGCTAAAATTGATCTTAGAAATAGGATCTGAAAAAAATAAAATTAGAGCAAAAATGCGAAAAAATAATTAAAAGAAATGAATCGAAAGCTTTTAAAGATAATAAGATAGAAAATACTACTAATTATGTAAATTTAGGGAAATCAAAATATATTAAAAAAAAAATTAGAAAGAAAATATTATTAAATATAAGGAAAAAATTCCAGAGGATATAATCCACTCGAATTTTAATGCTCTAGAAAATGGAATTACCATTATCTCAACAAATAAGAACAAACCCACTTGAACTCGGAAGAGAAAAAAAACTCCTAAATATAATTAAGAGATTTCCTCGTACATTTAATCAAAAAAATACGAATCTTACTTTCACGAATGCTATAGAGCATGAAATTCGAACTATCGAACATGCACCAATAGCAGTAAAAACCTATAGATACCCGTACATTCATAAGAATGAAGTACAAAGTAAAATCCAAGAAATGTTGGAAGACAATATAATTAGGCCGAGTAAATCACCCTACTCCGAACTAGTATGGGTGGTACCGAAAAAATCGGATGCAAGTGGTGAAGCTAAATGAAGACTTGTCATAGATTATCGCAAGTTAAATGAAGTAACTTTAGACAAAAGGACACATATAAAACTGCTTTTAACGTTGAAGGTGGACATTACGAATTTCTTCGTATGTCGTTTGGGTTGACAGCTCCTGCTACTTTCCAAAGGTTAATAAATGATGTTTTATCAGATTATATTAACAAAATTTGCTTAGTATATCTTGACGACATCATTATATTCTCGACTTCGTTACAAGAACATTTAGAGTCGATAACTAAGATTTTCTATAAACCAAATGACCATTAAGCTTCTACAAAAATCAAATTATCATCAAAAAAATTGCGGCTCTCTTAAAATCAAAACTGAAAAACTATTTAACAAAAATCGGAAAACTATCTTTACCAAATTTCTAGACTATGAAACGATCAAAACTTTAATCCATAATAAAATACAAAAGCTAATGCAATTTTAATTGAAGACGAATTGTTCTTCTCTAAATTTTATGAAACTTTTAAAAATAAGGCTTACCTTGGCAATAAAGAATTTTTTTTTTTTTTTTTCTTTATTTTAATTCATTTTAAAAAGGTATAAATTATATAATTCAAATTTGTTTGTGTTGGATGATCGTAGCTAAAGCAGCTATATGATCTTATAAAAAAAAAAAAGTATATTAATATAAGTTTAATTCTTAAAAGCTAATGAATATTGCAAAAATCAGGACGATACAATCAATTTAAAAAATAAAAAAAAATTTTATAATTAAAATTAAATATCAAAATTCATAATTATCACATTTTTTAAAGTTCAATCACTCAATTTCATTATCATTTATCTACAAAGCAACAAATACATCGGTTCACTATATACATATTAACTAAATATTTACATATACAGTATTTATACTTGTTTTCATTATCTATGTGTTTGATGTTCTTGTAATATATATTTTTTTATTTCTGTTTTGAACAAACCAATTGAATTAATTTGTTTAAAGCCTGTTGGAAGCTCATTATACACCTTTAAACATTTAAATAAGCAATTATTCTGTTGTTGATTTGTCCTAAATAAGGACAAATAAAAATTAGAACTATTTCGCGTATTATAATTGTGTATGTTTATTGCTCTATTTAAAATAAAATTGTGCTTTATTTTATTATTCACAACCTTATAGGCAGTAAGATACAACTCCCTTTTACAAATGTTCTCGAGACTTAAATATTTTTCGGTGTATAGCCTATTCGTTGGAAAAATATTCGGATAGCCGTGGATTATTTTAATCGCCTTCTTATGTACGATATCTAACTGGTACAAAATTTGTTGGCTTGCACCACTCCAAATTGGATTGAGATAAATTATATGAGATTGAATAAAAGAAGAATATATGGAATATAGAGCATTTTGAGTAATATATTTTCGAATACGACGTAAGATGAATAGATATGGCGTTATTTTGCGTATGATATGATGAATGTGATCTATCCATTTAACTTTTCTATCCAAAATTAGCCCTAAGTAACAGAGATTTTCTACATTATCAATAGATATAGAGTTGTAAGAGAAGTTCCTAGAGTTGTAAATTTTGTTGCCAAGTAGCAAAATTTTGGTTTTTTTTACATTTAAACGTAACCTATGATGCGTTATCCACTCTTCGATTTTGGCAAGGTCAGTTTCAATCGAATTTCTTAAAATATTTTCTGTAGCAGCCGCATATTTTAATATAGCGTCATCAGCATATAATTGGATTGACCCTATAAGATCTAGACGAGCGATGTCATCTATATAAATTTTGAATAACTCTGGTCCCAGAATGGAACCCTGTGGGACTCCTTTTTTTATTATTAGCGGGCTACTGATGGAAGATCCGATTCTGACTTTCTGTATTCTATTAGACAGGTAAGTTTGAAAAAGATTTATAGAATTTTGATCGAAGTTAAGATTTCTAAGCTTCGATAGTAGGATTTCATGATCTACACAATCAAAGGCCTTTTGAAAATCTAGGGATATTAAAGCAACATATTTACCACTATCAATATTGTTTGTCACAAAATTTGTTAAGCTTAAACATGCCGCCGTTGTGTTTGAATTTCTTTCAAACCCATATTGTTCTGTATGTAGTATATTATTATGTGTGAGAAAAGTATTAAGTCTATTTTTCATAACCAATTCAAAAACTTTAGAAATACTTGTTAAAACAGATATTGGTCGGTAATTGGATGGATTTTTTGTATTTCCTGTTTTAAGAATGGGTGTAACTATTGCTATTTTGAGGGAAAGTGGAAATATTGAAGTTTGAAAACAGTTATTAATTAATTTGGCTATTATTGGTGAAAGTTGTGTAGAAAATCTTTGCAAAAACTTAGTCGAAATACAATCCCAACCAGTAGCTGCGGAAGATTTTAGGTTTGCAATAATCTGTTCAATTTCAGTACTATTGGTGGAATGTAAGTCAAAGTTGTTGTGGATTGCTCTTTGAATTCTATTGACGTATGTATAATCAATTGGATTAGACGCGATATTTAATTCGTCGGTCACATTAACAAAATATGTATTCATTTTGTCAGCTATTTCATACTCATTGGTTGTGATTATATTATTAGTTAATAGCATTTTAATAGCTGGGTTTTGTTTAGGTAAATCAGTGTTATAGATTACCTTGTTATAAAAATTCCAAAGACTTTTACCGTTTTGAAAACCGTGTTGTACTTCAGTTGAATAATATTTTTTTTTGGCTTGTACGATTAGTTTGTTTACCTCGGCTTTCATCGATTTATAGAGATTATAAATACGAGTATTTTCTCTGTACTTTTTTGAGTACTTATAAAAAGAGTCTCTAATCTTAATTTTATTAAATATATCTCGTGTTATCCAAGGTGCTTTCTTTTTTTCTTTTCTTACTACAATAGTTTTAGTATTTTTTAAAATTAAATTTTGCATATCAGAAATAAAGCTTTCAAATTCAGAGTAAGAGTTAAGATTTAACCAGAAATTATCGGTTGCAACTTTATCGTAATCCAATACTTTTTTACTGAAAATTTTATCTTTCGTTATTGGTTTAAGTTCAATACTGATATGAAACATTTCGTGATCAGATAGAGACGTTTCACAAATTAAAAATTTATATTTGTAGTTTATAAGGTCTGTAGAGAAGTGATCAATAACAGTTCTTGTTGTACTACTAATTCTCGTTGCGTATTCAGGTGATATTTTGTTGTAAATCAGAAAACCGTTACTAATAAGCGTATTTGTGTAATCTAAGACATACCGATTATTGATATCAAGTAAATTTATGTTTATATCACCAATTATAATAGAGTTCTTAAATTGTGCAGTAACACAGTTTAATTTACATATAAAATCAGGAATAGTATTTTCATGTGATCTATATATGCCAATGACATTTATATTATGTTCAGGTAAATTAACTACTAATAAATTACTTTTATGAAATTCTTCTTTTGAAACATAATTAGAATTAACACATTCATCAATATATATCGCAACACCACCGTACGGTTCTTGCCTATTTGAAAAATAAGAATTATATCCTGAAATGTTAAAAAATTGATTTTCTGTCTCGAGTAACCATGTTTCAGTTAATACTATGATGTGAATCTTGTGATTGTACGAATCAATTAGGGATTCTAAGCTATAGAGTTTATTTCGAAGGCTTTGTATATTAATGTAAATAATATTTAAATTTTCCTTATTTTTTTCAAGCGCAGGTAGGTTGCAAACCCCTGTCAAATGTACAATATTTTTTAATTCAGAAATATTTATTTCATCATGATTGATCATTGTTTTTTTTTTTTTAATATATGAATGTAAAAAATTAAATAACCAAATTATATATATGCAAATATGTATATATAGATTTTAACCGAATAATAAAATAGGTTGTAAATAATAAAAACTAAAAAAAAATAAGAAATTAGAAAAAATTAGAATAAATAAAAATATTGGTTTTAAAACTTCAAAACCGGTTTTAAATGTGGCTTTTGTAAATAGAATAAATAAATTAATAATAAATAATTTAGTAATTGTTACGTGCGTGGCTTGGAAGTTGCTCGATTTAATAATAATATAATATAATAATATTAATAATAAAAAAATTTTTAAAATAATTTTTAATTTAGTGAAAAAATCAAATAAATTTTTGTAATGCTTATTTTTAAGATATGTTAGTGAAGCAATGCGGTATTTAATATGTAAAGGAATAAGTCCATGTATATCCAAAGATATTTCTTTTTGGACAAATAATATCATGTACTTATTCTTTCGCTTATATAATATTGTGATGTTCAACATAAAAAAAGTTGCATATGATATTGTGATGATCAATAATAATATAAAAGTTGTTAAAATAATTGTTAAATAAATTGTTAAATTAATAATAAATAATTTAGTAATTTTTACGTGCGTGGCTTGGAAGTTACTCGATTTAATAATAATATAATATAATAATATTAATAATAAAAAAATTTTTAAAATAATTTTTAATTTAGTGAAAAAATCAAATAAATTTTTGTAATGCTTATTTTTAAGATATGTTAGTGAAGCAATGCGGTATTTAATATGTAAAGGGATAAGTCCATGTATATCCAAAGATATTTCTTTTTGGACAAATAATATCATGTACTTATTCTTTTGCTTATATAATATTGTGATGTTCAACATAAAAAAAGTTGCATATGATATTGTGATGATCAATAATAATATAAAAGTTGTTAAAATAAATTTTAATTTATAAGTGTTATAATTATAAGTAATAAATAAGTGTTTAATATGTATTAAATGTGATTTTAGAATATTTGTTGCTCGTAGAAAAAAGTAAGATAATTTATGTAAAAAATCATATGTTTTAATATGTAATATGAATTGATAAATGATTTTAAAAATTTTTAAAAAAATTTGTGATGTAAATTTAGTAATAAGATTAATGTTAAAAAATGATAATGTAATTAGAAAGATTAAAGTTGTGTTGTCAAATTTAAGTTCAATTGTTTTATTAAATTTAGTAAATGAAGCAAAAAAAATGGATATTAAATAGTAAAAAAAAATTCTTAAGCTAATCAAAGAAGAAAAAAAAAATAATTTTAAATAGTGAGTTAAAATACGTAAACATTTAAATCTTAAATATATATTTGATTGTCGCGATATCATTAAAATTTGATATAGCAAAAATTTTGCTTGTTTTATTTTCTCGTAGGAAAATTTTATTATTTTTAACCCATAAAAATTCCATTTTTTGTGACATTTTAATTGATTTCGCCTCATAATATAGCTTACTTTGAAGCGGAGATAAATGCTGTCGAAAAAATATTTGATTATTTTTACCTTCAGACGCCAGATCAAATTCACCAGTAAACAATGGTCCAAAGATTTTTTTTTTTGTAAGTATATCATTTTTTACTTCTTCTGAGCTTAGTCCAACAATATATAGGCAGCTTTCTGATGTGATTTCACCTCTCTTTTTTCTTTTTAATGGTGTTAAGCTAAATGAATCTTCATTTGGAATATTCACATTTAATTTTTTTAACACGTTGAAAAATTGTGAATTTTTCAAGCCCGATGGTAGGCCAGCCACTATAATATTGGATTTTCTTTGCTGTTGTTTTGGTTCATCCATCGATGCCTCCAATTCATTTAGTTTATGCTCCAAAGACCTTGTGTACTCTTCCATATTTTCGACTCTTCTGGACAAGTTTTCGTTTTGTTTTTTTAAGATTATATTTTCTTTTAGAGTCACATCGAGTTTGTTTGACAAAAAACTCAATGAACTACTCAGTTTCGACACTGCGAGTTTCAGATACTGTGCCATCTTGTCCATAGTACAATCGGTCAAATCAAACGCAACCAAATCATCCTCCTCTGCTTCATCCACCTCCGCAAGCACCGCAAGGGAATCATTCAATTCTGCAGGACAGCAAGAACACTTCCATGTTATGTTTCCGGTTTTTATTAACTCATATGCGTCATCAGAAATTGTCGCACATTTTGTATGATACAATTTCTGGCATACCTTGCATTTTAGTGCCTTTGATTTGGCAGATAATGATTTATCACATTTTTCGCATTTGGTAACCATTTTTATTTTTATTATTATTTTTCTATTTCTAATTTTATTTTAATTTTTTAATATATTTTAATTTTAAATTTTTTAATAATTATGTTGAATAATCTTAATCTATTTTTTTATTGAACAAATTTTTTATTTTGATTTTAATTTTTAATATATTTTTAAAATTTTTATTTGGAGCGCAAAAAAATACGTCTTGTCTATTTGACAGTTCATTAACTTTTTTAAAAATTTAAAATTATAAGATGTAAAAAGTTACTCGAAGTATTACGGATGAAAACATTCTAGCCGAACAAATCGAAAAGGAACATATCAGAAATAACCATAGGGGAATAAACGAAAATTTCGCGCAATTAAAAATAGAATCTATAACCCAGAATTGAAAGGTAGAATCACAAAATTTGTAAACAATTGCGAAATCTGCAATAAAGAAAAATATGAACGTAAACCTATTAAAGAAAAATTTAAAATAACCGAAACCCCAAATGAACCTAGAGAAATTATTCATGGTGACGTTTTTTATAGTTTAGATAAAACATTATTTCTAACACTGATAGACAAATTATCAAAATACGCTCAGGCTATCAAAATTAAAAGAAGAACCTGGATAGAATTCAGAAGAGCGATTCTGCAGTACTTACGTTCAGTAGGAAGTCCTAAAAATAGTTTTATTTCTTTTGCCGATTTTGGCAGAGGAAAATTTTGAACGCATATTATTTTTGCGGATTGGCCTTTATGCCTTCACTTGTAGCTATATGAACGAGAAATTCGGTTTCCCGATTCAAAAATTCAGACTTATCCAATTGTACTTTAAGATATGTATCCTTAAATTTATGGAAAATCTTAGTTATCGACTCTAAATGTTCTTGTAACGAAGTCGAGAATATAATGATGTCGTCAAAATATACTAAGCAAATTTTGTTAATATAATCTGACAAAACATCATTTATTAACCTTTGTATAATATAATTACTAATACAGGATATAAATACTATTATTCTCATTTAAAAAGAACTAAAAAATTCCAAAATAAAATCTTAGATGCAATATAAATAAAATTATCCGTAATTACAGAAAATGCTTCTTGTATTGATAGCATTACTATTACCAACAATGGCTTTGTCACGTGAAATCAAGATACAGAATTTAAACGACAATAATGGTTTCATCATCATCAAAGATGGGCCAATCAAAATCATAAGAGACTACGAGAAAGCTCTAAATATCATCAATATGTCAGAATTCGAAAATAATAGAGACCATCTAGAAGAAAATATCATGACAATAAAAAAATATATCAATTTTACTGATCCTGCTTACCTAACTATGTTACATAATTTTCATTTGTTAGAAATTAAAATTGATGGGTTAAAACCTCATACACATAAAAGACCGAAAAGAGGACTAATAAACGCTTTAGGTTCAACAATAAAATTCTTAACGGGTAATATGGACAACGAAGATAAAGAAATGATCCAAGAAACACAAGATAGTCTCTCTAAATCAAATTCTGACCTTGTTTCTGAAAACAATAAACAAAGCACAATAAACAATCAACTTGCACAACAAGTCAAAAACATTCCATTTACGTAAGACAACAACAAAAGACAATTACCGAATTTTTATCCAACTATAATATTAGAGTTGATAACACTATTAACGTAAAAGACCAATTACAAATACTAAAACACATTTTCCAAGTAAACTACGACATTACTCTTTAGAGAAACCATATAGAATAATATAGCATTTGATTTGCCATCAAATACCCATGTTAAAACAAACATCTTTAATTTTGATGATATAAATATTATAAACAGAGAGTCACTAAAAATATTATACTTTAACGCTCGAAGTCTTAAACACAAAATTGACGACATAGCTCACATATTAGATAAAATTAAACACTTAGTTCATATAATTGCAATTACGGAAACCTGGATAATGGATTATGAATGCCAATATATTAAAATAAAAAACTATAATAATTTATTCTCTTCCAGAAACAATAGACGTGGAGGAGGTGCTGCTTTATTTATACACAATAATCTAAAATATAACACTAATGAAATTTATTGTGATGAATTCAATAGTTTTATTAACATTGAAATCACTGATAAAAATAATAAATTCAGCTTCACAACTATATACAGACCACCTGAAACATCGCTCCTACATATTAACAAATTTCTGGTAAAACTGGATTCACACCTAGAAAACATCAACAATAAAAATAGTATCATTATGGGTGATTTGAATTTTAATATTAGAAATTTAGCTGATCTAAGTGTGCAAAAGTACTTAACAAAAATTGAGACGAATGGATACACTATATGCAGTGATGAAATTACAAGGCCTGATTCCAGTACATGCCTTGATCATGTTATTAAAAAAAATCCAGAATCCAAAATTGCAATTTCCTTAATCCATCATGATTTATCCGATCATTTAGGAATGTTTGTGGAAGTGAATGATGTTTATTTAAAAAATAAACAAAAGTCTATTGCTAAGCTGTCAATCAAAAAAACAAACTACGAGTACCTTAAAAAAAAATTAAATAATTATGTCACTGCTACAACTGATGTTAATCAACTAGCAAAAGAACTTGTAATTAATTGTCAAAATGCAGCAAATAGTGCTATTGTTGTGAAGAAAGTTAATAGAAAACATAGTAAATTTTCTGCACCCTGGATTGACAATGAGTGTGCCAAAGCGATTGAAACAAAAAATTACTGGTACAAAAAATATGCGGAAAATAGTAACTCACCTTTAATTAAAAACAAATATAAATACTGGTTAAACTTAACAACAAGTTTGAAAAGAAAAACAAGTGATGAAAAAAACCAAGGGTTTTTAAAAAAGCACATTTTCAAAATTGTATTGTGTTAAAAACTCAGTTTAATTTTGGAAATATATACTCGGTGACTAAGTCACTGCTTACTTGTAAAAACAGCAAATTTTTAATTTTTAAGTCCTAATAGCTCTTCAATGGGGAAGGTTACCAAATTTCTCCAGGATCTAATCTCAACCACCCCCCTTCCCACCTCACTCCATTTTTTTAGGTTCTAGGAATTTAACCAAAATTTGGAAATTTACTTTGAATATTATTATCTAAGCAAAAATGGGTAAAACTGAGAGACACTTTCTTCAATTTAAAGAACCGCTTTTGAACTTAAGAAAAACACTTTACATATGTTAAAATATAATGTTGGACCTTCAAATTTTGTATATTAATAGAAAAATATTAGGACAGGTATTCAAGTTACAGGTGCTTAAAAAAAGCAAAATTTCAATTTTGGACCCCTTAAAGCTCTTAAACGGGGGCGCAACAAAAAAACTTTCTTAAACGACTCCCATTAAATTATGAGGATCTAACATCTCCCAAAATTTCAAGTTTCTAGCTTGAGCCGTTCAGAAGTTATGTGGGGCCATAAATTTTGCAAAAATAGAGTTTTGGATAACAGTAAATTTTAGAACCGTATGGCAACCCAATGAATTAGTTTTTTAAAAGTTTATGAAGCTTATAAAAGCAGCTATCTTTCAACGTTTTCAGATTGAAAAAATACCTCATCGAATTTTTGTTATAACGTTTTAAATATAGGGTTTCTTCCAAATTTGAGGGGCTGTTGCTCCGTAACGGGTGGGGCTACAGAAAAAAGTGCTTCCATGAAATTATTTTTTTTGGAATACCTACTCGTAGTTAAAATTTTTTCTCTCTATTTCAAACGGTGTAAAACTTTGTGTAAACATACGGACAGACAGACGGACGGACAAAGTCAAAATTAAGAGAAACCTTTGACACTGGTTGAAACTTTCGTGTTCAAGCTATAGGTGTTTAAAAGCTAAATTTATAGCAAAATTTAAGGTTTTGGACCCCTTAAAGCTCCTAAATAGGGGGCGTAACAAAAAAAAATTCTGAACTGACTCCTATTTATTTCTGAAGATCTAACTTCTCCCAAACTTTCAAGTTTCTAGATTCAGCCGTTCAGAAGTTATGAAGCGCCACAAATTTTGCAAAATTTAGTTTTAGATAACGGTAAATTTTAATACCGTATTATTTAATACCGGTTCTCCTATACATTTGTATTTCAAAGGTTTGTAAAGCTTATAAAATCAGCTGTCTTTTACTGTTTTCAGATTGAAAATATACCTTATAGAACTCTTGTTATAACTATTTAAATATAGGGCTCTTTCCGACTTTGAGGGGCTGTAGCTCCGTAACGGGAGGGGTAATAGAAAAAAGTTTTAACATTAAATTATTTTTATGGCAATACCTACCCGTTACTGATATTTTTTAGTCAATCGTAGGTAAAAAGGGACGGACAGAGTGAAACTATATAGGTACATTTTTACAAACTTTTTTGAAAATGTACTAAAAAGGAAGTTATATGATGAAATGCAATACCAAAAAGCTGAAAATGATCCTAAGAAAAACTGGAAATACATTAAAAATATTTTATGCTGTGAAAACAAAAAAGAAAATGATTTTTTTGCAGGCTGTGAACTAAATAAAGTCATAAAATATGATAAAATCAACAGCTTTAATGAATTTTATGCAAACATAGGTGAAAAAATGGCTGGTAAATTTAATAACATAGTATATGTACCAAAAACTAGAACAACTTCAGAACTTAAATTTAAAACTATTAACCCAAAAGAGTGCTTAAAATTAATAAATGGGTTATCAGACACGTATGCAGCAGGTCAGGACCAAATTTCACCACACATAATCAAAATATGTAAAAATGAACTGACTAATAATTTAACGAAACTTATTAATTATTCATTAATCCAAGCAGAAGTTCCGCAATGTATTAAATTCAGTAAAATTATTCCAGTTTATAAAAAATCAGGAAATACTTCTGATTTCAATAATTATAGACCTATTGCTATATCATCAGTATTTAGCAAAATATTGGAGACCGTAGTCAACAACCAACTTACGGATTATTTATATAAAAACAAATTAAACAAACAACAACAATATGGTTTTATAAGAAGATCTAGCACTCAAGCTGCTCTTTTTGATGTGATTAGCGATTTTCAATCGTCAATTGACAAACGGAATAAAGTTGCAGCTGTTTTCTTCGATGTTCAAAAAGCTTTTGACAGTGTTGCCAGGAAATTATTACTTAGAATTCTATTCGAACATGGCATAAAAGGTAATGAATTCAAATGGTTCAAAAGTTACCTTTCTCAGAGAAATCAGTATGCTGAATGTGATGGTGTGACCAGTGGCCTGGAGAAAAATGACTTTGGTGTTATACAAGGGAGTTCGCTAGGCCCTACATTATTCTCAGTTTCTGTAAGCGGTTTACTTAATTTAAAGCTAAATGGAAAGCCGTATATTGTATGCAGATGATCTGGCTATAGTATATGCTGAAACTACTTGCAAGAGACTAGAAGAAGCAATTAACATAGATCTAGTATTAATTCAGGGATGGATAAATCAACACAAGCTCACTCTAAATACAAATAAAACTAAATATATAATATTCAAGAGGAAAGTAACTGATATGCTTCATATCAAAATTGGCTGTTATGACTTAGATTTAGTGAGATGCTATAAATACTTGGGTGTTATTATAGATGAAAATCTTACTTGGGAGCAACAAATTAGAGAACAACTAACTAAGGCCAGAAAGTCTGCAGGTTTATTTAAATTAATTAGAAATAGAGTCCCACATAAATTAAAGCGTTCATTATACTTCAGTATGTTTCAAGAAACAGTTACGTATGGTATACATTTATGGGGAAATGTGTGTAACAAGTACATTAAACTAATTCAAACTGTTCAAAGCCATAAAAAATTTATTTGGTTATAAAATCAGAACGGCAACTCAACAGATCCATATTGAGAATAATATTCTACCTATAAATCAATTGATTAAAAGTAAGCTGGCAATGCATGTTCATGCTATGTGTGCTAACAACATTAACACAAATGTCAAATTCAGTCTGAACAGTGAAGTACATAAATATAGAACCAGAAATGCTGAGAAAATACATATTACATCGTCTAGAATGAGATTTAATAAACAAGATACAATATACAACAAGGCTTATGCGATCTATAATGATTTGCCAGCAGAACTTAAACAAATAAATAACTTTGTGAAATTTAAAAACAATGTCAATAGTTACTTTTTAAGTTGTTTTTTGAATAGTAGTAACAGTTAACTTTAAATAAATATATATAAAAAAAAAAGATTATTTAAAAAAAAAAAAAAAAAAAAAAAAACAAAAAGACTACATTGTTTCTTAGTAGGTATCAATTTTGTGTTTTGACTTTAATTATGAATTTTTAATATAATGTTATTTTTTTAGTTTCACTCTTAATAATTTTTAATTTTTAAGTTTTTATTTTTATTTTTTTCTGTATATATTGCATTTCTTTCTATTTCATTGGTTCTTCGATATGATTAGCGACAATAATATTGTTATTGAATTAATGTAGTTAGTAGGATTAATTTTTATTGCATTTTATTATTGAATTATCACTGTATTTTGAATTAAAAAAAAAAAAAAAAAAAAGAATTTATGTATATAATTATAATAGGATTTGATTTACAAATTTATTTTCTTTATGAATTATAAAACTCTGTACGAGCTATATTAGCTCTTTTGAGATCTGAAATAAATAAATAAAAAAAAATAAAAATAAATAAATAGACGACATCGAACAAATCATTTTATCTAGCAAACTTAATATTTTATCTAGAAACATTTTATCACGAAAAAGATATTTTAACCGAAATAGAATCTTTAAGGGAATCCATTTCGGTTGCGTTCTATCAAAACCAAATACTCATCATAATTTACCTCCCTATATATACCACTATGCCATATTCAGAAACTATAATTGAACCTATTCCTAATAAGGATAATAAAGAATTAGTATTGTCAAATAATAAGTTTAAAATGAATCAATACAAACAAATTTTTTATAATAACGCAAAAGATAACCAAAAAAAGAATTTGATTGAAGTAGAGGATGAATGTATAAATAAAATTACAAGTTCCACTCATGCAACTTGTGAAATGAGTTTGAACACAAAGGAAATAATAAAAGAAATAAAATCGGGTCTTGTTATTGTAAAAAACTTGAAAGATACCAATATTAGTCAAGATTGTATAAAAATAGTTTAATTAAATTCCAAGATTGTTCTGTAACTATTAAAAGATTTACATTTATAAATAACAATTGAAAAATAAAAAATCATTATACTTATCCTTTTTCAAATATAAATATAACAAATACTGAAACTAATATTGAACTAGATTCTAAGGAATTAATTTTAAGTGACATAAACAACAATTAAAAATAATTGAAGAAGTTCATAGTAAACATAAATATTACAATTACTTTAATTAAGGAATTTTTATAGTAATAACCCTTTCACTTTTATAATTAACACTTACCTTACAAAAAGAGACTTTAACAAGGGAAACATCGTAATAGCTTCGTCGGAGCCTCAGTCTAAGAGGGATGGGATTACATTACGTTCCATTATATAAAGATAATGTTTACCTACTCAAAGAATAATATAAATATAACATTTGTTTTACCTCCTTTATAAACAAATTTTGTTTATACTAAATATTTCATATAATATAAATTACATTAAATACCTCATATAGAGTTCAAGCACAGATGTTCCTTTACAAAACAAACACATGTTAAATATTTGTGACCTAACAAACTACATTCTTTCATTACCGCTTTCCAAATTGAATATTCCAATATGATTCAATACATACTATAAATACATTTTTGTTAAAAATGCATTGCATGCATTTTTTCCATTATAAACAATAATAAAAACAATAATAAGAATATCAGAAGTAAATACTAAAATTAGAATACTAAAAATATGAATATTGTAATAATAAGAAATGAACTAAATTTAAATATGAATATTGTAATAATAAGAAATGAACCAAATTTAAATATAAATGTTGTAACTGTACTAAAACTAGAATAAGAACCTATTAAACTAGAATAAGTAGGTAATTTTTACACTATATAAATGTAAGAATTGTCAAAGACAATTAAATTCAGTTTTGGTCTTAAGGCATTTAAGATAATAAAATATTTTTTTAAAAAAACTAAGAATTCCTAGTATTTTAATTCTAGTAAATTAATTAATAATAAAAATAAAATAAAACAAAGTGTTCGCGTTTTATTTAAACATACTTAATTAATAATAAAATTGTTTTCCTCTAAAAGATGTATATTCGATGACGAAATGAAAAAAGAAGTTTCTAAAAAAGCATTCTCTGCTGTTTCAGCTGGAGAACGTCTAAGAAAAAGAAAATCTATTAGAAATAAAAATATATATATTTTTGGAACTGATACAGGAGACATAATATCAGTTCCTTTAGACAGCCCAAGCCCACCTACGAAGAAAGAAAAAACCAAAAATAGCAAAGTGTTAAGTAGTTCAGCAAGACGTTCTTTACAGTCAGCAACAGTTAATACTATACAGAGCTTATTTTCCAATACGAAAATATAAATAAACAAGCTCATGGACGACATACAAATAAATGGTGAATTTTACGTTCCTTTACTAAGCGATTCATCCATGAATTATAACCCTGATTATTACCCATGAATTGTCCTCTTTTACGAATAAAATGGATCAATACATGATTAATTCAAATTGGAAAATCGGTATTTCTGAAATATATGTTAATAATTTTATACCAAATGTTAACGATGAAGAGTGGGATAAAGGTACACAAATTTATATTTCAGGTATGAAAAACGATCTGCTTGGTGTAGGAACTACATACATACCATTCAATACACTAATGTTATGTGACAGGAAAATATTTTTAATACCAACATTAATTCAAAATGTACGACCATTTCCTGGTTATTCCAGTAAAGAAGTTGTGCGGCAGTTGATTTGGGGAATTTTTAACTTTTTGCATGATGATAAAAACTACACTCCATCAGATAAAAATGAAGATTTGCCTGCAAATTTGACCTACACTACTATCTGTTTAAGTAAACCAAAGGAAGATATTAAGATCAGAACAGGATTATCATATACTTTAGAGGGGCTTTTAAAAACATGTTTTCAGCAAGTATCACTCAAGACAAAGGAGCTTAAACAACATAAACCTCGAGTACTTGAAGTTCACAAACTTTTAATTAGTAGTTTAGGTTTATTTCCTGTTTTTTTTATTGTACTTTTAAATAAAATAATTCACAATTTTGACAGTATACAATTTATTATTTATACGTGGAATTAATTTAGCTATTATAAGCTCTGAAGAAGAAACTGAAGAAGTAACATCTGAAAGTTTTCCACTACAGTTCTTAAAGTTGCTGGAAGATAAAAAAAGTGTTACTCAATAAAAGTCAACAGCCACATATTAAAAAACAAAAACATGTTTGGAAAAATCGTAACAGCTAAACAAATTAATAAGAAAATAAATAATAAGAAGAAAAACGTTAAAAACATAACAGATTTTAAGCAGACTGGAAATAAAAAAATTTCATTATCATTTTGGCAAAAGAAAATGTTTGAAATGCTCAATGCAGTTGAAAATTCAATTTTCAAATTGTTCCTGGTGCTGTAAGTAACGGTTTTAAAGACTTCAAAACGTTCAAATCAATTTGTTTGGCTGAATCGTAAAGAAATAGGGCAATTATCGAAACCCCAGTAACAGCAGACCTTACCACTGCACAACTCCAAAGATTAGCTTTAGTGAAACAATTGGAACTCATAAATTTACAAATAGAAAAGGAAAATATAAAACTAAAGAAAATAAAGAAAGAAGCAATTGAAATTGAAGAAGATGTTGCAAATGAAAATATATTTAGTGATTTAAATTAAATCATTTTGTTCTTAAGTTCATAAAAGCAAAATAATTAAATAAAACAAAATAACTTTAATTGATATCTGTTATAAATTTTTACATATTTGAATCGAACAACAAATTTGTAATTTCGATTCTTCTAAACAAGCCAGCACTACGTCTTTCATGTTCGTTATCTTCTATTACTTCTTCGTCTTCCGAAAAAGTTTCTTCTGGTATTTGTTCAAAATCGTTTAGGTCACAGTATTTTTTTGCAATATTATGCACAAAGAATGAGCTTTGGCAATTTGTCCAAAGATGTACGTAGTTTATATCTTATCATTTGGAAACGACGTTTTAGTTGGCCAAAGCTATCTTCTATCACAACTCTTTCCTTTGTATGAATCTTATTAAATAGCTTCTCTTTTGGTGACGATGGGTTTTTATAAGGAGTCATAAGCAACGGTAATATACCATAACTAGAGTTGCCAAGAATAATCGCATCACTAGTTCTCATGTGTATTCATGAACTTATAAAGAGAGGATTGTTTTTAAATTCGACTATCATGTACGGAACCAGGCCAGCAAACTTCCACACTAGTAAACATGTAATTCGCATCACAAGTGGCCTGTACGTTTATAGAACAATATCCTTTTCTATTTACATATTCATCACCGAAATGTTTTGGTGTCATAATTGGAATATGTGTACAGTCTATAGCACCTATTACACTTGGAAAACTAAATTTTTCTGACCATTGTTGTTTTGCGGTAGTAATATCTGCCACTGAAACTGGGAACCTGATCCACTCATTTAGTTTATCAATTTTTTTTTTCCATTACAAATTTGATGATTTTACAAATAGTTGAACGATGTACACCCATGCCTTCTGCGACTTCTATCTGGAAACAAGGGTCACTTAGAAATCGGAAGAATATTTCCATCTTTTGTTTGGGGATCAATGCACCACCTCGAGGTTTCTTGGTTTTCGGGTAAAAGATATTCAAAAAATATTCTGACAATCTAACAACATTAATTTACGTTCCTTGGTCTATAATATTTATCTTTCCTAATTTTCAAGTATTCTGCCATGTTAAGGTATTCTTTTTATTTTTTTAAATGATTAAAAAAAGAATGACTGCGTTCTGAAGTTTTATTAAAAGCAGACTACAATATTTCAAAGTAAATACTACACAAAAAAGTGATTGGTTTTTTTTGTTCAACTAAATTGTAGCATTTACTATAATTTCGAAAAAGAAATAGCAAATGCTAAATCGAAAAGTAAATAGTTAAGTAGAAGCAAAAGGTTTTTAATTTTATTCACATAAAGAACTTCAAAAAGTGTAGTAAAAGCCTAAGCTTCATTTACTTCCATAAGCTTCACTACCCATATTATTTTATTTAAACATTATGGAGAGAGCATACTATAAATATTATTTGGTTCAATCAAGAAAAGGACTTGACGATATTGGCCCCTTGTTGCATTCAGTTGTACCTTACCAAAGGGGGCGAGGATTAGGAAGCTTTTTCGGTGGACTTTTCAGATATTTAAAACCAATATTTACGTCTGGAGCTAATATACTAAAAAAGGAGGTTATTAACTCTGGTATTAATGCATTGTCTGATATTGCAACAGGTGCAAATTTAAAAGAAGTTGTACAAGATCGAGGTAAAGAGATGATTAAAAATGTAAGACGAGGTGCAGTTCAAAAACTCAATGAAATGTATGGACAAGGGAAAATTAAAAGAAGAAAATTTATAAAAATACCACTCATTAATAATTTAAATTATTTTACGTCAAAGCGACGCAAAGTGAGTAACAAAAAGAAGCATAAAGATATTTTTGGTTAATTATGATTGAATGTATGAAGTTTGAGTTGGATATTTTACCTATTCAGTCTAGTATATTACGATCAGAAGAATTTTCTACAACACTATTGCTTCTTTGGATAATCCATCAGTAATAGAAATAGTTTCATTAGGTCATGGGGATACATATAGGGATCTATCTTCTGCATATCTAAAATTAAAAGTAAAAATTTAAAAAAAAGATGGAACTCAATGGAATAAATATA
This sequence comes from Dolichopus griseipennis, assembly GCA_963082915.1. Lineage (NCBI taxonomy): Eukaryota > Metazoa > Arthropoda > Insecta > Diptera > Dolichopodidae > Dolichopus > Dolichopus griseipennis. The sequence continues at coordinate 240,591,073 of OY720441.1, read as the reverse complement.
AAAACACTGAAGAAAAATTCATTTAACATCCAAGTGTAGTCAATAATCTTTTACATTCATTAATAAAACAATGTAAAGTACAGTTAAATGGAAAGAATATATCTTCATCTGATGGAAATTATCATTATAGAGCTTATATGGAATCATTATTAAATTATGGTACAGATGCCGCTACTACATATTTGGAATGTGCGGGATGGGATCTCGATAAGCCAAATATAGGAAAACATGATAATAATGGTTCAAAAGAAAGTCAAAAATTATAGCAAAATAGCAATGTAGTAGAACTTATGGGGAAACTACATTTAGACATGTTTAATCAACCTTCACTTCTCATAAACAATGTTGATATTCGAATTCTTTTAACACTTGAAAACCTGACTTTTACTTTTGTGCAGATAATTCTGACGAAACTCAACTGAAAATTTTAGAAGCTTCTTTTTTTATGAGACATGTGTACTATTAGCACACAATGCTGTATTAGATAAAACTAATGCCAAGTACAATTACAAACGTGTAGAGGTAAAAAGTTTTACCATTCCACAGAATAGTTCATCTATATTATTTGATAATGTTTTCATTGGTCACTTACCAATTTCAATAATATTTTGTATGACAGAAAATATAGGTTGTTCTGGAAAATATCAAAAAACCCAAAACATTTTTAAACATTTTGATATTGCACAAGTTGTTTTAAATGTAAATGGAGTTCAAATACCTAATTCAGCAATTGAAACCAGTTTTACGGACGAATATAGTTGCTACACAAGAGAAGTACACTATTTTTAGGTAGTGGAATTTATAACAATGATAAGGGTCATCAGATAACAAAGTCCATGTGTAGTAATAGATTTTTCATGTTAGCTTTTGATTTAACTCCAGATGCATCAGGAAATGAAGTGTGTCAAGGTTTATTAAATCAGGGTACAGTTTGAATTGAGGCAAGGTTATCAAAACCACTTCCCACTTCACTAACCGCTATTGTTCATGGAGAATTTGATGCAAGTTTAGAAATTGATAAAAACCGATATATATTAACAAATCTATAAATACCACACATAAAAATGAATTTAAATAATTGACAAAATGTTGCTGTCTTGTGCATTACTGGATGTAATGTTTTGTTGCAATGATAATAATACCTTATTTGTAAAAGATATTTGTTTGGTATGAAAGAACCTTGTAAAAAGTTTGTAAAAGAGCTCAAGTATAAATTTCCAACTAGAGAATTTATAAATGATAATTTTGATTTTGGAACTGTGTATAACGATAAAATAAATAAAGAGCTCTGTCAAATACCAGAAAAGTTTTATGTTTTTATAACAAATAAAAAAATTAAAAAAAAAGTTTTTATCAAATATTATCAGTTTTTACATAAAAGAAGCAACCAAGGTATATGACTTGAGTCAATTTGATTAATGAACACCCAGGAGATAAATAACGTGTTGAGATGTAATAAACAAACGAGTAAAATTTTGAAAGGAGTTTTTGCTTTAGATCAACTTCCCAAAACAATTAAAAAACAATTTTTTTTAATTGTAAACACAGATAAAGTAAATAAGTGATGAAAAAAACCAATGGTTTTTAAAAAAGCACATTTTCAAAATAATATTGTGTTTCATACTGAGTATTTTATCGGAATATAATGTTGAAACTTAAATGTTAACGTTTAATTAACAAAATATATACGTTGGTGACTAAGTTACTACTTACTTATAGAAACAGTAAATTTTTTCCCCTCAATAGGGGAAGGTTGCCCAATTTCTCAAGGATCAAATCCTCACTACTCCCCTTCCCCCAACTTTTTTAGGTTCATGGAATTAAATTATGAATTTTTTTTTTTATAACTGAGAGACACTTTCTTCAATTTAAAGAACCGCTTTTAAATTTAAGAAAATCTTTAACATATGTTAAAGTATAATGTTTGATCTTCAAATTTTGTATATTAACAAAAAAAAATTTGAACAGGTATTCAAGTTACAGGTGTTTAAAAATAGCAAAATTTCTATTTTCGAGCCCTTATAGCTGCTAAACAGGGGACGTGACAAAAAAATTTTGTTAACCGAATACTACTAATTTCTAAGGATCTAACTTCTCCTAAAGTTTCAAGACCCTAGCTTAAACCGTTTAGAAGATATGTGGGGCCAAAAATTTTGCAAAAATTGAGTTTTGCATAATGGTAAATTTTAGTATCGTATGGCAACTTTGTACATTTTAGTGATATATTTTTGGAAAGCCTAAGAAAGCAGGTTTCTTTTACTGTTTTTAGATTGAAAATAAACATAACAGAACTCTTATTATACCAATTTAAATATAGGGCTTTTTTGGAAATTGCGGGAGCTGTAGCTTTGTCACCCTTCAATATTAAGAAAAACGTTTGACACATGTTGAAATATAAATAAAGAGCTTTCAATTTTGTAATTCACAAAAAAAAAATTCGAACAGGTACTCAAGTTACAGGTGTTTAAAAATAGCAAAATATCAATTTTCGGGCCCTTATAGCTGCAAAACAGGGGAGGTGACAAAAAAAATTTGTTGACCGACTTCTACTTATTTCTGAAGATCTAACTACTCCCAAAATTTCAAGACCCTAGCTTAGCCTGTTTAGAAGATATGTGTAGCCAAAAATTTTACAAAAATTGAGTTTTGCATAATTGTAAATTTTAGTACCGTATGGCAACCCTAAACATTTGGTTTTTAAAAATATATAAAGTTTATAAAACCAGCTATCTTTTGACGTTTTCAGATTGAAAATTTACTTAATAGAACTCTTGTTATATCAATTTGAATATAGGGCTTTTTCCAACTTTGGGGGGCTGCAGCTCCGTAACGGATGGTGCTACAGAAAAAAATTCTTCTACGAAATAATTTTTTTTGTAATACCTACTCTTGGTTAAAATTTCTTTTTTCTATTTCAAAGATGTAAAAGTTTTTGTAAATATACGGACAGACGGACGGACAGAGTGAAGCTATATAGGCACATTTTTACAAAATTTTTTGAAAATGTGCTAAAAAGCCAGGAACACATTGTTTGGTTATTTATATTCCTAAACATGGTTGTATTGAATATTTTGATTCTTTTGGCATAAAACCTGATAAATTAGAAATTTTGAGTTATTTTAAAAATCATGGTGTAGTTTATAATGAAAAACAATTACAGAGCAACTATTCAGATGTCTGTGGACAGTATTTTTGTGTTTATTCATTGTATAGATGTTGCTGTTATAGTATGAATACGTTTTAAATAAAATTTAATATAGGTAATCATGTAGAAAATGACAAATTAATTATAAATACCTTTCAAAAACTTTTTAGAAAATACAAGTCGTTACAAGCTTGTGTTCCTAAAACGTATAAGTACTTAAACACTATAAATAAATGTTAGTAAAATTAAGGAAATGGAGATATTAGGTGAGAGTTATAATTTATTGCTAAGCTATACATATTTCCTCAATAAAAGTCACACATTAAAAATTTCTGTTGGATTTAACTGTAGAACGTGTGAAGCTTCATGCATATTTCAACGTATTGGTAAAAGAGAGATTGTCTTAAAATATCACGAATGGAATAAATTTTATTATCAATTTAACGCAAAACTTGAAATGCAGACGATAAAAGACATAAAATAGAGCTTACATCATGGGTTAAGATCTGTGAATGGACAAAGCATAAGTATTAACAGAGAAGAAGCAGAACTATTTTACAATTTAAACGATTTTATAGAAGCGGTGATATTACAGTATAAATCTGCTGAGCTAAATGTAAAAGAATATGTTGCAGAATGTCTGACATTATGTGATGAACAAAAACTATTAAGGTTACAGAAAGAAATTTATATACCAATGCAGCGTTTTAATGTACAATGTAATTATTTAAGACTATATTTTGAAATCCCTGTAATGTTAAAACAAAAAATTTGTAACAATCTCATAAAAAAAAATATTAAAACGCTGCATTGGTATATAAAATATTAAAGAAATATAATTTTCTGTATTCCTGTAAAATTCCTATATTTCGCATTGTGTATTTACACAGTTAATTTCATGAAACAGATATTTTGTAGAATCAGGCTGCATTTTATTGGGTTGCTACTAACAGTCAAAATGGAAATGAAATAAAATTGAAAAATAAAAGCCTTAAAATAAATAAAAGCCGAGTTATATAATCATGAAGAAAAAGTATAAAAGCATATTAGATACAAACAGACGATTAGTTTAAACCATGATTTGGTCTATCATTTTATGTATAATAATTATTATTACCTTAAACATTTTTTTAAAAAAAATGTCAAGAGCTCAAATAGAGACTGAAATTCATAGACAGGCAAGACGTAAATTTCTTAGAAGCAAATAAAAAAAAAAATTGTTTAAATGACACGTGGCAAATTGATTTAGTAGGAATGATACCATATGCAAGTTTTATTATGGCTATAAATATATATTGACAGTCATTGACACTTTTTCCAAATATGCCTATGCTGAAGCTGTGAGAACAAAAAATGCTAAAAATGTTTTAAATGCCTTAAACTCGATTATTAGTACAGCTAAAGTTATACCAAAAAACATCATAATATTTAATCGGCTTATTTTTCCCATACAAATATAAACATCCATTTTTAGGACAAACTATAACACCAATTTTAATGAAACAACAACCAAAAGAAAGGTTTTTTTTGTTTTCATCTTACCATTATATTTTTTTTTTTAGAATAATGCATTTTTTCAGGTGAAAACCGGTCTTTAATTTAACGTAAATTTGAATTTAACCGACACACGGTTAAAAGTTGAGCATTATGATTCTAATATTATGCACCGACTTTCTGTGTAAACATAATTCATTTTCGGTTGTAACTCGCAGTTCAATCAAACTATTATATGCACCGACTTATGTCTTTCTTTTTCTTGTTTAGTTCAAATGTTCAATTTTTGTTTTTTTTTTTATCTTAACAAGTAAACGAGAAAAAAAAAATGAGTTCTGTTCGAAATGAAAGCAATACATTTGGTTTATACAGTAGTTTTCATTTATAACGAACTCGGTTCAATTTTAATTATAATAAACTTTACAATTTTTGCCAACGAATTAAATTTTATCTAAAAATGTATGTTGTTTATTATATTCATATTCTTTTGTTTAAACTTATTATATCTAATAATGTTGCTTGGTGGTTCATTTAGTATTTTTATACTTATTTTTGAATATAAATCATAATAACGCATCAAAAATACAAAATAAATTTCATTAGAAGAAAAAGCACTATACATAGACCTGAAGCTGCAACAGCATATAAAATTCTAGCACATGAGTTCAAAGCGTCCGCTCTAAAATTAGCATATTCTACAATGTTCAAGTCTAATACTAATTTTTCAAAATTCAGAGCATTCTTTCAAAACGACATTCGTTTATTACGACGAATATTTTCTGTCTCTTCATGGTCGTTATAAGCAAGCTTTACTGTATGTATTTTTTTTTTGCTACTTCGTATATTATTGTTGTTGTTTTTTGTTAAGTTTTTTATAATAATAAAATAACCGACTTTTGAAATATATTCTTTAGTTTCCATTGCGTTTGAGAGATGTATAACAAAAGTTGTTATAAAATATGATTGCAAAAAATTAAAAACGAAAAATCTTTATTAATAAAATAATTTGGAATTTAAATGATTTGCTCCTTAGGGCCTAACCAAAATCAACGCTTATGGTGTTTGATTGCTAACAAAAAGTTTTAAATTAGTTGTTTAGTACATAATATTACATGAGAATAACTTAGTGTACCTCGAATTTTTAAAACTTAAACATTAAGCATATAGCATATAAAAATGTTATTGCTTTTTCTTATGTTGCTATTGTTAAAAAAATAAAATATTTTAAAATAATATTGTTTTTATACCCTACACGTATAGAATAGGTAAAGGGGTATATTAACTTTGGTATGGTGTTTGTAACCACCTAAAGGAAGCGAGCTAGATATGGAAAAGTATATATATTTGTGATCAGCGTGACCGCCTTAGTCGATATAGCCATGTCCGTCCGTCCGTCCGTCCGTCCGTCCGTCCTTCCGTCCGTCCGTCCGTCCGTAGGCACGATAACTCAAAAAATAATGGAGCTATCTTGATGAAATTTTAACTGTAGGTTACTAGGACTGAAAGTACGGCGGGGATTGCATATGGGCGAAATCGGCCCATGGGTTCGGATTCTGGACCTTTTTATCGATCGAAGGGCTAACGAACATATATAAGAAATCACGATAACTCAACAACTAATGGCGCTTTCTTCATCAAATTGGTGCTGTAGGTAACTAGTAATGAAACTACTTCGGGGATTCCGTAAGGTCGGGATTGGACCATGCGTTCGGAACCTAGAACTTTTTGATCGAATTTAGGCCAAACGAGCATAATTCCGAAACCAATGAAGATAGAACCTCCAAATTTGGTATCAGGGTGTCCCCTCCTATCTCCTAAGTGTCTTGAGAATTTGGGTCCCATTGGACTACTGGGTCGGGGACCAGCCACACATTTCTGAAGACCTTAAAACATATCTTTAAAATTAATAAAGATAACAACTTGAAAAAATGTAGAAGCTTCCAATTTGCCACAAGGGTGTTCTTTACTATCTCAGTTGGTTCAGTACCCCTCTCAGACCTCCCAAATTTTAAAAGCTTATAATCGAAATTACTAAAAATAGTTACTTAAAATTAAGATAGATCGTTTAAATTGTGTACAAGGATTAACTAGTACTATAAGTAAAGCGCGGGCTGTATAAGGGCGAAATCAGCCCATGGGTTCGGATTCTGGACCTTTTAGTCGGTGTCAGGGATAACGAACATATATTAAAAATCACGATAACTCAACAACTAATGAGGCTATCTTCATGAAATTTGTGCTGTAGGTTATTGGTAATGAAACTACGGCGGTGATTACGTACGGTGAGGATTGGACAATGGGTTCGGAACTGAGAACTTTTTTATCGAATTTAGGCCAAACTAGCGTAATTCCGAAACCAATGAAGATATAACCTCCAAATTTGGTATCAGGGTGTCCCTTCCTATTGCATAAGTGTCTTTGAAATTTGGACCCCATTGGACTAGTGGGTCGGGGACCAGGCACTCAGTTCCGAGGACCTTAAAGCATATTTTCGAAATTAATAAAAATAGTAACTTGAAACAAATGTAGAAGCTTCAAATTTGGCCCAGGGTGTTCTTTACTATTTCTTCCATGCCCCCCTAATTTGGGATCATTTGGAGTGGTGGTTTAGGACCTCTCTTAGACCCCCAAATGTGTAAAAGCTTATCATCGAAATTAATAAAACTAGTAACTTAAAATTAAGATAGAACGTTCCAATTGTATACAAGGGTTAACTAGTATTGAAAGTATGACGGGACTGCATATGGGCGAAATCGTACCATGGTTTGGGGTTCTGGAACCCTTGACAAGTTCAAGGACTAACAAACATATATCTTAAAACACCATAACTCAAAAAATAATGCCGGTATTTTGATGAAATTTAAACTCTAGGTTACTAGTAATGAAAGTACCATGGGAATTGGTTCTGGTTGAGTTTAATTTCAAAGCCAAAGAATATATTTCCTATGTCCTATGTGTCTCCGAAATCTAGACTTAATTGTAGTGGTTCAGCTATATTCCAAGGTACTTGCTGCATTTATGTAAAATTTATTTGAATATTTAAATGAATTATATGAAAAGGTCTAAATTTGTAATTGTATTTTAGAAATACATTTATTGCATATTTTGCGTTTGTAAGCTTTTCTATTAGGTATATAAACTAACCACTTAAAATAATTGCAATTTTTAAAAATTTGGATTATTAAATATATTATGCTTTGATTATCTTTTTATCACAAAATTTAATAATTAGAATTTTTTCATTTTGTAATTGAGTTGGAATAAATATATTTTCATTTATTTCAAGTTTGCTTGTTTTTGAATATTTTTAAATAGACAAATTAGTAAGAATTTGTAATATTTTTTAATAGATAATATAATTAGAAAATGTTTTTAGTATTATAAAGTTAATTTGGCTAGCTATGTCTTACGATCAAATTAATAACAGCTTTTATGGTGTTAAAATGACTTATGGATATGTCCTTAAATTTGAACCAAATAGGTGTAGGGTATTTCTAAGTCGGTTGCACCGACTGATTGTTTCTTTACTTGTTAAAAATACGCTTATTTATTTAAAAAATGCATTACATATATTCAAAATAACTGAAATACCTATAATATGTTTGCAGAAACACATAGAAAATAACAATTCTTAAGAAAAATTATGTGTTCTTAGGGATCAACCAAAATAAACGAGTACGGCGTGCAGTTTCTGTCAAAAAATTATGAAATAAGTAGGTATGTTATGTACCGTACTTCGGAATTTTAAATTTTAAAATTTGACAAAGCGTATAAGAATATTGTAATTGTTTTTTCTTTTGTTGCTACGATTAAGTTTTTCAAATAAAATATTTTAAAATAATATTTTTAGCACATTTTCAAAAATTTCTGTAAAAATGTGCCTATATAGCTTCACTCTGTCCGTCCGTATGTTTACAAAAACTTTCACACCGTTTGAAATAGAGTAAAGAAATTTCAACCATGGGTAGTTTTTGCAAAAAAAAATGATTTCGTAGAAGAACTTTTTTTCTGTAGCCCCACCTGTTACGGGGCTACAGCCCCAAAAGTTGGAAAAAGCCCTATATTTAAATTGATATAACAAGAGTTAGATATATTTTCAATCTGAAAACGGCAAACGATAGCTGGTTTCACAAACTTTATAAATATGTATAGGGTTGCCATACGGTACTAAAATTTAGCATTATAAAAAAACTCAATTTTTGTAAAATTTTTGGTCCCACATATCTCCTAAACGGTTTAAGATAGGGTTCTGATTTTGGGAGAAGTTAGATCTTTAAATATTAGTTGGAGTCGGTTAACAAAATTTTTTTGTCAAGCCCTCTGTTTAGGAGCTATAACGACTCGAAAATTTAAATTTTGCTATTTTTAAGCACCTGCAACTTGAATACCTGTCCAATTTTTTTTTATTAATAAACAAAATTTAAAGGCCCAACATTATATTTTAACATATGTTAAAGGTTTTTAAATTTAAAAGCGGTTCCTTAAATTGAAAAAAGTGTCTCTCAGCTTTACCCATTTTAGCTTAGATTGTATAATTCTAAGAAAAATTCCAAATTTTTGTGGAATTCATAATTTAATTCCTAGAACCTAAAAACATGTAGGGGGCGGAGGGGGGGGGGAGTTAGATGAAGTTAGATCCTTGAAAAACTTGGCCCCATTGAAGGGCTATAACAACTTTAAAATGAAAACTTTACTGTTAGCAGTAAATTTTATAAGTAAGCAGTAACTCTTTCCAAGTAAATATTTCCAAAGTTAAACTCAGTATGTAATACAATATAATTTTGAAAATGTGCCCTTGGTTTTTTTTCATCACTTGTTTTTTATAAAAACACACACATTCAAAATAATTGAATATACCTATAGGTATTATGTTCGCAAAAAAAAAACTAAAAAATAATCTTCAACTTAAATAAAAGCGTTCGGCATATAATTTCTGTTAAAAAATTTACAAATAGATAGGTACATGTATTTACATGAGAGCAAACAAAATACGCGCAACGCAATGTGGCTTTTCTTATATTTCTAAGATTATGTTTTAAAAAATATCTTATATTGAAAAAATTTAAAATATACCTAATACATGAAATTAAAAAAAATTTTAGGACTAAATTAAAACATTCAAATAAATATTTTTGTATGTACGCGAGTATCGATTTACGGATATGTAGATAGACATATTGGCTTACTGCCGTATAAAAATTGTACGTCGTATGTTTTAATTTAGGTTAAATAAAAAGTTTATTCTACATTTTAAACAAATGTATTTATACCCGTGCATACATATATGACATCGGGTATATTAAAATTGCTCCTTCGTTTGTAACGCATTGATCTAGACCAGCTAGATATAGTGCCAAGGGTACGTATCGGATCAGCGTCGAAAAGTAAATCGATCTAGCTATGTGTATCTGCCCTATGTGTATCTGCCCGTGTGTCAGCACGATAACTCAAAAACTAAAAGAGCTAGAATTTTGAAGTTCACACAAGCTCATTTTTAGACAATTTCTAGGTTTTTGGTTAAAATCGGAGCAAAGCTTCGGGGAGCTGCCATATAACTTTTTTACACCAATATGAATTTCTTCAAAACTAATTATACTACGAGGATGAAAATTACACACGATTAGTTTTATAATGAATCCGGAAACTTATATGAAGTTTCACAATGTTACGGCTTCATTTTAGGGGGGCTGCCATAGAACTTCTTTCCACCAATATGAATTTCTTCAAAAATAATTATACTACGAGGATGAAAATTACACACGGTTAGTGTCAGTGTAGTGGTTTTTTTTTTTAAGCAAATATTATGGGATAATGAATTAAAATTAATTTTTTTTTTTGTTTTTTTTTTGTGTTTTTGTTTTCATGGTTTTTTGGGTGAATTTTTTTTTTAAAGCTAAAATTATGAGATAATGAATTAAAATTTTTTTTGTTTTTTTTTTTTCTTATGGTTCTTTTTTTGTTTGTTTTGATGGTTTTTTTTTTTTTAAGCAAAAATTATGGGATGATGAGATAAATTTTTTTTAACTATTTTACTTAAGGGAAATAAATAACGGTTTATTTTATTGTATACATCATAATGGGTATGCACGGGTATCTAAAAGTTGACAAGAGCAACTGATTCTTTCTCGTTTTATAATAAAAAAAACTCTTTTTAGTTTTACTTTGACATAACGCACAGAATTTATATAATATATGCGTTCGTTTTACCAAAAATTGTTGATGAAGAGTAGGTAGCAGTTGTTTGTAAATGGAAAGCTAATTTTTTTCAGGAGTATATAATTGCCAAATTAATTGCCATACATATATTTGACATTTTAAAAATATCTGTCATTTATGAAGTTAATAATATTTAATATATTTAGATAATCGAAAAAAAGTGAAAAAATTAAGGTTTATTGCTGAAATATATCGACTATTTTTTAAAATGGAAGAGTTAAGTGCTTATTGGTAATCAAAAACAAAATATGATTTAATATAACCTACTCAAGAGAAAATTCATCTTTTATGAAAAATTTATTCAAAGCTATCTGCTGAAAGTTATTTAATTATCTACTCCTCTCATTTACTCTCTTTTAAGAGCTGGTGTGGTGTAGCTGGTAGTAGGTAAGAGTAAAAAAGAGTAGTTTACTCCTCATATAGGAACGCAAGTATTAACATTAGTTTGTTTGAAGAAACTAATGAGTCATGACTCATGACCATAGATACAGAAATAAATAAATAAAAAAACTAGACAAATAGGCATAATATAAAGTAAATTAAATAAAGAAGAAAGAACCATTTTTGTATACATACATTTGTTGTAAAAATTTCAGATTTTATTATTGAGTTTTCTATACGTAAACTATACGTGAACAATAAATATGTATATGTATTTGTTTAGAAAAATCATCAAATTTTCAGAACATTATATATTAGAACACAATTTATATTTAGAATGTAAATCGCTTTTTTTTGTGTAATAACTGTACAAAATTATACTCTCTTTATAGCACGTTAAGCTACAGGAATAAAATTCAAAAATATTTAAAAAAGTTTTTATAATTGAAAAGTTGACAACATTGTTGCAATAAATTTTTTTATATAAAAAAATAAGTTTCTTGTAATATTAGTCTAATATAAATTACACAAAACGGATTTTGTATGTAAATTTAAAAGCACAAAAAGCTCGAATTTCGAGCACAGGGCGATACTAGTATCACTTATCAGACTACACTGACACTCCAATTTCTGGAGGCTTTTATTAGGCTGAAATTACACCTGTAAAATACCTACCTTGTTGAGAAAATTATTAAAAAACAAGGAGATAAAGTATACGTAAAATAGCTTGGATTTGATAACAATCATAATATATGGATAAAAAAATAGATATTGTTTAACTATTGAATATTATATTTTTTATTATTTTAAATAAATATATATGTACAAACATTATTTTATTTTATTGTATCTTTTGTCTCTTATACCCATATGGAACTGAACTGCCATCTCCATTGAATTTCTTTTTTTCTGACTTTGGTTGATATTTTTTGGTTTCTTGAACAGCTAACACTTCATGTTCTTCGTTCCTTCTAATTTTTTGGGAAATGACATGAATTTCAAAACAATTATTTGAATTTAATACTGGTTCTTTGATAGTAAAAAAATAAATTTTTTGTAAGGTTGTGTGATTTAAACAAATTTCTTTAACTTTACACACATTTTCTTCAGTATTATATTTTGTGCTACATATTTTGTTAGCGTAGTTCTTAGGACCCCCACTCACAAATTCAGTTATATAACTCGTCAAACCATAGCATTCTAATTCATCTGTTATGTCTCCAATAAATTCTCCTGTTGGAGTATCATATTCTCCTTCCCGACTTACATACAAAACAGAATCGGTGTCATAATAAAGAACTCTTTTACCAAGTTTTTCCAAATAACCGTAAAGTTTAAGGCGTGCTCTTCTAGTGGAAGAACAGGATGTAGTAAGTGTGCGTGGGGTAAAATTTTGCATTTAATTGTTCCATCTATGTTATCTATTTTTAATTTAGAACAATTCACTTCTCCAACATAAATTTTAGGGTGACCAATAGGAAATTTTCCCCATTTACACACATTCGGATATAAAGAACACACAAATTTATAGTGTGAACATATATTTCTTGTTCTAACTCGATAAAAAGCATCTCTCGTATTCAAAGGTACTTTATTGATTGATGAATGATTTCGTAAATAATCCATGTTTTTATTAATTTTCATTTGTTTTTGAAATTCACATTCCCACATTTCAATTAAATTGTAACCGAGTGATTTTAAATGTTGAGATTTTGCTAATGTTCTCTCATACCTTTGGTTTAATGTATCATAGTTGCTGTTGAATAAAGTTTTATCTCGGTTTGTAGTGAAATAAACATGAAATGCATCTACCTTTACACCACCAATAATTTTTTCTTTACCATTATTTATATTATCTATTAGCATTACTATAATTTTAGTCCCTCGCATAATTAGTTTTGGGTGAAGATCAGTTTTAGTTAATACATAGTTTAAAACAAACTTGACCATTGTGTGCAATGACAACTATATTTTTAAATGTTTTTCTCAATTTTAAAATATGTTCCATTAATTTATCTATTATCATTTCTTGTTCGAAAATTGTTGTTCTAAATTTACATTTTTGATAAAGGTTCAATATTGATACAGATATCACATCTTTGTTGAATGACACACAAATTAGGTTAATGCTGTTTTAAATTCTTGGATACAACTTTTTCTTGTCTTGTCTCTAAATCATAAAAAGTATATAGAAAGTTTTAGATTTTCTCTTCATTTTTGTTTTGTTAAATGTAGCACAGGTGGTTATCTAGTACAAAATTTTGACAATTTTTGCAAAAAATCTCTCCATATGTATGGTTTCTATTTGTTTTAAAAACTTTAAAGCAATTTTTACATTTTTTAATTTCTTCACACATGCTTATTTTGGTTGAAGTAGAAGCTTTATGATTCTCCAAACATGTAAGACCTCGAAAAGATCGATTACAGTCTTCACCCAATATATTTTTTATATTACCAGAACAGGCGGGCTCTTTTTGACAGGAAAGGCAGCTTTTTGAGCATTTATGTGCATTATTTCCATAGTATGGAATGTGACATTCTGATGGTTAATTCTGTAACTAGTGTAGTTTGAAGTTTTCCGGTTTCTTTAAAACACTCCGATAATGAACAAATTTTTCAACTTTGGCTATTGAAACAATAATTGCGCGAGATAGGCATATACCGTGTTATTGATACCAATAATTACTTTTCTTTTCATGCATTCTTGATTGTAGCTTGAAAATTTATTTTTAACTTAATCCTTGAATTACTCTGAAAAACTTTCAATATTATATCCCAAATATGGTTAAAATTCAAGTCACTTGCAGTTTTAAAGTTGAGAAATCTGTACAATTATGAAAAATTACATCACAAAACGTTATCCCAATCATATCCGTTGGACTTATTTCTGTAGTTACATGTTTGATTATTTGTTCGATGGCGTCTTTAATCCAATCTATTTTTTAATCCAATTTTTAACCAAATTGTAACCAAATTGATTTATATCTATAAATTTTTTATTTCTAACTTTATAGAAAATCTTAACAACATTGTAACCAAATTGATTTATATCTATAAATTTTTTAATTCTAACTTTAAATTACATGTTCTTTAAATCTTATATAGAAAAAGTAAAATAATACTGTAAAAATTAGATCTTAAGTTATCTCAAATTGAAAAGAACTAAAATCAGAATTTGCAACATTGTAGTCAAGACATTTTGAAAATTTGATAAATCAAAGCAAAGTTAATAAATCAAAGTTAAAGATAAAAAGTTAATAAATCATAACTGTCTCTCTTTAATTAAACCAAATGTATTTTGTAAAATTGCAGTTAATTCCAAATTCTTTTCACTTATATATATAGTGTAAGTAATATATAAGTATATTATATTACTTACACTATTTTCAAAATCTTGTTTTGTAATAGATTTGATATTACTTGTAAGAATTTGAAGGTATATTTAGTATTTATAAATACAGTGAAATTTTCTGCGATAGTTACCATTTAATTCAATAATCAACCAAAAAAATGGCTCAACAATTTTTAGATTTATTTATGGCCAAAAACGATGATGCCGATGCATCTCCCCGTCTCCGTGCAACAAAAAGCAAGCCCAAAAACGAAAGCGAGGAAAGACTGCTCCTTCAAGAAACAACAAAAAAGCAACATCCATAACAACAACATCCACAACGACAACAACAGCAGCCAAGGAAAAGCAGTTTTCCCGATGCCTTTAATAAAAAGGCAAAAAAAAACAAAAAAAAATTTTTAAAATTAAGAGATATGGAGCCTAACAGCTCTGTATTTTGAAAAATATAAAAAAAAATAACACGTTTTGAAACAAACAACTCTAAAATTTGAGGAAATATGTAATAAGGAATTAGAAATGGGCACTAAAGCCCATAAAATATATACTTATAAAGACAATGAGGAGAATTTACTACTTATTGATACGAAACTAATACCGCTTGCTGAAAATCAGTAAGTGGGAAAATAAATAAAATAAAACAATATAAAAATAAAATAACTAAATTTTTTCTTTTATTTTAACATTTTGGGTTTTTATTTTAGGTTTTCTGTTTTTTAGTTTTTTTTTATACCCTACACCTATAGAATAGGTAAAGGGGTATATTAACTTTGGTATGGTGTTTGTAACCACCTAAACGAAGCGAGCTGGATATGGAAAAGTATATATATTTGTGATCAGTGTGGCCGCCTTAGTCGATATAGCCATGTCCGTCCGTCCGTCCGTCCGTCCGTAGGCACGATAACTCAAAAAATAATGGAGCTATCTTGATGAAATTTTAACTGTAGGTTACTAGGACTGAAAGTACGGCCGGGACTTTTTGATCGAATTTAGGCCAAACGAGCATAATTCCGAAACCAATGACGATAGAACCTCCAAATTTGGTATCAGGGTGTCCCTTCCTATTTCCTAAGTGTCTTGGGAATTTAGGTCCCATTGGAGTACTGGGTCGGGGACCAGCCACACATTTTCGAAGACC
This sequence comes from Dolichopus griseipennis, assembly GCA_963082915.1. Taxonomy (NCBI): domain Eukaryota; kingdom Metazoa; phylum Arthropoda; class Insecta; order Diptera; family Dolichopodidae; genus Dolichopus; species Dolichopus griseipennis. The sequence continues at coordinate 240,575,350 of OY720441.1, read as the reverse complement.
TTAAAGCATATCTTTAAAATTAATAAAGATAACAACTTGAAAAATGTAGAAGCTTCCAATTTGCCACAAGGGTGTTCTTTACTATCTCTTGCGTGGTCCCCTAATTTGGGATCAATTGGAGAGCTGGTTCAGTACCCCTCTCAGACCTCCCAAGTTTTAAAAGCTTATAATCGAAATTACTAAAAATAGTTACTTAAAATTAAGATAGACCGTTCAAATTGTGTACAAGGGTTAACTAGTACTATAAGTACAGCGCGGGCTGTATAAGGGCGAAATCAGCCCATGGGTTCGGATTCTGGACCTTTTAGTTGGTGGTTCAGGACCTCTCTTAGACCCCCCAATGTGTAAAAGCTTATCATCGAAATTAATAAAACTAGTAACTTAAAATTAAGATAGAACGTTCCAATTGTATACAAGGGTTAACTAGTATTGAAAGTATGACGGGACTGCATATGGGCGAAATCGTACCATTGTTTCGGGTTCTGGAACTCTTGACAAGTTCAAGGACTAACAAACATATATCTTAAAAACACCATAACTCAAAAAATAATGCCGGTATTTTGATGAAATTTAAACTCTAGGTTACTAATAATGAAAGTACCATGGGAATTGGTTGTGGTCGAGTTTAGTTTCAAAGCCAAAGAATATATGTCCTATGTGTCTCCGAAATCTAGACTTAATTGTAGTGGTTCAGCTATGTTCAAAGGGACTTGCTGCATCTATGTAAAATTTATTTTTATATTAAAATGAATTATATGAAAAGGTGTAAATTTTTAATTGTATTTTAGAAATACATTTATTGCATTTTTTGCGTTTATAAGCTTTTCTATTAGGTATATAAACTAACCATTTAAAATAATTGCAATTTTTAAAAATTTGGATTATTAAAAATATTATGCTTTGATTATCTTTTTATCACAAAATTTAATAATCAGAATTTTTTCATTTTGTAATTGAATTGGAATAAATATATTTTCATTTATTTCAAGTTTGTTTGTTTTTTAATATTTTTAAATAGATAAATTAGTAAGAATTTATAATATTTTTTAATAGATAGTGTAATTAAAAAATGTTTTTATACCCTACACCTATAGAATAGGTAAAAGGGTATATTAACTTTGGTATGGTGTTTGTAACCACCTAAAGGAAGCGAGCTAGATATGGAAAAGTATATATATTTGTGATCAGCGTGACCTCCTGAGTCGATATAGCCATGTCCGTCCGTCCGTCCGTCCGTCCGTAGGCACGATAACTCAAAAATTAATGGAGCTATCTTGATGAAATTTTAACTGTAGGTTAGTAGGACTGATAGTACGGCGAGGATTGCATATGGGCGAAATCGGCCCATTGGTTTGGATTCTGGACCTTTTAATCGATCGAAGGGCTAACGAACATATATAAAAAATCACGATAACTCAACAAATAATCTATCTTCATCAAATTTGTGCTGTAGGGTACTAGTAATAAAACTATTTCGGGGATTGCGTAAGGTCGGGATTAGACCATGGGTTCGGAACCTAGAACTTTTTGATCGAATTTAGGCCAAACGAGCATATTTCCGAAACTAATGAAGATAGAACCTCCAAATTTGGTATCAGGGTTCCCCTTCTTATTTCCTAAGTGTCTTTGAAATTTGGGCCCCATTTGAGTTGGGGGTCAGGGACCAGCCACACATTTCCGAAAACCTTAAAGCATATCTTTAAAATTAATAAAGATAGCAACTTGAAAAAATGTAGAAGCTTCAAATTTGGTGTTCTTTACTATCTCTTGCGTGCTGCCCTAATTTGCGATCATTTGGAGTGGTGGTTCAGTACCCCTCTTAGACCTCCCAAGTTTTAAAAGCATATACTCGAAATTACTAAAAATAGTAACTTAAAATTAAGATAGAACGTTCAAATTTTGTACAAGGGTTAACTAGTACTTAAAGAATAGCGCGGACTGTATAAAACCGAAATCAGCCTAAGGGTTCGGATTCTGGACCTTTTAATCGGTTTCAGGGCTAACGAACATATGTAAAAAATCACGATAACTCAACAACTAATGACGCTATCTTCATGAAATTTGTGCTGTAGGTTTTTGGTAATGAAACTACGGCGGCAATTGCGCACGGTGAGGTTTGGACAATGGGTTCGGAACTTAGAACTTTTTGATCGAATTTAGGCCAAACTAGCATAATTCCGTAACCAATGAAGATATAACCTCCAAATTTGGTATCAGAGTGTCGCTTTCGATTTACTTAGTCTCCTTGAAATTTGAGCCCAATTGGAGTAGTGGGTGGGCACCAGCCACTCAGTTACGAGGACCTTAAAGCAAATTTTCGAAATTAATAAAGATAATAACTTGAAACAAAAGTAGAATCTTCAAATTTGGCACGTGGGTGTTCTTTACTATTTCCTGCGTGTCCCTCTAATTTTGGATCAATTGGAGTGGTGGTTCAGTACCTCTCTTAGACCAACGAATGTGTAAAAGCTTATCATCGAATTTAATAAAACTAGTAACTTAAAATTAAAATAACACGTTCCAATTGTGTACAAGAGTTAACTAGTATTGAAAGTATGACTTGGACTGCATATGAAACGGGGACTGAAACCCTTGAAAAGCTCAAAGGCTAACAAACATATATCTTAAAACACCATAACTCAAAAAATAATGCCGGTATTTTGATGAAATTTAAACTCTAGGTTACTAGTAATGAAAGTACTATGTGAACTGGTCCTGGTCGAGTTTAATTTCGAAGCCAAAGAATATATTTCCTATTTCCTATGTGTCCCCGAAATTTTGACTTAATTGTAGTGGTTCAGCTATGTTCAAAGGTACTTGCTGCATTTATGTAAAATTTATTTTTATATTTAAATGAGTTATATGAAAAGGTCTAAATATGTATATGTATTTTAGAAATACATTTATTGCATATTTTGTGTTTATAAGCTTTTCTAATAGGTACATAAACAAGCCATTTAAAATAATTGCAATTTTGAAAAATTTTAATTATTAGATATATTAGCTTTTTATCAAAAATTTAATAATTCAAATTTTTTCATTTTGTAATTGAATTCGAATAAATATATTTTCATTTATTTCAAGTTTGTTTGTTTTTTAATTTTTTTAAATAGATAAATTAGGAAGAATTTGTAATATTTTTTAATAGATAGTGTAATTAGAAAATGTTTTTAGTATTGTAAAGTTAATTTGGTTAGCTATGTCTTATGATCAAATTAATAACAGCTCTTATGGTGTTAAAACGACTTATGGATATGTTCTTAAATTTGAACCAAATAGGTGTAGGGTATTTCTAAGTCGGTTGTGACTGACTGTTTCTTTACTTGTTTTCTAAAGCATGAGTGTTACAACTCCTTTTTTCTTTCAGGTTTTAAATATTCAGAGAAAGGAAGGCTATTCTAAGGTTTAACTAGTATCCGCGTAGGACCAAATGACTAAATATAAAAGATAGCTGGTGTTGCCAGCTTTCAAAAAATATATAGCTTTAATGGTGCATATTAACCTTTAAGGACGACAAGAACATTTAAAAGTATCCTTGTTATTTTAGTCTATTTTACAAAAACCGTTATATCTAGCGATCTGTTCAATATATTAATACTCATATATATATTTTTGGAGATATTGCAATTTCAAGTGGAAATTTAAAACAAAAAAAAAAAAAATTTTCAACTTTCAAAAAAACCACTATAACTATGAAATTTTCAAAAACACCCTGTATTTTTTATTATACTGTTAGAAAGGTCTTTTGACACTCTTTCCAACGGTATGTAATAAGTATGGTATATGTTGATAAATAGCCCCACGAGAGAACATGAATGAAAAACTGAAACAACAATTTTATTAAAAAATACATTTTCATACTTTATTTCTCATAAATTGATTTTGCCTTTTTGTTGGGATGGTGTCATTATTCAAAAAAAAAAATTCCAAATTTACAAAATTCCAAGGAAAGAAAAAAAATAATTCCAAAAAAAAAAATTCTAAAATAAAATTCCAAGAAAAAAAAAATCCAAAAAATATTTCCGTAGCTTTAGCGAGCAAGAATTTTAGAGTTTGTTACAAAATCAGGATTATACGCTTTTTCCAGAATATTTATACATATGTATACGTGAGATTCTGAATTAGGAGGGATTTTAGAGTTGGATTCAAAATCAGGGTTTCAATAATTTGTTTAGCGGGGGTTTGGGGGCGGCAGTCCCCACTATTTTTAAATTTTTATTTGTTGAAATATGCATGTAAAAAATAATTAGGAGAGATTTTATAGTTTGGTACAATTACAGGATTATACGCTTTTTCCAGAATATTTATACATTTGTATACGTGAGATTCAGAATTAGGAGCGATTTTAGAGTTGGATTCAAAATCAGGGTTTCAATAATTTGTTTAGCGGGGGTTTGGTGGCGGCAGCCCCCTCTATTTTTAAATTTTTATTTGTTGAAATATGCATGTATGAAATTACTGTTTTTAAAAAATAGTTTGTCATTAAATTTTGATTTTTGGAATTTTTTTTTTTGGAATTATTTTTTTTGGAATTTATTTTTTTTTTTAATTATATCTGGAAACATATTCATAACATATTAAAATTTTTTTTTTCAATAATAAAATTATTTAATTAATTTAAAAAGTAAGGCTGAAAAAATTGTAAAACATATCAACATTTTTTTTTATACAAAAAAAATTACAAAACAAAAAATTTTTTATTTCATAAATGCTTATATCTTCTAAACGCTTTAATATAGACATACCTTATTTACCCAAATTATAGAAAAAAATAAGAGCTTTCCAACGATGTAAAAATATTTAGGGGGTTTCCTTGCAAAATTTTGAAAAATATGAGTTTTAAAGAAAGGATGTTAAAAATTTTTTTGTTTGCAAAAATTTTCAACTTTGAACTACAATATCTCGAAAGCGGCAGCATCTATCGTCATCAAATAAACGACAAAATATTCTCCAGACCGTCATCTTAATTATTAGCTTGAACTGAATACATATATATTGAACCTATTGCTAGTTATAACGGTTTTTGTAAAATAGACTAAAATAACAAGGATACTTTTAAATGCTCTTTTCGTCCTTAAAGGATGATATGCGCCATTAAAGCTATATATTTTTTGAAAGCTGGCAACACCAGTTATCTTTTATATTTAGTCATTTGGTCCTAGGCGGATACTAGTTAAACCTTAGAAACCCCGAAAAGAATGTAAATAAAAAATTAAAAATAAAAATATAATAAAACAAAACACAAAAATTTTTTTTTTTTTAAATTTCAGAATCCTAGAAAATAAAGAATAATCATTATGTTTACCAAAAGCAATTAATCTGTTTTTATTTTTCATTCTTTACACAAGATTATATATGTAGATCAGACATAGCATTAAGTATATATGTTCAGAATCATTCTATTTTATTATATAGCATTCTTAAATAATATAAACAGGTAATGTTACTACATATTACGTCATGATAATTGAACTTTTGTTTTCCTTCTTTCTTTGTGTAAAGGTACACTACACTTGTTCTTTACCAAGAATTACGTTTTTCTTGTGATCTATAATTCGCATATTCAAAACTACATTTTTTAAAACACAAAAACTGGTTTACTTTTAAAGAATTTCCACTTTTTTTTTGGATCCAAAAGATTGGTTGTACCAAAACACATCGTAATAAATTATAAATCTTTAAGTACTCTTCCATATTTTTGTTTTCTTATAATTCTTCTTTTTATTCATATTTTTATACCCTACACCTATAGAATAGGTAAAGGGGTATATTAACTTTGGTATGGTGTTTGTAACCACCTAAAGGAAGCGAGCTAGATATGGAAAAGTATATATATTTGTGATCAGCGTGACCTCCTCAGTCGATATAGCCATATCCGTCCCTCCGTCCGTCTGTCCCTCCGTCTGTCCGTCCGTAGGCACGATAACTCAAAAAATAATGGAGCTATCTTGATGAAATTTTAACTGGAGCTCACTAGGACTGAAAGTACGGCGGGGATTGCATATGGGCGAAATCGGCCCATAGGTTCGGATTCTGGACCTTTTAATCGGTCCAAGGGCTAACGAACATATATAAAAAATCACGATAACTCAACAACTAATGACGCTATCTTCATCAAATTTGTGCTGTAGGTTACTAATAATGAACCTACTTTGGTGATTGCGTAAGTTCGGGATTGGACCATGGGTTCGGAAACTAGAACTTTTTGATCGAATTTAGGCCAAACAAGCATAATTCCGAAACCAATGAAAATAGAACCTCCAAATTTGGTATCAAGGTGTCCCCTCCTATTTCCTAAGTGTCTTGGAAATTTGGGCCTCATTGGAGTTGTGGGTCGGGGACCAGCTACACATTTCCGAAGACCTTAAAGCATATCTTTAAAATTAATAAAGATAGCAACTTAAAAAAAATTTAGAAGCTTCAAATTTGGCACAAGGGCTTTCTTTACTATCTCTTGCGTGTCCCCCTAATTTTGGATCAATTGGAGTGGTGGTTCAGTACCCCTCTTAGACCTCACAAGTTTTAAAATCTTATAATCGAAATTAATAAAAATAGTAACTTAAAATTAAGATAGAAGGTTCAAATTGTGTACAAGGGTTAACTAGTACTATAAGTACAGCGCAGACTGTATAAGGGCGTAATCAGACCAAGGGTTCGGATTCTGAACCCTTTAATCGGTTTCAGGGCTAACGAACATATATTAAAAATCACGATAGCTCAACAACTAATGACGCTATCTTCATGAAATTTTGTGCTGTAGGTTACTGGTAATGAAACTACGGTGGCGATTGTGTACGGTGAGGATTGGACAATGGGTTCGGAACTTAGAACTTTTTGATCGAATTTAGGCCAAACTAGCATAATTCCGAAACCAGTGAAGATAGAACCTCCAAATTTAGTATCAGGGTGTTGCTTTCGATTCCCTTAGTCTCCTTGAAATTTGAGCCCAATTGGAGTAGTGGGTGGGGACCAGCCACTCAGTTCCGAGGACCTTAAGGCATATTTTCGAAATTGATAAAGATAGTAACTTGAAACAAATGTAGAAGCTGCAAATTTGGCCCATGGGTGTTCTTTACTATTTCCTGCGTGTCCATCTAATTTTGGATCAAATAGAGTAGTGGTTCAGTACCTCTCGTAGACCCGCCAATGTGTAAAAGCTTATCATCGAAATTAATAACACTAGTAACTTAAAATTAAGATATAACGGTCCAATTGTGTACAAGGGTTAACTAGTATTGAAAGTATGACGGGGACTGCATATGGGCGAAATCGTACCATGGCTTCGGGTCCTGGAACCCTTGAAAAGTTCAAGGGCTAACAAACATATATGTTAAAAACACCATATCTCAAAAAATAATGGCGCTATTTTGATGAAATTTAAACTCTAGGTTACTAGTAAGGAAAGTACCATGGGAATTGGTTCTGGACGAGTTTAATTTCGAAGCCTAAGAATATATTTCCTATTTCCTATGTGTCCCCGAAATTTAGACTTAATTGTAGCGGTTCAACTATGTTCAAAGATACTTGCTGCATTTATGTAAAACTTATTATACCCTACACCTATAGAATAGGTAAAGGGGTATATTAACTTTGGTATGGTGTTTGTAACCACCTAAAGGAAGCGAGCTAGATATGGAAAAGTATATATTTGTGTCCAGCGTGACCGCCTGGGTCGATATAGCCATGTCCGTCCGTCCGTCCGTCCGTAGGCACGATAACTCAAAAAATAATGGAACTATCTTGATGAAATTTTAACTGTAGGTTACTAGGGCTGAATATACGGCGGGGATTGCATATGGGCGAAATCGGCCCATTGGTTCGGATTCTGGACCTTTTAATCGATCGAAGGGCTAACGAACATATATAAAAAATCACGATAACTCAACAACTAATCACGCTTTCTTAATCAAATTTGTGCTGTAGGTTACTAGTAATGAAACTACTTCGGCGATTCCGTAAGGTCGCGATTGGACCATGCGTTCGGAACCTAGAACTTTTTGATCGAATTTAGGCCAAACGAGCATAATTCCGAAACCAATGAATATGGAACCTCCAATTTTGGTATCAGGGTGTCCCCTCCTATCTCCTGAGTGTCTTGGGAATTTGGGTCCCATTGGAGTACTTGGTCGGGACCAGCCACACATTTCCGAAGACCTTAAAGCATATCTTTAAAATTAATAAAGATAACAACTTGAAAAAATGTAGAAGCTTCCAATTTGCCACAAGGGTGTTCTTTACTATCTCTTGCGTGTTCCCTTAATTTGGGATCAATTGGAGTGGTGGTTCAGTACCCCTCTCAGACCTCCCAAGTTTTAAAAGCTAATAATCGAAATTACTAAAAATAGTTACTTAAAATAATATAGACCGTTTAAATTGTGTACAAGGGTTAACTAGTACTATAAGTAAAGCGCGGGCTGTATAAGGGCGAAATCAGCCCATGGGTTCGGATTCTGAACATTTTAGTCGGTGTCAGGGATATTGAACATATATTAAAAATCACGATAACTCAACAACTAATGAGTCTATCTTTATGAAATTTGTGCTGTAGGTTATTGGTAATGAAACTACGGCGGTGACTACGTACGGTGAGGATTGGATTTAAAATCAAAACTGATCAGATAAAGTAATAGGGCAAGTTAGTTGGCAAAGTTGGACATCACTCGGACCAACTTTTAGGGCGGGCTATTGTTTTTTTTTTTTTTTTTTTTTTTTGTTTTTAAGCAAAAATTATGGTAGTATAATGGAATTAAAAATTTAGTTTTTTTTTTAAGCTAAAATTATGGGATAAAAAGGTAAATTTTTTTTTAACTATTTTACTTTCTTATATTTATTTTGTAATATTTATAATAGCATAGAGGAAATAAATAACGGTTAGTGGGTATGCACGGGTATCTAAAAGTTGACAAGGGCAACTATAATCTTCCTCGTTTTTTTAATCCAAAAGATTAGTTGTACCCCATATACACCTTTAAATGTTTATACCCGTGCATACATATATGAACATCGGGTATATTAAAATTACTCCTCCGTTTGTAACGCATCGATCTAGACGAGCTAGATATAGTGTCAAGGGTACGTATCGAATCAGCATCGAAAAGTGAATCGATCTAGCTATGTGTGTCCGTCCGTCCGTCCGTCCGTCCATCCGTCAGCACGATAACTCAAAAACTAAAAGGGCTAGAGTCTTGAATTTCACACAAAGTCATTTTTAGACAATTTCTAGGTTCCCTATTGTTTTTGGTTAAAATCGGACCAAGGCTTCGGGGAGCTGCCATACAACTTTTTTGCACCAATATGAATTTCTTCAAAACTATTTATACTACGAGGATGAAAATTACACACGGTTAGTTTTATAATGACTCCGGCACTTATATGAAGTTTCAAAATGTTAGGGCCCCATTTTCGGGGGGCTGCCATACAACTTCTTTGCACCAATATGAATTTCTTCAAAACTAATTATACTACGCGGATGAAAATTACACACGGTTAGTTATATAATGAATCGATCACTTATATGAAGTTTCAAAATGTTCGGGCCCCATTTTCGGGGGGCTGCCATACAACTTCTTTGCACCAATATGAATTTCTTCAAAACTAATTAAACTACGAGGCTGAAAATTACACACGGTTAGTTATATAATGAATCGAGCACTTATATGAAGTTTCAAAATGTTAGGGCCCCATTTTCGGGGGGCTGCCATACAACTTCTTTGCACCAATATGAATTTCTTCAAAACTAATTGTACTACGAGGCTGAAAATTACACACGGTTAGTTATATAATGAATCGAGCACTTATATGAAGTTTCAAAATGTTAGGGCCCCATTTTCGGGGGGCTGCCATACAAAGTTTTCAATTCAATAACTTTGAATCTAATGAAGCTACAAGGTTAAAATTAAAATTGGGCAGATAAATTAATAGGGCAAGTTACTTGGCAAAGTTGGACATCACTCGGACCTTCGCACTTTTAGAGTGGGCCAATTTTTTTTTTTTTGTTTTTTTTTTTTTATTTTTTTTTTTTTTTTTAAGCTAAAGTTATTGGACAATGAATGAAAATTTTGTTTTTGTTTTGTGATTTTTTTTTTTTTTTGTTAATTTTTTTTTTTTTTTTTTAAGCTAAAGTTCTGGGACATGAATGAAAATTTTGTTCTTTGTTTTGTGATTTTTTTTTTTTTTTGTTAATTTTTTTTTTTTTTTTTACGTCAAAATTATGGGGTAATGAGTTAAATGTATAAGGGAAGTAAATTACGGTTTATTTTATACACCATAGTGGGTATGCACGGGTATCTAAAAGTTGACAAGGGCAACTATAATCTTCCTCGTTTTTATTTTACTCTTCCAATTTTATAAAAACATATTTATAGAAACATATTCTTAATAGTTGTTAATGTGCACCTATTACTTTAAACCAAGTAAACAAACTTGTTTATAAAGAGCTAACCTACTTTCGAGTGCCCTACTTCCGAAGGATTTGGTCATTAATTAAAAATGTAGTTCAATATGTCGTGCAATATGGGTGGACGTTGCGATATGGCATGATTTTTTCCCATGACAGAGTGTCACAATACCTACTCTACTGCAGTGGGTTTGAGTAGCTGCCTACAACTCCTTCTTTTATATGAGCATTTCTCAACATCTAATAAAGATGTGTATTTAAAATTTTGCCAAAATCAATTAACCGAATATCACTCGCCATACAACATATGTTTATATTACGGTCATACGGGTATTCCAGGGTTGACACAGTCTACTCTAACACACTCTTCCTCGTTTTTATTCCCGTATGAGTATTGGTCAAAAGGGTATACTAAATTTGCCATTAAATTTGTGACGCAGGGATGGAGGGTAGTAGATATTGACTCAAAGCTATGGATCGGATCAGAATCGAAAAGTAAATCCTTTTAGCTATGCAGGTCCGTCCGTCCGTCACCACGATAACTCAAAAAAGAAACGAGCTAGGATTCTGAAATTTTTACAAATTAGTTTTTATGCGATAGCCGCCATCGCTATTGACATCCAGCCAATTTATTGCGCTGGTTCGAATACCTCCCATGCAACTTCGTTTTTTAAATGAGCATTTCTCTGTACCTATTGAAGCTGGGTGCCTGAAATTTTGCCAAAATAGATTAGATTTATGGCCAAACTTTGTGAAAAATTTGGTTGGTCTACTGCAGTGGGTTCGAGTAGTTGTCATACAACTTCTTCTTTTATATGAGCATTACTTTACACCTAATAAAGGTGCATGTCTGAATTTTTATCAATAATAGTTAAACTTAATGGCAAACGTTTGAATGCAAACGAAGAAGAGGTTCCAAGAGCTGCCTTAACTCAAAACCTAAAAGGGCTATAGTTTTGAAATTCAAACAAAGTCATTTTTAGACTATTTCTAGGCTCCCTATTGTTTTTGGTTAAAATTGGACCAAGGAGTCGAGGAGCTGCCATATGACTCTATTGCATATATATGAATTTCTTCAAAACGAATTATACTACGAGGATGAAAATTACACACTATTAGTTTTATAATGAATCCGGCACTTATATTAAGTTTCACAATGTTACGACTTCATTTTAGCGGGGCTGCCATACAACTTTTTTGCACCAATAATAATTTCTTCAAAACTAATTATACTAAGACGACGGAAATTACACACGGTTAGTTATATAATGAATCGAGTACTTATATGAAGTTTCCAAATGTTACGGCTTTATTTTCGGAGTGCTGCCATACAAAGTCTTTACACCAATATGAATTTGTTCAAAACTAATTACAGTAAGAGGATGAAAATTACACACGGTTAATTTACAGCTATAAAATGAATCGAGGACTTATATAGAGTTTCAAAATCTTACGGCCCCATTTTCGAGGCTAAAATTAAAACTGGGCAGGTAAAGTAATAGGGCAAGTTATTTGGCAAAGTTGGACATCACTCGGACCAACTTTTATGTTGACCCAATTTTTTTTTATTTTTTTTATGGTATTTGTTTTTTAACCAAAATTTATGGGATAATGAGTTAAATTTTTTTTAACTATTTGACTTTTTTATATTTTTTTTGGAATATATGTAATAGAAAAAGGGAAATAAATAACGGTTTATTTCATTTTATACATAATAGTGGGTATGCACGGGTATCTAAAAGATGACAAGGGCAACTATAATCGTCCTAGTTTTGTAGAGTTATAATATTCGTAGAGGGTGAATAACCATGAAATATTTGATTGTTTATTTAATGTATATGATAAAAGAATGATTTTGGAAAGGCCCTTTTTATTATTTCTTTATTTGTTTGGTTGTATGTAAATAAAATAATTATGTTGTTTATATTTAAATATAATCTATATTTTACTCTGTTCACCGTACACATAATCTCCAAAACTTCGATAGGAGGTTTGGAATGCAATAACTTATTGGCCAAAAGGTTTTGTTGGTTAAATTGGAAAAATGATAGTTTTGTACGTTGAGGGTTATTTATCATTTTTTCTTCATTTACTTCTCTAAAGCAAACCAAATAACGATTAGGTAAGTAAAAAACAAATAGAATTATTTTATGCGTTTGGTAATGCCTTTATATTAAAATATATAGCAAAAATAAATAAATTTTATCATACCGAAATCAACGTTTTCTCCTTTCTCATCCGCTTTAGAAAAGCATGGAGTATAAGCTTATGTTAACAAATTCCTAACCATTTTTGGAGATTAGGTCTTATGAATAAGTTATTTAACAAGATATAACAATTTAGTTAAAAACAAAAAAAAATTTAAAAGTGTGTACATTTGAAAAATTACTTTAAATTTTAATATTATAAGAATTTTGTTACAATAAAAAAAATATTAGTAAAAAGTAATTTTAACCTATTCCCAGTCTCCTGGTGCCTAATTTCAACCTTTTAAAGGCAATTAGCCAGCCGTTTATTAGTACAATTTTAATTTAGGGTAACTTGAGAAAATATGTAAAAGAAAATATAGTTTTATATTTGCATTTAATTGAAAAACAATTTGTAATTTTTATATACCTATTTTTATTTTAAATTAAATTACCGACCGTGTTAAATGCAGATGTTGGATATGAGAAAATTTCTTTATAATTTTAATATATTATCAGCCGAAGTCTTAGTAATGGTTCTTCCACAAATTATGAATTCCTGATAATGGGTCTCTCTGAAACCCGGTCGCCAAAATATCAATAACTTTTTTAATGAAAATGAAAAATTACCTACAAAAAAACCGTTAACAACCAAAAAAAACATTAATTTAATTAATTTACCGAGTTATTTTGAAATTTACTTACTATTTCCTACACTAACATCAAAGAATAACCTTTACTATACTTAAACTGTGTACACAAATTTCTTTTTAGCACATTTACAAAAAATTTTTTAAAAATGTGCCTATATAGCTTCACTATTTCTGACCGTCTGTCCGTCCTTCCTTTTGGCCCCACATATCTTCTAAACAGTTCTAGGGCCTTGAAATTGAATTCTTAGAAATTAGTAGGAGTCTGTTAACAAAACTTTTTTGTCACGTTCCCTGTTTAGGAGCTTTAAGGGCTCCTTAGATAATAAAATTCTAGGTAAAATTCCAAATTTTGGTGGAGTTCACAGTTGATTTGTTGAAGTTTCAAGTGAAATTTGATAAATTTGTTGAAAAAATGCAAGAACAAATCTAAAAAAAGCGTTTTAAAAAAATCTCTTTATTACATTTTAAAATTAACATGAACATCATCTGTAATTTTTTGTTAGCTTTTTTCAATAACATCAACTTAAATTAAAACTACATTGGGTGGCGGGGCAACGTTTTGTTATTTAAATTAAAAGATATCATTATTCGCATTCTGTATTAGCTCTATTTTTATTGTTATTAATATTATCTCATTTAGCTTTTGCAGTATTGGAGACCATTTAAGGAGAGCAAAAAAATAAGTCTTATTAATTAAGTAAGCTTTTGGAATAAAGATTAACTTGCGTTAATACAAAAATTTTGAAATTTCATTGAATCTTTGTGCAAAACGCGTTAACATGTCAAAACCAAATTAACCCTGTGGTTTTTTATAATTAAAATGATGGTACAAAATTTTCAATAAAATTCTTTTAATCGTTTAAGCAAATAAAATTTATAAAAATTTCATGGCGTCGTCGTGGAAAACGCGTTAATCGAACTTAACTAAAACTTTTTGCAGCCTCTCTTTTAGACTGCAAAATTAACCTGTAAAATTGGACACAAATCGGAACACAAAATTTTTTGGAAGCCCGAGTTACATAATATTATTTTGACATAATGTAGCATGACATATGTGTTGGCATAATATAGTAACTCATTCACCTTTCTTTTAAGTATTTTATATTTTTGCAATAACAGGAAATGCAATCGATTTGACCGATTGACTTCAAATTTTGTATATATTTATGAAAGGAGTTCACTCTATTAACAGACTTGGAATTTGTTACCCCTTGTAACCCAAAAATTTTTTCAAAAAAATTTGGGAAGGATATTACGTCCAATTTCGCGAAATATTGCTTAGCCAAAGTTTCAAAAACAGGTTTGTTGAGTAACGTTAACCCTTTGCGACACAGCAGCTTTCTACAGATTTTTTCATTACTTTACGCTTTAGCAGAAACGGTTTGACTACTTGAATGTAAATTTTGTATGTGTACATGTATATACTTATCATTCCTACGATTATTCAAAAAAAAATTTGTAAGTAAATTACGTCCAATTTTTGAAAGTAGGTACAACTTCTTTGAATTAGGGAAGGCTTAAATGTTTTGTCGAGTTCTTTTAACCGATTGCTAAACAAAAATTTTAAAAAACAGTTTGCAAAACAGTTTCAACGATTATCTATAATTTTTCTGTACATGGTGCTTCTTGACAATTTGGTGCTCCTTGGCGATAGAGTTGGGATGGTAAGGTTCCGGCGAATAATGTTAACTGAATTAAAATGACTATAGGTCAAAAGGGTATACCAAATTTGCCATTATGTCATTATTCTATGTCAAAAGTAGTTTTCTTGAATTACCAACGTTTGAATAAATTATAGACTATGGTTAAGAAAAGGTTTAAAAATCTGGTTTTCAACTCATATTTTGTTTAGTACTTACCTGAAAGTTGTACTACGCTCTTCCTCGTTTTTTTTAAGATTTTATGAGAGAAATGTCGGCTTCTTTTTTGGAAAATCTGTTTTAAAATACTACGTATTTAAGCATTATATATACGAAATTGAATTTTTCAATTTTTAGATTTCATTTGAAGAAAACTGCAATTTCACACAGAAATCTATTTTAAAAAAACGACAACTGCAAAGTAGATAAAAGACAAAGATTTACGAAAAAATGTGGAGAAGGAAAACGCTATGTTATTTAATTTTAAAGATATTTTTATTCGGATTCTTTATTAGCTTTATTTTTATTATTATTAATATTATCTCATTAAGCTTTTAGCTATTTGAGACTATTTAAGGAGAAAAATTAGTCTTATTAATTAAGTGATCTGTTGGAATAAAAGTTAACTTGCGTTCATACCAAAAATTTGAAAATTTCATTGAATCTTTGTTCAAAACGCACGACATAGACCCAAGTGTATGGATGGGATCAGAATCGAACAATAAATCGATTTAACTATGTATGTCCATTCGTCATCGCGATAGAAATTTTCACAAATTCGTTTTTATGCAATAGCGGCCACCGCTATTTAAATCCAGCCTTTTTGGTCCACGGGTTCGAGTACCTGCCATACAACTTCTAATTTTATAGGAGCATAACTCTATACCTATGGGAGCTGGGATAATGGCCAAAGTTTTTGCAAAATTTGGTTGGTCTACTGCAGAGGGTTCGAGTATCTGCTATACAACCCTTCTTTTATATGAGCATTACTTTACACCTAATGAAGCTTGATGTCTGAAATTTCTCCAAAAATAGTTTAGTATAATGGTCAATGTTAATGCAAGATTTTGTCGGTCTACTGCAGAAGATTCGAGTAGCTGCCATAAAAATCCTTCCTTTGTCAGTTGTAGTGAGTATGACACTACAACTGATAAAACTGTATGTTTGAAATTTTGCAAAATTAATTAACCGGATGGTATAATGTTACCACATTCTTCCTCGTTTTTAGCACATTTTCAAAAAATTTTGTAAAAATGTGCCTATATAGTTTCACTCTGTCCGTCCGTCTGTCTGTCTGTCCATATTTTTACAAAAACTTTTACACCGTTTGAAATAGAGTTAAGAAATTTTAACCACGGGTAGATTTTGCGAGTAAAAAAAGTAATTTCGTAGAAGAATTTTTTTCTGTAGCCCCACCCGTTACGGAGCTACAGCCCCCCAAATTTGGAAAAAGCCCTACTTTTAAATTTTCATAACAAGAGTTCAGTTGGGTATATATTCAACGGAAAAAGATAGCTGGTTTTATAAGCTTTATAAATAATTAAGAGCAAATGTTTAGGGTTGCCATACGGTACTAAAATTTACAATTATGCAAAACTCAATTTTTGCAAAATTTTCGGCCAGACATATCTTCTGAACGGTACAAGCTAGGGTCTTGAAATTTTTGGGAGAAGTTAGGTCCTCCGAAATTAGTAGGAGTCGGTTAACAAAATTTTTTTGTCAAGCCCCCTGCTCAGGAGCTATAAGGCCTCGGAAATTGAAATTTTTGTATTTTCAAACACCAGCACCTTGAATAACTGTTAAAATTTTTTTTTAGTAATATGGTAAATTGAAAGATCTATAATTATATTTCAACAAAAGGTTTTTTTAATATTGAAAGGTGCCGAAGTTACAGCCCCCGAAAATTTCAAAAAAGCCCTATGTTTAAATTAGTATAACAAGAATTCTGCTAAATGTATTTTCAATCTAAAAACGGGAGAAGAGAGCTGCTTTTATGGGCTTGACAAAAATATAAAGCTAAAATGTATAGAGTTGCCATACGGTACGGTACTAAGGTCTACTAGGTCTTAAAAATTAAAACTTTTATGTTTATATAAAACAGTAACTTATTCACCAGTGTAAGTTTTTTCCAAAATTAAACGTTAACATTGAAGCTGCAACATTATTTTCCGCACTTATTAACCGCGGTTTCCTTGAGTGCATTGGGGTTAATATCTAAGAATTTCCCTATTAGTCATATAATTAATAAATTAATGAAATAACTAAATGAATATTGTCATTTATTTTTATATATATTTTTATAATAACTCTGCCATTGCCGGTCGCAAGCCCGGATGCAAAAAGAGGAGGGGGAGGAGTAACAACCTCGTTAAAAAACCTTGGTTCAGCTGGCCCGGCTGATAGCTCCTTGTAAGGGCTCCTGGCGAGGGTACACGTGAACAAATGGAGATGTCAGAAGAAGAAATAAAACTTACGGGACAGGGATTCGGATACCCAGAACCGGCACGTAGGGAGCGAGCGAGCCGGCTCCCACGGGTCGATATCATGCAACCGCCCAGTACATCGGTGAGTAACCAGGCTGATGTTACAGTTTATACTACTGGAAAATCACAAGCAGATTTTAGCAATAAGAGCAAGCTGACGGCTAGAACTCCGCCTAAGGTAAGGAAGCCAGAAACAACTACATTGCAATCTGATCAATTACCAAAAAGTGAAAACAAAGAAATTAACCTCGAAAGCACACCAAAAATTCAACAAGTAAACACGGCAGAAGAAATGAAATTAATATATGAAAAATGGCAAAGTGAAAAAAAAGCAAGAATTGATTTAGAACAAGCAGTTCAAAAATTAAATCAACAAATTATAGAACTCCACAACAAAATTAGTTTGTTATCTAAAGACCAGAAGAACGAGATAAATGAATATTTTACAGATGAAGAACAGCTAGATAAAGAAATTAACCATAAAAAAGATCGAAAGAAAAGAAAAATGAAAAATTCGCCTGAAATAATACAAGGTAATAGTCCATTACAGGCAAAGAAATCAATAGAAACGAAGCAAGTAGACAAAGCAAATAACGAGGGTGGGGGCATAAATAAACCTGCACCTAAAGAAAAGAGAGAGCCATTACCACCTCCAATAACTGTTATCAACGTAGCAAATTTCAACATATTCAGAACTAACATATTGAATATTACACAACATCAAGTTACTTTCAAAGCCATAGCTAACGAAGATATAAAGATATCAACAACAAATAGTGATGATTACAGACAAATCAAAAATTATCTGAAAGAAATAGTTTCAAACCAAAACATTCCAAAAAATATAGAATTTCACACATATCAGCTTAAGGACGATAAATGCTATAGATTCGTCATAAGAGGATTACCGGCTTCTACAAGTCTGGAAGACATTAAAAGTGAATTAGAACAAAAAGGCCATCAAGTGATTGCAATTTCAAATGTCATTAAAAAATCTTTCGTAGAAGGTAAAAAAATTACAAAAACTTTTCCGTTATTCTATGTGGATTTAATATCAAAAAACAATAATAAAGAAGTATTTCAAATGACAAATCTCCTACATTGTAAGATAAAAGTAGAAACACCAAATAAAATTAAAGGTATTCCTCAATGCACGAATTGTCAAAGATTAGGACATACCAAAAATTTTTGCCAAACCCAGATGTGTAAAATGTGCCGAAGATCATCACACTAGCAAGTGTAAAAAAAGTCCTGATACCCAACCTAAATGTACTCTATGTGGAAAAATCGGCCACCCGGCTAACTACAAGGGATGCGAAGTTTACCAAAAAGCTGCAAAAAACCAAGCACCGAAAAAGAGATCAGCAGTTCAAACTGTACAAGCTAAACCGGCAGAGAAAGTGACTGCTAATAAAACTTTTGCGCAGGCTATAAAAATAGTAGAGGATAAACCAAATGAACAAACACAAAATCCTACAACAGAGAATGAAACAACAATAAATGACCTTATGAAGTTAATAACAAAGTTCCAGTCTGAAGCTAAACAAAACTTCAGGCAGTTAGCAAGGCGTGTAGATGAAATACAGAAAAAAACATCGACGCCATACCAGATTATAGAAAATAAAAATGACAGATAATTCTTTACGAATGATAACATGGAACGCAAACGGCTTAAACCAAAGAGCTCGAGAACAAGAAGTGTTATTTGACACAAATAACACAACACAAATAATAACACAAATAATATAGACATAGCACTCATTTCAGAAACGCATTTTACAAATAAAAACTACATAAAAATTCAAGGGTATAAGAGTTACTGGACCACACATCCAAGTGAACGTGCCCGAGGAGGAACTGCAGTTATTATTAAGAAAAACATCTCACACTATCAACAAGATGACATAAGAGAAAATTATATACAAGCCATAATAATAACTGTGAACCATAATGATGCAGAATTGAACATTGCAGCAGCATATTGTCCACCATCTCACAAAACTGATAAAAAACAGTATGTGGAAATCTTTAAGCAGCTGGGATCACGATTTATTATTGCCGGTGACTTTAACGTGAAGCATACAACATGGGGTTCTCGGCTAATTACACCCAAAAAGGGCAATGAACTCTTAAATGCTATTAAGTTAGCATCTTGTGAATACCACTCATCCAACAGTCCAACATACTGGCCAACAGATTCCAATAAAATACCAGATGTGCTTGATTTTTATATAACGAAAGGTATAGCGTCAAGTTATATTAAAGTAGAAGGAATGGCAGATTTGTTACCAGATCATACTCCAGTTTTAATGGATATAAGCTCAAAAGTCATCAAAAAGCAGAGGTTAGTCAACAAACTTTGACTAATAAGCACACTGACTGGGATCTATTTAGAGACAATCTGGAAAAATTAGTGAATCTCAAAATAAGAATCAAAACAATTGATGATTTGGAATCACAGGCACAGAGATTTATCAACTACATAAAAGATGCTGCCAAAAGTGCAACTCCTGTTCCTGTAGAAACTGCTGCGAAAAGTATTTGTTATCCTCTTGAAATTAGGGAACTAATCAAGGAGAGACGTCGAATGAGAAGAGTTTGGCATAGATCCAGACATCCTGCTGACAAAACAATATTTAATAGCACCAGTAACAAATTAAATAGATTAATCAAAAATTATAAGCAAAGTGATATTGATAATTTTCTTGTAAATCTAAGTCCTAAAGCTGATAAAAATTACTCTTTATGGAAAGCAACACGATGTTTTAAAAGACCGGATACGCATGTACCACCTATAAAAACTCTACGAGGAACATGAGCGAGACGCGATGATGAGAAGGCAGAGTTATTCGCTCAACACTTGGCTGCCGTATTTAAACCTCATGATATGCAATCAGACATCAATACAACAAATATGTTTCTTGCTGAAAAAACTTTAAAAACAATTACACCTCTTGAAATTGCACAAGAAATAGATACAAATATAAATCCAAAAAAAGCTCCTGGAATTGATGAAATTTCACCTGGTCTTCTTAGAGAATTACCACGAAAGGGTATTATTTTGATGACATACTTGTTTAACGCCTGCTTTAGACTCAAACATGTACCATTATGTTTCAAGGTAGCCAAAATCATTTTGCTGAAAAAACCAGATAAACCGCCGAATGAGATTTCATCATATCGCCCAATATCTTTGTTACCAGCTATATCAAAATTGTTTGAAAAATTAGTACTGAAACGTATAAGACCATTGATTAAGATACCAGATTTTCAATTTGGGTTTAGAAAGAAACATTCCACCATTGCCAAAATACACAGAATCACTTCAGTAATTGAACAGGCTTTTAAAAAGAAGAAATATTGTCCATCCGTATTTATTGATGTATCACAAGCATTTGATAAAGTCTGGCATGAGGGTCTCATTTATAAATTAAGTAAATTATTACCGAATAACCATTGCCAACTCCTGAAATCATACATATCTGAGCGTAAATTTAGAGTAGCACATGAAGAAGCTCGCTCTGACTTTTATCCAATACTAGCAGGTGTACCACAAGGAAGCGTCCTAGGACCATTTTTGTACCTAATTTATACCGCAGATATACCTACGTCAAGCGAAACTATTATCGGAACATTTGCCGATGATACAGTGATAATGGCAGTCAGTGAAACACAACAAGATGCAACAGGAAAACTTCAACGTGCTTTAAATAAAGTAACCAAATGGACAAATGATTGGAAGATTAAACTTAATGAACAAAAATTGGAACAAGTAACATACACATTAAAAAAGAAAAACAATCAATATTGCACTTATTTAAATGGCATTCAAATACCACAAGAAAAATCAGCAAAATATGTGGGGTTACATCTAGATGAACGGTTAAACTGGAAACATCACGTTAAACAAAAAGCATTACAAATTAACTTAAAACTACGTGAAATGTGGTGGATTATAGGCAAACTTTCATCCAAAAGGCTCATTTATTTGTCAATAATTAAGCCTATATGGACATATGGTATCCAGATGTGGGGATGTACAAAATCATCAAATAGAGCAATTATTCAGCGTAGTCAAAATAAATTTCTTCGTACGATTACCAACGCGTATCGTTATGTAACCAATGAAGAAATTCATAATGACCTTAACATAAAGGTAATCGAAGATGTAATATTCATTATAATTCATTTAAATATAAAAATAAATTTAACATAAATGCAGCAAGTACCTTTGAACATAGCTGAACCACTACAATTAAGTCTAAATTTCGGGGACACATAGGAAATATATTCATTGGCTTTGAAATTAAACTCGACCGCAACCAATTCCTATGGTACTTTCATTACTAGTAACCTAGAGTTTAAATTTCATCAAAATAGCGGCAATATTTTATGGTGTTTTTAAGAAATATGTTTGTTAACCCTTGAACTTTTCAAGGGTTCCAGAACCCGAGACCATGGTACGCCCATATGTAATCCCCATATGTAATCCCCGTCATACTTTTAATACTAGTTAACCCTTGTACACAATTGGAACGTTCTATCTTAATTTTAAATTACTAGTTTTATTAATTTCGATGATAAGCTTTTACACATTGAGGGGACTAAGAGAGGTACTGAACCACCACTCCAATTGATCTAAAAATAGAGGGACACGCAGGAAATAGTAAAGAACACCCATGTGCCAAATTTGAAGCTTCTACATTTTTTTCAAGTTACTATCTTTATTAATTTCGAAAATATGCTTTAAGGTCCTCGGAACTGAGTGGTTTGTCCTCACCCACTACTCCAATTCTGCTCAAATTTCAAGGAGACTAAGGAAATCTAAAGCGACACCCTGATACCAAATTTGGAGGTTCTATCTTCATTGGTTTCGGAATTATGCTAGTTTGGCCTAAATTCGATCAAAAAGTTCTAAGTTCCGAACCCATTGTCCAATCCTCACCGTACACAATCGCCGCTGTAGTTTCATTACCAATAACCTACAGCACAAATTTCATGAAGATAGCGTCATTAGTTGTTGAGTTATCGTGAATTTTTATATATGTTCGTTAGCCCTGAAACCGATTAAAAGGTCCAGAATCCGAACCCTTGGGCTGATTTCACCCTTATACAGTCCGCGTTGTACTTATAGTACAAGTTAACTCTTGTACACAATTTGAACGTTCTATCTTAATTTTAAGTTACTATTTTTAGTAATTTCGATTATAAACTTTTAAAACTTGGGAGGTCTAAGAGGGGTACTGAACCACCACTCCAATTGATCCCAAATTAGGGGACACGCAAGAGATAGTAAAGAACACCCTTGTGCCAAATTTGAAGCTTCTACATTTTTTCAAGGTGTTATCATTATTAATTTAAAACATATGATTTAAGTTCTTCGGAAATGTGCGGCTGGTCCGCGACCCACTACCCCAATGGGGCCCAAATTTCCAAGACACTTAGGAAATAGGAAGGAACACCCTGACACCAAATTTGGAGGTTCTATCTTCATTGGTTTCGGAATTATGCTCGTTTGGCCTTCGATCAAATTCGATCAAAAAGTTCTAGGTTCCGAAACCACGGTCCAATCCCGAACTTACGCAATCCCCGTAGTAGTTTCATTACTTGTAACCTACGGCACAAATTTGATGAAGATAGCATCATTAGTTGTTGAGTTATCGTGATTTTTTATATATGTTCGTTAGCCCTTCGATCGATTAAAAGGTCCAGAATCCGAAACCATGGGCGGATTTCGCCCATATGCAATCCCCGCCGTACTACAGTTAAATTTTCATCAAGATAGCTCCGTTATCTTTTGAGTTATCGTGCCTACGGACGGACGGACATGGCTATAACGATTCAGGTGGTCACGCTGAACACAAATATATATACTTTTCCATATCTAGCTCGCTTCCTTTAGGTGGTTACAAACACCATACCAAAGTTAATATACCCCTTTACCTATTCTATAGGTGTAGAGTATAATAAATGATGAAATATTCAGTAAGAAACCGTATATAATTTTGAAAATGTGCTTTTTAAAAACCCTTGGTTTTTTTCCTTACTTGTTTTTTATAACTTTGCTGTTTTCTCCTCTGTTTGAGGATACTTGGTTTATTTAGAAATGTAAGAAAATTGGTTAGACTTACAGTATTATTGAGAAGTGACTTTAGGTTGGATCATTGTAGTCTTTTTTTGCGGGAAATGGGCGAAATCGGCCTATGGTTTCGGATTCTGGACCTTTTAATCGGTCCAAGGGCTAACGAACTTATATAAAAATTAACGATAACTCAACAACAAATGACGCTATCTTCATAAAATTTGTGTTTAGGGTGCTTGTAATGAAACTACGGCGGTGATTGAGTACGGTGAGTAATGTACAATGGGTTCGGAACTTAGAACTTTTTGATCGAATTTAGGCCAAACGAGCATAATTCCGGAACCAATGAAGATAGAACCTCCACATTTGGTATAAGGGTGTCTTTTTCTATTTCCTTAGTGTCCTTGAAATTTGGATCAATTGGACTAGTGGGTTGAGGACCAGCCCCACAGCTCCAAAGATCTTAAAGCATATTTTCAAAATTTATAAAAATAGTAACTTAAAATTAAGATAGAACGTTCCAATTGTGCACAAGGGTTAACTAATATTGAAGATATGACGGGGACTGCATATGGGCAAAATTGTACCATGGTTTCGGGTTGTGGAACCTTTGAAAGTTCAAGGGCTAAGGAAAATATATCTTAAAAGCCGTATAGCTCAAAAAATATTGCCGCTATTTTGATGAAAGTTAAACTCTAGGTTGTTAATAGTGAAAGTACCATGGGAATTGGTTCTGGTCGAGTTCGGACAATGAGTTTTTGTTCGATCTGAGGCCAAACGAGTATAATTTCGAAGCTAAAGAATATATTTCCTATTTCCTATGTGTCCCTGAAATTTAGACTTAATTTTAGTGGTGGTTCAGGTGGCTCCTAAGAAATCCTAAAATTAAATTTTTTTTATTATATCATATATTTAATTGAATTATTACCATAGGTGATATATAATTAAAACTAAAGCTATATTCAAAAGTACTTGCTGCATTTATGTAAAATTTGTTTAGCTAATACCCGGTGCGCGTTGATGCACCTCTCAATGGAAGTTTAATTGAAGTTGATGTTACTGCAAAAAGGTAACATAAAAATTACACACGGCTTACACATGCAAATTTTAAAATGTATGAAAGCAATCTTTTTAAAACGATTTTTCTAGGATTATTCTAGTAATTTTTGAAACTTTCTGTAATTCAAAGCAGTACAAACTACTTTCTACTTTCTACGTAATTTCCAAACTACGTAATTTACTTCCAAAAAATTTTTTTTGACCAAACGAAGGACCGACTGTTAACAGACTCAACTTCATTTTCAAGTTGCTTCACACATATAAAATTTGAAGAAAATCGGTCAAATCGTTTCTAATTTAGAGTTAAGTATTTCGAAAAACCCATAAAAAGCTCTTGGGCCTCAATGGGTTAAGGCAGCTCAATAAAATTTTTTTTGGGGTTTTCTTTTCAGCCAAAGCAAAATTTCATAAAATCGGACAAAATTTGGACCCAAATTTTTTTTGACCACCCGTCGGCCCGACATGGGTTAACAAATTCCAAAACTGTTAATAGTGTCAACTCAATTCTCAAAGAGCATCACGTATACAAAATTTGAAGTCAATCGGTCAAACCGTTTTCATTTTAGAACAAAAAAATTTAAATACTTGCACTACAGACCTTACTTGGCGGTCCGTTAGAGCAAAATTTTTGGGCCACGATTTCTTTCCGTACCCATAAACCTCTATATACAAATTTTCATGAAAACCGGCTGGGCAGTTTAGGAGTCTATTCGCTACATACAAACGTACAAACAACCAAATAAACAAACTTTCGCTTTTATATATATAGATAGATGAATTATATGAAAAGTTCTAAATTTGTAATTATATTTTAGAAATACATTTATTGAATATTTTGCGTCTATAAGCTTTTCTAGTTGGTATATAAACTAGCAATTTAAAATAATTGCAATTTTGAAAAATTTCAATTATTAAATATATTAGCTTTTTATCACAAAATTTAATAATTCCAATTTTTTCACTTTTGTAATTGAATTGAAATAAATATATTTTCATTTAATTCAAGTTTTTTTGTTTTTTAATATTTTTAAATCGATAAATCAGTAAGAATTTGTAATATTTTTTTATAGATAGTCTAATTCGAAAATGTTTTTAGTATTATAAAGTTAATTTGGTTAGCTATGTTTTACGACCAAACTAATAACAGCTTTTATTGTTTTAAAATGACTTATGGATTTCCCATTAAATTTGAACCAAATAGGTGTAGGGTATTGCTAAGTCGGTTGCACCGACTGACTGTTTCTTTACTTGTTTTATACAAATTTTTTCACTAAAAATTTTTTATTTTGTTTCACTTTATTCTGATGGTTTCTTCGTAAATTTTTTATGTGGTTTTTAAATTGTTTAAATTATATTTTGTTATTAAAAATATAGTTTTAATTTTAATTTAGAAAAGTATGTGTCTCTGTTTGTTAATATGGTCCCTACTCGGGCGCCACTTAAAACTTCTTTTCATTGATTTCCAAAAAAAAAAGAAATTATAGTTTTTATTTATTTATTTATTATTTAATTTTCAGTTAGGATGATTTATTTATTAAAAATTTTATACAAATATAAAACTTTTGTTTTAAAATTACTTGGTACTGTTTTATTGAAAGCTCAATTAGAAGTGAACAAAATTTGTTTTAATTATGTTTCCTCAAAAGCTTTACCTGTAGCTGCCACGCGAGTCCTCATTTGTGACAACGCGAATGAACTTCATTTCCCACATTAAATTGCTGATCTCTGCATCTCTGTGTTTTGTTAAATTGAATTGCGTGTGTTAACTTTCATAAAGCAAACATTTTTTTATTTTTTATAGCGTCTAGGCTTCAAACTTGCTCAGTCAATTATCATGAAAATTTGTATATAAAACTTCTTTGTAAAATAAAACATGATTGCTTGCCAATTTTATTTACGTATTGCTGTTAGAAAATGAAGTATACTACTTTAATAGACTTGAAATTTGTTAATCGATATTGGAATGATGACGAATCTAAAAATATTTAGGAAAACACAACAATTTTTAAAACACTTTTGTCGGTTTTTATTAATTTATTGTGACTCAGTTTAAAAAATGTAGTTTTATTTCTATTAAATACCCTTTGAGAGGCGCAGGTACAGCAGTACATACGATTTGCTGCTCTACAAGTTCTTGTTTTATATGAATATTATTTTATGTCAATAGTCAATATTCATAGTGGAAAAGGTTTAAAAAACGAAATTGAACTTTTCGGCCTTTAAATTTTTTTTCGAAAAAAAAAGAAAACTGCAATTTGAAACTGAAATTTATTATACCCGTGCATACATATATGACATCGGGTATATTAGATTTGCTCCTCCGTTTGTAACGCATCGATCTAGACGAGCTAGATATAGTGTCAAGGGTACGTATCGGCTCAGAATCGAAAAATTAGTCGATCTAGCTATGTGTGTCTGTCCGTCCGTCCGTCCGTCCGTCCGTCCGTCCGTCCGTCCGTCCGTCCGTCCGTGTGTCAGCACGATAACTCAAAAACTAAAAGGGCTAGAGTCTTGAAATTCACACAAAGTCATTTTTAGACAATTTCTAGGTTCCCTATTGTTTTTGGTTAAAATCGGACCAAGGCTTCGGGGAGCTGCCATACAACTTTTTTGCACCAATATGAATTTCTTCAAAACTAATTATACTACGGGGATAAAAATTACACACGGTTAGTTTTATAATGACTCCGGCACTTATATGAAGTTTCAAAATGTTAGGGCCCCATTTTCGGGGGGCTGCCATACAACTTCTTTGCACTAATATGAATTTCTTCAAAACTAATTATACTACGCGGATGAAAATTACACATGGTTAGTTATATAATGAATCGAGCACTTATATGAAGTTTCAAAATGTTAGGGCCCCATTTTCGGGGGGCTGCCATACAACTTCTTTGCACCAATATGAATTTCTGCAAAACTAATTATACTACGAGGCTGAAAATTACACACGGTTAGTTATATAATGAATCGAGCACTTATATGAAGTTTCAAAATGTTAGGGCCCCATTAACGGGGAGCTGCCATACAACTTCTTTGCACCAATATGAATTTCTTCAAAACTAATTATAGTACGACGATAAAAATTACACACGGTTATTTATATAATGAATCGAGCACTTATATGAAGTTTCAAAATGTTACGGCCCCATTTTGGGGGGGCTGCCATACAAAGCTTTCGATTCAATAACTGCCAATCTAATGAAGCTACAAGGTTAAAATTAAAATTGGGCAGGTAAAGTAATAGGGCAAGTTAGTTGGCAAAGTCGGACATCACTCGGACCATCGGAATTTTAGGATGGGCCATTTTTTTTTTTTTTTTTTTTTTTTTAAGCTAAAGTTATGGGACAATGAATGAAAATTTTGTTTTTTTTTTGTGATTTTTTTTTTTTTGTTAATTTTTTTTTTTTTTTTTTTTTAAGCTAAAGTTATGGAACAATGAATGAAAATTTTGTTTTATGTTTTATGATTTTTTTTTTTTTTGTTTTACGTCAAAATTATGGAATAATGAGTTAAATGTATAAGGGAAGTATATTACGGTTTATTTTATACACCATAGTGGGTATGCACGGGTATCTAAAAGTTGACAAGGGCAACTATAATCTTCCTCGTTTTTATAGAAAAACAAATGTTAAGTAGATAAAAAACAAAGACTAACGCTAAAATGTAGAGATGGAAAATGTTATGTTATTTAAATTTGAGGATATTATTATTCAGCCTCTCTTTAGGACTGCAAAATCAACCTATAAAATTCAACAGAAATCTGAAATAAAAATGGGGTGGGCCGAAATTGGTGTATATATTCAAATCAACTTTATACAACAAATTCGGTTAGCTAAGAGGAACATTTGAGCAAAATTTCAAGTCAATCGGTCCGATTTTTTAAGAAAGTTGTGTAATTTAGATTTTTAAGCATTTTTTGAAATTGTGTCACAGAAAAGGTTGTTGAATTGATTAAATAATATGCAATACCTGTTTATGGGTTCGTTTTTTCCATATTCGGTTCTGTGAGTTGTTTCCATTTAAAATTTGGTATGTCTTGTTGGCCTTACATTATTATTTATTTTCATTTTATCTTTAATAAGGTTGACATTGACCTTATTGAATAGGACATCGAACGTAAAACATTTCGAGAGTTAGATTCTACGAGAATTTAAGCTCAGTAAGTTAACTAATTGTAGCCTTTCATGGTACGATGGAAGGCCATGAAAGTCTCTGGGATTATGTAAATGTCTAAAAGCAAAAAGAGGAACAGTTTTTGAATTAATTCAATTCTTTCACAGTGAATGAGAAAAGCAGGATTCCAGATAATACTGCCGTATTCTTATAGTGAACGCACGAGTGAGCAAAATAAAGTTATTGTTAAAGTTATTGTAAAGTGTTGATAAAACTGAGCGTTTTATTGGCCTTTGATAACATTGATTCATTGTGCAGATTATAATTTAATTTGTTGTCCAAAATGATTCCCAGATCTGTGATATGATCTACGTGCACTAGGTTGCATTTTGAAAGAAATAATTATGCATAACTGAGGATCTTTTATGTGAAAAGCTCATAGCGTAACACTTACTGACGTTGAGATCTAGCATATTGTCAGATTACCATTTATCTAAGCACTCTAACTTAGATTAAAGGAAACAGCAATCAGTATCATTTTTGATTACATGGTATATTTTAAGATCATCAGCATAAGTAAGATGAGCAATGCCTGATAAACAATTAGAAAGATCTCTTATATATATATTAAATAAAATTGTTCCTAAGTGACTACCCGAGAGTACACAGAAATAGGGTTAGATATAGTACCTTAAAATTTAACAAATTGTACTCTTTCGGTGAAGTAAGACTTTATCCATTTTAAGATGGGATTAATGACACCTAGTTTTACCATTTTATCTACTAATATATCATGATTTATCTGGTCAAATGCCTTACTAAAATCTGTATATATTGCATTAATCTGATAACCTTTTCCACCGAAGATAATATATCTGATGTGAAAACAATTAGATTAGTAGTGGTTGAATGTCCTTTTCTAAAGCCGTGTTGTTCTGGGTTAAGAAATGGGTCTATTATAGGTGTAATTTTATCGGTTACAAGTTTTTTGCAAAATTGCAGAAATGTACCTGATATGAGAGATCTGTTAAAAATTAATGTGATTGAACCAGTTAAATTATAAATACAGTTGTTTAAAAAAATTGGAGTAAGAAGATCGGGTCCAGATCCTTTTTTAATATCTAAATTATTAATTTTTGAAAAGACATCTTCAAATGATAAGTTTAGATTTTGAATAAGGGGGATAGTATTACTTAATGATTGGAAAGTCATGTTTGCTTGTCCTGGTTGTGACTGACGGTAAACATTTTGAAATTTGTGAGCAAAAAAATTGCAAATATCAACAGGGCACGATGAGATTTTACCATCCAAAGGGATAGAGTTTGGGTAACCTGAAGATTTACGTTTAGTATTAACAAATTCGAAGAACTTCCTAGGATTACTCAAAATGAAGTTACCAATATTCTGCAAGTAATTGTCGTACGATGCGGTCGATTTTCTTTTTAATTTATCCGATAATTTTTTATGCTCATTACTAGTTTCGGAACTTGGATCATCTGAAGATTTAATGATTTTATATAATTTATTTCTACGTAGAGATCTCAGCTCCCTATCTAGCCATGGTTCCTATAATTTGTCTTCTTTTACAATCTTTGGTGTGTAATTATCAATTATATATGACAAGATGTATGAAAATCTAAAACTACTAAATCTAAATCTTGCTGCATTAACAGCTCGTCCCAATTAATCTTCTAATATATAAAGAAGAAAATTTGTTTGTTTGTTTGTCCAGGATTCACGGGAAAACCACTGTTCCGATTGCCACAAAATTTTAAAGAAATAATTCTGAGAGCCCGGGGGTGACATAGGCTATGTCACATTTTTGTAAGTCAAGAGGTTTCGGCTCCAGCGCCGTTTTAAGCTTTTTCGTTTTTTTGATGTCGAGTCAAAACGGTTTGACCGATTGACTTCAAATTTTGCACAAATGTTCCTACTAGTAACCGGATTCAGCTGTTTATAGAGGGTTGGAACGAATTAACCCATTTCGGCCTGGCGGGCTTCCAAAAAATGTGGTGTCCAAAGTGTCCAATTTTACAGGTTTATTTTGCAGCCCAAAAGAGAGGCTGCAAAAAGTTTTACTTAAGTTCGATTAACCCGTTTTCTACGACGACGCCATCAAATTTTCTATAAATTTTATTTGCTTTAACGATTAAAAGAATTTTATTGAAAATTTTGTATCAACATTTTAATTATAAAAGCCACAGGGTTAATTTGGTTTCGACCTGTTTACACGTTTTGCACAAAAATTCAATGAAATTTTAAAATTTATGGTGTTAACGCAAGTTAACCTTTATCCCAAAAGCTCACTTAGTTAATAGGACTAATTTTTTTGCTCTACTTAAATAGTCTGAAAAAGTTCAAAAGCTAAATGAAGTCGTATAATATTAATAATAATAAAAATAAAGCTAATAAAGAAGTCGAATAATAATATCCTTAAATTTAAATAACATTTTTCTTCTCTAAATTTTTTCGTAAGTCTTTGTTTTTTATCTACTTTGCAGATGTTGTTCTTTAAAAATATATTTTAGTGTAAAATTGCAGTTTTCTTCAAATAAAATCTAAAAATCAAAAAATTCAATTTCGACATAACGAAAAAATCTGCAAAAAAGTGCTGTGCCGCAATGGGTTAACGGAACTCAACATACCTGTTTTTGAGACTTTGACCAAGCTATATTTCACAAAATTGGACGAAATATCCCTCCACAAGTTTTTTTTGGAAAATTATCGTGGGGCAAGGATAAACAAATTCCAAATCTGTAAGTAGAGTGAACTCCATTCTCAAAGAGAAGCACATATACAAAATTTGAAGTCAATCGGTTAAACCATTTCCAATTTATAGCAAGGTAACGAAAAAACCTCTAAAGAGCTGTTGGGTCACAATGGCTTAACGGAACTCCACAAATATTTTTTCAATGCTTTCTTTTTAACCAAAGTAGTACTTCAAAAAATTGGCTGAAACTTACTTTTTTACAATTAATACGCTTCCGGGCAACACCGGGTAAATATGCTAGTATTAGATAAGGCAATGTTAAAGCCGTCGTAATTAGCATTATAGAAATCGTATACAACTTCTTTGTTGTAAGATTTAGAGAATAATTGTTGATTTATATTGTTTAGTTCAATAATTACTGCATTATGATGAAGTGAATTTGCAAAGAGGTTTTCACTTTCATTTGCAGTATGGACTAAAACATCGTCATAAGCATTAGAGAAGGCTGGGTCTAATCATCTACCATTATTGTTTGGCTGTTGAATAATTTGTGGCATGTCAATTCCATAAAATGAACTTATAAGATTAAATTCGATTTCATCCAAAAAATTAACTGGTCCTTGTTGATTATCATCTTCGTCAACGACAAAAAATAAAAGAGGACGATTAAAATACCCCAAAAGGAAAATGCTATCATCCTCATTCATAGATGTAATTATAGTATTACATATGTCACAAAAGCCACAATAGGAGGATTCTTTAGAGTTGGGAGGAAAATAAACAACCCCTAGGTAGATATTATTCTTATCTGTAAATACTTTTAAAAATATATGTTCGAAAGATACAGAAGTGCTGCAAGATACTAATTCAGTAGGCATGCCGCTGTTAACAGCAATTAGTACACCACCTCTAGAAAGACCAGTTGATATGTAGTTACTCCGGTAACTACATATTCCTTTCCTGTAATTACTCCGGTACTCCTTTCAACATGTACACTGCTATATCGCTGTCTGATTTTCCACCGTTAAATTTACTGTTATTTGCATGCTCTTTTCGACTGCAAATACACCCTGTAAAATGGGACACAAAGCTCAAACAAACACTTTTTTGGAAAACCGCCGGGTCAACTTTTAATAATATATTCCAAACAACTTCTTAAAACTAATTCCGTTAGCTAAGGAAAACATTCATTGAAAATTTCAAGTCAATCAGTCAAACCATTTCGACTCGACATAAAAAACGGGAAAGCCTAAAGTCGCTCTGAAGCCGCAACCTGTTGACTTATATGTTACCTATGACCTATGTTACCGCACGGGCTGACTGAATTATCTTGTAAAATTTAATCTTATAAAATTTGATCCACGCGAATGCTGGACAAACAAACAAAACAATTTCTTCTTTATTTATTAGACTAGCAGATTTATCCGGCGTTTCTCAGAAGTCAGAATTTTTCAAAATTTAAATTTATATTTCATAACACATATGTGTACAAGGCGAACATTTTTTTTGTTTTTTATAGCGTATAGGCTCCAAACTTGCTCAGTCAATTATCATGATAGACTTGAAATTTTTAACCGATATTGGAATGATGATGATCTTAAAAAAATTTTGAAAATCCACAAAAATTTTTAAAATACTTTTGTCGATTTCCGTTATTTTTTTTTATAGTACATCGACAATATTTTATTTAGCCGTAGGCCATTCAATTTAACTACTATTGACATAACGTAATTCACAAATAAAACAAGAAGTGTCACATATGAAACAAGAAAAAACAGACTTACGAAAAAATGTAGAGATGAAGAATGTTATGTTATTTAAATTTAAGGATATTATTATTCGGATTCTTTATTAAATTTATTTTTATTATTATTAATATTATCTCATTTAGCTGTTGCACCATCTGTTTAGGGCAAAAAAATTTGTCTTATTAATTATGTGAGCTTTTGAAATAAAGGTTAACTTGCATTAATACCACAAATTTGAAAATTTCATTGAATCTCTGTGCAAAACGCGTTAACAGGTCAAAATCAAATTAACACGGTGAGCTTCTATAATTAAAATCAATGCTGTTGCAAAATATTCAATAAAATTCATTTAACCGGTTTAGTAAATAAATTTTATAGAAAACTTCATGGCGTCGTCGTGGCAAACGGATTAATCGATCTTAAGTAAAATTTTTTGCAGACTCTATTTTGGACTGCAATGTAAGCTGTACAATTGGACACATATCGGAAACAAAAAACTTTTTGCAAGCCCGTCCGCCCGAAATGGGTTTATATATATGAACCAACTTTATACAATTAATTATGTTAGCTAACAGGCACATTTGCACAAAATTTCAAATCAATCGGTCAAACAGTTTCGGTTCGATATATCAAAAATGAAAAAAAGCTTCGTTGTGCCCTAGTGCCTAAACGGTTTACCCGAGCTCAACTAAAATTTGTATAAGCCTCTCTTTTCGACATAACCACCCTGCAAAATTTGATACTAACCCGAGCCGGGCACAAACGGGCTAATATATTTCGACCAACTTTATACAACTAATTCCGCTAGCTAAGAGGAACATTCGTGCAAAATTTCAAGTCAGTCGATCGAAACCGTTTCGAATCGAGATCCTAAAAGCAAAAAAGCTTAAAACGGCTCAGGACTTATAAAATTGACAATCTGACCAGCAGTTTTCACGTGAATCCTAGACTAGCAGATTTACTCGGCGTTGCTCGGGAGCGTGTAAATTGTAAAAAAGCAAGTGAAAAAGCAAGTGTTCAAGTGAACAAGACTCTGTTATGGAAATTGAAAACCTTTCAAACCAGATCAATGAAATCCTCGATTGTTTTCCTGAGACCGAAATTGTTCTGGCGGGGGATATTAATGTTCATAACAAAGACTGGCTTCACTTTTCCAGTACCTTTCTCCGAGTCAAAACTCGACTGGGAAACAAGTTGAATTATTTTACAATCTATTTCACCTTTCTCAACTTGTTAAAAATCCCACTAGAATCCCTGAGTTTGCTGATCAAGATGGTAACCTCTTGGACCTGTATCTAACCACACCCCTTAAAAGTATGTGGTTTCAGTTGGTTGCTCACTGGGGGGCTCTGATCACTGTTTGGTCAATACAAGCTTCGAAGAAGCTTAGAAGTTTGGTCAATACAGGCAGGCTCGGTGTCCAACTAAAGGTCCCTTCCCAAAAAATTGATATGGCGTTAAAACCATGCTAACTGGGAAGGTCTGAAAAATTTTTACAAAACCTTTGATTGGTGTTCCACAGTGGCTTTGACACTGTGCTTCCGTGGTAGGAATGTTGACTTTGCTGCAAATGCGATTAGTGAAACTATTCTACTTGGAATGACCTTATTTATACCTCACTCCATGAAATCTATTAAACGAAAACCCAAAACTTGGTTTAATCGCATTTGTAAAGAAGCCATTCTAAAAAAAGAGGAGGCTTTCCAAAAGTATCGGGACAGTGGTTTAGAGACTTACAGGACCAACTATATAGTGGTTCGGAACAGATGTAAGAGAGTTATCAACAAGCAAAAATTCTTGTTCAACCAAAAGTTGAAACGAAAACTAATACACATGCCCAAGAATAGCAAGTCCTTTTGGACTTTTGCAAAAAATCTAAAAGGGGACAATAGCGGGTCTTTTTTTCCTCCACTTGTAGATATAAACAACCAAATCGTATCAGTTTCAAAAGAAAAAGCAAATTTGCATTGTGTGGGATCCCGCATTTCAAATACATTCTGATAGAATAGGATCCGTGCAAAAGCAATTTCATTTATTTGCTTTGAGAAATCAATACAATCCTAGAGATTATTCAATTCTGTCTAGCTATCTCGTAAGACTTAAATCATAAAATATCTTAGCTTTATCCTCACGGAGGCAAATTTTTTCTTCTTGCTTTACTTTTGACGTCTTAAGAAAAAACATTGACGTTCAGTTTTTAGCAGATAATTTTAAAATAAACGTGGAAGAGTGTAGTAGAGTAGACTGTGTCAACTCTGGGATACCCGTATGACCGTATCATATACATTATATCATCCGATTAATTACATTTGTCAAAATTTCAAACATACAACTTTATTAAGTGTAGGAGAATACTCATATAAAAGAAGGAGTTGTATGGCAGCTACTCGAACCCTCTGCAGTAGACCAACCAAATTTTCCTGTAACTTTGGCCATTACACTAAACTATTTTTGGCAAAACTTCAGACACCCAGCTTCATTAGGTGTAGTGTAACGCTCATATAAAATAAGGAGTTGTATGGCAGCTACTCGAACCCTCTACAGTAGACCAACCAAATTTTGCAGAAACTTTGGCCATTACACTAAACTATTTTTAGTAAAATTTCAGACACCCAGCTTAATTAGGTGGAGAGTAATGCTCATAAAAAATAAGAAGTTGTATGGCAGCTCTCGAACCCACTCCACTAGATCAACCAAATTTTGCAGACTTTTTGGCCATAAAACTAAACTACTTTTGGCAAAATTTCAGACACGCAGCTGTAATAGGTGCAGAGTAATACCCATATAAAAAAAGGAGTTGTATGGCAGCTACCCGAACCCATGGACCAAAATGGCTAAATTTAAATAGCGATGACGGCTATTGAAAAAAAACGAATTTGCGAAAATTTCAAATTCCTAGCTCCTTTAGTTTTTGAGTTATTGTGCGGACGGACGGACGGACAGACGGACGGACGGACATACATCGCTTAATCAAATTAATGGCAAATTTATTATACCCTTTGGCTATATAGTCATACGGGTATAATAATGGGGGCAGAAATACGAGAAGCGCTAAATATTTAGTTGAAAATACTCATAGAACAGAATATGGAAAAAATGAACCAATAAACAGATGTTGCATTACATTCAATAAACACAGTCATCTTTTTTCAACACAAATTTCTAGATACACTTTTAAACGTAAATTAAAATTAAAATTTCTTAATGACCTACGACAATAATTTTAACCTTCAATATATTATACTCATATTGCACTTCAAGTTCACATAATTTTATAATTCTATAATTTAGTTATTTTTTTTTTTTTTTTTACTTTATAAATAGCATTTTAACTGTTTTTTCGCTGTGTATGCATTTTTTACAATCTCAAAAAAATAAAGTAAACTTTTGATTTTTATGTATTTAAATTTATGTTTTGTAATCAAATTTCATGTTAATTTTAAGTTTTAGCTATAAGAATTATTTTTGTAAAAACCTTGTTTTGGTTCAAAATAAAATAATAATAAATCGGTTAAAAAAACTCGACAAAACATTTTTTAAACATTCTCCTAATTGAAAGAAGTTTTACCTACTTTCAAAAATAGGACGTAATTTACTTACAAATTTGTTTTTGAACAAACGTCGGGTCGGCATGGGTTAACAAATTCCAAGTCTGTTAATAGCGTGAACTTTATTCTCAAAGAAACACATATACAAATTTTGAAGTCAATTGGTTAAACTATTTCTAATTTATAACAAAGTAACGAAAAAACCTATAAAAAGCTGTAGGGCCACAATAGGTTAATGGAACTCCACAAATATGTTTTGAGGAGTTCTTTTTAACCAAAGTAGTACTTTAAAAATTTGGGTGAAACTTGCCGGTTAAATTTGCTAGTATTAGATAATTCGAAGTTAATATTTTGTTATAGCTAAACTATATGTTTAAAAAAAAAGATAAATTAATTGCTAAAAAAATTTATATTGCCGTCTATTCGTCTCGAACTTCATATTTCTTTTCATCAGAATTTTTATTTTTTTAAATTTTAATTCATTTTTTTTTTGGATAGGTATAACAAAAAAAAAACAATATCAACAAAAACAATTTTGTGTTGCCTTCTCGAACATTATTTTTTTTATTAGAATCTTATTTCTTTTAAATTCTATGTCACTTTTCTTTTCTTAAAATTCTAAAAGAAAAAAAAAACAAAACAAAATTTTTAAAATGATTTTTATCTCCGTTTATTGAACTTAATAAAATTAAAAGAAAGATATAAGTCCGCACCAACAATAATTTAATAGAGCCTCGAGTCACAACCGAATTTGAATTATATTTCTACATAAAGTCGGCGCATAATATTGGAGTCTTAAGCTACAACCTAGAACCCCTTGACCATTTTATGTCCAATTTATGATGGGTGTTCATTTTAGTAAACACAAAATTCTAAAATTTTTGTAATTGCTAAGTATGAAAACAAAAAAAAACCTTTCTTTTGATTGTTATCTTATTAAAATTGGTCCAATAGTTTTCCAGAAAAGGTTTATATTTGTGTGGAAAAAAATCAGACGACTAAAAATTATGATGTAGCAGATATTATTTAAATGTTTACAGCTTATGATTTATGTGTGTTTATGAAAACATATTCAATCTATGATAAAAATGACAAAAATATTATATTCGATAATTTAATGACAAGCATACATATAATATAAATTTTATGTAAAAATTTTACATTAAGACTAATAAATTACAAAATAATAAATTAAAAATGTTAAAAAATTTGTTTAAAATAAAAATTAAAAACTAAATTATATTTTTATTTAAAAATTAAAAATTGTGGAAACCGCGCTATTGCAATTACTTAAAAATATTTAACTAATGATTATAATTAGATGGTTATACGATTATGTAATTATTGTGTATCAGTTTAATTTGTTGTGGTTTTTCTATGCATTTGTGTGTTAAGAGCTTCTATGTTTTTTCTTTTTTTCCAACTATGCTCAATATTTAAAATTTCAGGATGGTCAAAGTCAAAATTATGGTAATTATTATTGCATGACTTACGTAAGAGTTCTAATCAAAATTTTCTTTGTTCTAATGTTATTTTTGAATTTGTGAGCGTTTTCAAAATCTCTTTCATGTTCCTTCACCCGTATTTTAACACCTATAAAGATATTATTACAGTTGCCTTTATTGCATTAGATTTGCATACAGCTCTTGTGCGCGGGACACTGAAACATTATATTTCAACAGTTGTCAAAGGTTTTTCTTAATTTTTAAGGGAGACGAAGCTACAGCCCACGCAAATTTAAAAAAAGTCCTATATTTAAATTAGTAAAACAAGAGTTATATTAGGTATACTTTCTTAAAAGCGGGAAAAGAGAGCTGGTTTTATAAGCTTTACAAAAATATATCGCTTTAATGTAAAGAGTTGCTATACAGTACCTATATTAGCCGTTATACAAAATTCAATTTTTGAAAAATTTTTATGCCCTCATATCTTCTGAACAGTTCAACGAAGAGACTTGAATTTGGGAGAAGTTAGATCCGTGACACGCCTATTGCAGAGGGTTCGAGTAGCTGCCGTTTAACTCCTTCTTTTATATGAGCATTACACTCTATGGGTTAACATTTGGCTGGTCTACTGAAGTATGTTCGGGTAGTTGCCATACAACTTCTCTATTTATAATACCATTATTCTATACCTTATTAATCAGGGTGTCTGAAATTTCCCCAAAAATATCTTAGCTTTATAGCAAATGGTCGTGCAAAAATAATTGGGGTAGTGCAGTTCGTTTGATTTGCTGCGATACAACTTTTTGTTTTGTATGAGAATTACGTTATGTCAATAGTAGTTAACTTGAATGACCTACGGCTGAATAAAATATAGTTGATGCACTGGAAGATGTTTAAAGAGCTGCTTTTCAACTTATATTTTGTTTTTTTCTTAACTGAAAGTTCTACTACACTCTTCCTCGTTTTTTTATAATTTTATGAAGTATAAATAAAATAATTTTTTGGAAAAAGAGTTTTAAAACACGGAAAATTTTTTGTTATTTATATTGAAGGATATTTTTATTCAGTTTCTTTATGAGCTTTATTTTTATTTTTCTTAATATTATAAATGTACATTTCAAAATTTTTATGGAATAACAACTTTCAAAAGGTGAGAGTTTTAAAAATATTGTTATAAAACTTTAGAAAAATTCATTAGGTATCGTGCACAAACGGATTATTATATCGCAACCTAATTATCTCATTTAGCTTTTGCCCCATATGAGGAGATAAAATTAGTCTTATTCCTTAACTGCGCTTTTGGAATAAAAACTAACTTCCGTTAATACCAAAAATTCCAAAATTTCATTAAATCTTTGTGCAAAACGTGTACAAACTTCAAAACCAAATTAACCAGGTGGGCTTTTAAAATTAAAATAAATACAGGTGCAAAATTTTCAATAAAGTTCAGTTAACCGTTTAAGCAAATAAAATATATAGAAAACTTCATGGCGTCGTCGTGGCAAACCGCTTAATCAAACTCTACTAAAATTTTTTGCAGCCTCTCTTTTGGACTGCAAAATCATCCCGTAAAATTGGATACAAATCTATTACAAAAATTTTTGGGAGCCCGCTGGAAGTCAGTCGGTCAAATTGTTTCAGTTCAACATAAAAAAAAATTAAAAAACCTCTTAGGGCCCCTGTGCCCAAATGGTTTACATAAACTCAACAAAAATTTATTTTAGCTTCTATTTTGGTTTCCCAAAAACACCCTATAAAATTGGACACAAGTTAAAAGTCAAATATAATTAACATATTCCAGCCGACTTTATACATTGAATTCCGTTTGCCAAAAAGAACATTTCTGCAAGACAGGGGGACGGACGCACAAAACTAAATCGATTTACTTTTCGTACCTTGGCCACTA
Organism: Dolichopus griseipennis; assembly: GCA_963082915.1. Taxonomy (NCBI): domain Eukaryota; kingdom Metazoa; phylum Arthropoda; class Insecta; order Diptera; family Dolichopodidae; genus Dolichopus; species Dolichopus griseipennis. The sequence continues at coordinate 240,535,378 of OY720441.1, read as the reverse complement.
TGTTTAACTCATTTAGATCAATGTGTTACAAACGGAGGAGCTATTTTACTATACCCGATGTCATTTATGTATGCACGGGTATAAAGATATTTACTATTGTTTGGTACTAAAAATTGGGCCCAAATTTCAAGGACACTAAGGAAATTGGAAGGGACACCCTGATACCAAATTTGGTGGTTTGATCTTCATTGGTTTCGGGAATATACTCGTTTGGCCTAAATTCAATCAAAAAGTTCTAGGTTCCGAACCCATGGTTCAACCTTGACCGTACGCAATCCCCACCATAGTCTCGTTTCTAGTAACCTACTGCACAAATTTGATGAAGGTAGCGTTATTAGTTGTTGAGATATCATGATTTTTTTATATATGTTCGTTAGCCCTTGGACCGTTTAAAAGGTCCAGAATCCAAACCCATGTCCCAGTTTCGCCCATATGCAATCCCCGCCGTACTTTCAGTCCTAGTAACCCACAGATAAAATTTAATTAAGATAGCTCCATTATTTTTTGAGTTATCTTGCCTACCGCCGGACGGATGGACGGACGGACTTGGCTATATCGACTCAGGATGTCACGCTGATCACAAATATATATACTTTTCCATATCTAGCTCGATTCCTTTAGGTGGTTACAGACACCATACCAAAGTCAATATACCCCTTTACCTATTCTATAGGTGTAGGGTATATTGTTTGTTTGTTCATCCAAGATTCACGTGAAAACCACTGGTCCGATTGTCAAAAAATTTTGGAGGAACAATTCGGAGAGCCCGCGGGTGGCATAGGCTAAGTCACCCTTTTATACGTGAACAGGTATGAATTTTACAGGGTAGTTTTGCAGTCGAAAAGAAAGGCTGAAAAAACTTTTTGTTTAGTTCATCTCACCTGTAAGGCAAAAGGGCGCAATGAAGCTTTTTCAATATTTTAGATGTCGAAATTAAGTAGACCAACACGTGCTAAGCAACTAAATTTCGAGCAACTTAGAAGACAGGCCGACAAAATCTGCAGAAAGAAAAATAGGAAATGGCAGAACGATGCGCTAAAAAAGGTCCAAGATAATTTGCAAAATCGCGATAGTATCTGAGCAGCATACAAAGACATCCGCATCATCAGAGATGGTTACAAAGCCCAGTCAAACTTATGTAGATATGCACAAGATAATCTTTTATAATCTGAGGATGACATTAAGAACAGGTGGAAAGAATATTTTGAAAACTTACTAAATGCACCAAACGATGAAGTAAATGAACAAGAACAGATCACAGTGGAAAGGCAAACCCAAAATGAAATCACGGGACAACCTACATTAACAGAGGTGGTCAATGCCATATAGCTATTGAAAAATAACAAGGCTCCTGGTGCAGATAACATTCCGGCTGAACTTCTGCGTGATGGAGGAGAAACGGTACAAAAAATCCTTCATAAAATCATACTAAAGGTGTGGCAAGAAGAAAAAATACCCGCTGACTGGCAACTAAGTATTATATGTCCAATATACAAAGAAGGAGACAAGCTCAACTGTAAAAATTACAGAGGGATATCGCTACTTAGCACTTCCTACAAAGTTTTCACTAACATCTTGAAAGCCCGCTTAGAAATAATTGCCGAAAACGTCATAGGCGAATACCAGTCCGGTTTCAAGCAAGGACGGTCTACAATGGACCAGCTATTTGTGCTGAAGCAGGTATTGGAGCAGTGCTGGGAAAGAAATGTCGATGTACATCAAACCTTCGTGGATTTCAAGACCGCCTATGACTCTATTCAAAGGGAAAAATAATATGTAGTTTTAAGCAACCTAGGCGTACCAGCAAAGCTAGTAAGATTGATTAAAGCAACTTTGCAAAACACAAGCGCGATAATAAAAATCCAAGGGGACCTCACAGAACCCTTCAACATCAAACAAAGACTAAACAGGGGGATGTACTCGCGCCAATGCTTTCCAATCTTGCCCTGGAGCATATAGTCAGGAAAATTCCATAGTCAGGTAACTCGAAGGATAGACAAGGCAAACAACGCATACTACTGTTGAAGATAATGAGATCTCGAGAAGTCAGCAGAAAATGTAAACTTGAGCTGTACAAATCTCTTATCAGACCGGTGTTATGCTATGGCAGTGAAACGTGGACGATCACCCAAGCGACGGCAAACCTACTTTCCCGTTTCGAAAGAAAAATACTTCGTAAAATTATCGGGCCAATTATCGACCAGGGCAAATTAAGAATGCGACGTTTTGACATACATCAAGCTACAACGCCTTAGTTGGGCCGGTCACATAAAACATATGCCAGATTCCCGCATTCCAAAAAAAGTATTGAACGGGAAAAAAGATAGAAAAAGACCAGTAGGAAAGCCGAGAAATCGATGGGTTGATGCAGTCGAGTCAAACGCTGTATCAATGCTGCAAGAGCAAAATTGGATAACTGCTAAGAAGTTTTACGTACTTTCAGAAATTGGACGTAATTTAATTACAAAATTTATTTTTTTTGAATAATCGTACGAATGATAAGTATATACATAAAGAAACAAATAGAATGATTGACATACATACGCACAACGCGCTGAATAAAGAAAGTTTTTACATTTCATTATTTAAAAGAAACCAGAACAATAATAGTACAGTCAATCGGTGCAACCGACTTAGAAATACTCTACACATATTTGGTTCAAATTTAATGGGAAGTCCAGAAGTCATTTTAAATCCATAAAAGCTCTTATTAGTTTGATCGTAAGACATAGCTAACCAAATTAACTTTATAATACTAAAAGCATTTTCTATTTACTTTATCTCCTCAAAAATATTACAAATTCTTACTAATTTTTCGATTTAAAAATATTAAAAAACAAAAAAACTTGAATTAAATGAAAATATATTTATTTCAATTATATTACAAAATTGAAAAAATTTTAATTATTAAATTTTGTGATAAAAGCTAATCAAAGCATAATATATTTTAAAATTTTTTAAAATTGCAATTATTTTAAATTGTTAGTTTATGTACGTATTAGAAAAGCTTATAAACGCAAAATAACCAATAAATGCATTTCTAAAATATAATTACAAATTTAGAACTTTTCATATAATTCATTTAAATATAACAATAAATTTTACATAAATGCAGCAAGTTTCTTTAAATATATCTTAAGTATTGTACACAATGTCTTAATTATATATCACCTATGGTAATAATTATGAAATATTATACAAAATATGTTTTATAATAAAATTCTTAGCCTTTTAAAAATACAAAAGAGTTAAAAAAAAACCGAAATAGGAAAAACCCTCGTGTATCAAATTTAGAGTTTCTATCTTAATGGATTTCGAAGATAAGCTTTTTAATTTTGGGATTTCTTAGGTGCCACCTGAACCATCACTACAAATAAGTCTAAATTTCGGGGCCACAAAGGAATTAGGAAATATATTCTTTGGCTTCGAAATTATACTCGTTTGGCCCCAGAACGATCAAAAGCTTTTAGAATCCGGACTCATGGTCCGAACTCGACCAGAACCAATTCCCATGGTACTTTCATTACTAGTAACCTAGAGAGTTACTAGTTTAACTTTCATCAAAATAGCGGCAATATTGTTTGAGTTCACCTGCTTTTAAGATATATGTTCGTTAGCCCTTAAACTTTTCAAAGGTTCCAGAAACCGAAACCATGGTACGGTTTCGCCCATATGGAGTCCCCGTCATACTTTCAATATAAGTTAACCCTTGTACACAATTGGAACATTCTATCTTAATTTTTATTAATTTCATTGATAACTTTTTAAAACTTGGGCGGTCCAAGATGGGTACTGAACCACCACTCTGATTGATCCAAAATTAGGGGACCGCGCAGGAAATAGTAAAAAGCACCCATGTACCAAATTTGAAACTTGTAAATTTTTTTGAAGTTACTACCTTTATTAATTTCGAAAATATGTTTTAAGGTTTTCGGAACTGTGTGGCTGGTCATTAACTCACTACTGCAATTGGTCCCAAATTTTAAGGACAATAAGGAAATAGAAAGAAACACCCTGATACAAAATTTGGAGGTCTATCTTCATTGGTTTCGGAATTATGCTCGTTTGTCCTAAATTCGATCAAAAAGTTCTGTGTTCCGAACACATTGTCCATTCCCCAGCGTATGTAATCATCGCCGTAGTTTAATTACGAGTACTATACAACACAAATTTTATGAAGATAGCGTTATTAGTTGTTGAGTTACCGTGATTTTTTATATATGTTCGTTAGCCCTTAGACTGATTTAAAGCTCCAGAATCCAAACCCTTGGGCTGATTTCGCACATATGCAGTCCGCGCTGTACTTTAAATACTAGTTAACCATTGTACACAAATAGAACGTTCTATATTAATTTTAAGTTACTGTTTTTAGTAATTTTGATTATAAGCTTTAAAACATTGGGAGGTCTAAGAAGGGTACTGGACCACCACTCCATTAGATCGCAAATTAGGGGACACACAAGAAATAGTAAAGATCACCTTGTGCCAAATTTGAAGCTTCTACATTTTTTCAAGTTGCTATCTTTATTAATTTTAAAGATATTGTTTAAGGTCTTCAGAAATATGTGACTGGTCCCCGACCCTCTACTCTAATGGGGTCCAAATTTCAAGGACAATAAGGAAATAGGAAGGGATACCGCGATACCAAATTTAGATGTTCAATATTCATTGGTTTCGGAATTATGCTCGTTTGGCCTAAATTCGATAAAAAAGTTCTAGGTTCCAAACCCATGGTCCAATCTCGACCGTACGCAATCCCCGCCATAGTCTCATTACTAGTAACTTACAGCACAAGATGAAGCTACCGTCATTAGTTGTTAAGTTATCATGATATTTTATATATGTTCGTTAGCCCTTGGACCGATTGAAAGCTCCAGAATCCGAGATATCATTTCGCAAATTCATATGCTGAGTATCACTCTAAAACTTCCAACAATTTTCACTTCAAGAAAACATTTCCTTCTGACATACAAACCGCTCTTAAAAATTCTAACCCTACGCCAATGGACATTGATCCAATATGTCACATCTTAGAAGAAACAATGCATATATCCAACAACGACAAAATACAGGTGATCAATCTAATGAAGTATTTCGTAATTAAATAAATTCAGCAACAACTCCAAAACGCGGTAGAGAACATATCATTAATGCGCAACAACTAAACTCTGAATACTTTTCAGACAAAGAAGAAATTTTTGATAATTCATTCTCGGATGAAATATACAAACCAACCGAAAACGACGTTCTTGACAAAATTAATTTTTTAAAATAAAGCCCTCTTCTCTACCTTATATTGAGAATAGGTTAAATAATAAAATTGTTTTAAAAATACTCCTGGACACCGGTACATCGAAAAATTATATCAAATCACTTCCGCATTTAACAGGAATTAAAAAAGTAAATAAGCCTTTTAAGGTAAAAACTGTGTCCGGCTTTACTGAAATCAAAAATAAATGCAAAATTTGGACAAATTTCAGAATTTTTTATTTTACCCGGCCGTTCATCTTTTGACGCAATTGTGGGATTTGATCTCATGAAGTCCATTCAGGCTAAAATTGACACTGCAAAGGATGAATCAAGCTACGAACACGGTAGTGTGAAATTAAAGTTTCTAAACTGCCAAGAAGTATCTTTTATAGCAATAGATTTCGATAATAATAATATTCCACCCATCTTTCAAAATAAATTTACAGAACTATTATAGCAAAATTCAATAGCTTTCGCTGACCCTGATATTTCTCTACCTTACAATACAAATGTGAAAGCAGCAATTAATACGACAACTGAAACCCCTATTTACACAAAATTATACCCTAATCCACAAGCTTATTCCGTATTTGTAATTAACGAAGTTGACCAACTTTTAAAAAACGGCATTATACAACCATCTCGAAGCCCATACAAAAGCCCATACATAATATGGGTAGTGACTAAAAAAAATATTGACGACAATGGCAATAAGGAACTTTGTCTTGTTATCGTTTTTCAAAAGTTAAATAAGTTTACTGTCCCCGACAAATTTCCTATCCGGTTACCTTGGTAATTCTTTCAAATTTAGGTACTTGTAAATTTTTTTCCACCTTAGACTTAAAAAGTGGTTTCCACCAAATTCTATTGGACCCTAAACATAGTCAGAAAACTGCATTTAGCATAAATAATGGAAAATACGAATTTTGCCGCCTACCTTTGGGTTTGAAAAATGCTCCTAGCATGATGATTTAAGAGATGAAATCGGCAAAACTTGTCACGTGTACATTGACGATATTATTATATTTTCTCCAAACGCCGAACAAGACTTACGAGATATTGAAAATATCTTACAAAAACTAATAAACGTAAATATGCGTGTCTCATCAAAAAAATCCAAATTTTTTATGAAAGAAGTCGAATTCCTCGGATTTATCGTAAATGAACATGGTATAAAAACAAGCCCAAAAAAAGTCAACGACATTTTGGAGCATTCTGAACCAAAAAATCTTCGAAATCTTCGTGCTTTTTTTGGTTTAGCTGGTTACTACAAGCGGTTTATTCAGGATTATGCCCGAATTACTAAACCACTTACAAAATATCATAGAGGCGAAAACGGTAATATTGGTACCAAGCAATCCAAAAATGTGAAAATTCATTTAAACCAGCCAGCCTTAGATGCATTTAATCGGGTTAAAAAAATTTTAGCTTCAGAAGAAGTACTACTTCGGCATCCAAATTTCCGTAAACACTTTGAACTAACCACAGATGCTTCTAGTGCAGCCTTAGGAGCCTTATTATCTCACAGCGGATAACCGATAACTTTCATCTCCAGAACTCTAAGCAAAACGGAAGAATCTTACGCAACGAATGAGCGTAAATTGCTTGCAATTGTTTGGGCTCTGCAAACTTTAACAAATTATCTTTATGGAGCATCTAACATACGCATTTATACAGACCATCAACTTTTGAAATTTGCTATTTCAGAAAGAAATCCCAAGAGTAAAATTAAAAAATGGAAGGCTTCGATAGAGAATTCTCGCAAACCTTCTTTTATAAGCCAGGGAAACAAAATTTAGTTGCGGATGTTTTAACGCGTCAAAAAATAAATTCAGTATAGATCGGTTATAGATACAGCGGCTACATGTCACAGTGAAGAATCCTTAACTTTGACTATTAATACAGTAAAAACACCAAATAATTTCTTCCAAAATCAAATTTTAATAGAAAAGGAAATACCCACTCATAAAAAGAAAATTATTTTTAAAAACAAACTTAGACACATAATCACTATTAAATATTGGAAAACACAATTACTCCTAATATAGTGAATGGAATCTATTGTTCTCTTACAACTTTGTCGGAGATTAAAAATACTGTTATCGATATATTTCCGTCAGTAAAAATAAGACACACAGAAAAAATGGTTATAGACATCTTTAACGCTGACGCTGAAATAACGGTAAAATTTTACATTTAGACATATTTTCGACAGAAGGTCAGTTGTTTTTAACCTGATTAGACAAATTTTCAAAATTGGCTATTGTTAAGCCAATTAAATCGAAATCCATAATTCACATTAAGCCAACTCTTCTTTCTTGAAGTAATATCTTACTTAAATCCTAAAACGATCGTAACTGATACTGAAAAATCCTTTCGTTCACAAATCCTACAAACTTTATTGCCAAATCTAGGCATATTGCATCACTTCGTAGTAAAAGTAACGGTCAAGTGGAAAGATTTTACTTAACCTTAATAGAAATTGCAAGATGTTCCCAGTCAAAACACAAATGGACTTAATTGACGTATGGACGGAATTAATTCTCTCTAGTACACATAAGTATAATGTTTTGATACATTCTACTACAGAATACAGACCAATAGATATCCTCAAGCAACAATCGGGTAAATTTAAAAACGAAATTATATCCAAATTAGAAATAGGCCAAAAAGTATAACCAAGATCACAAAAAAAATAAATTTCAAAAAAGTTTTCAATCTGGTACAAAAGCCCTTCTTAAAATAAACACTAGTCTTGGCAGCAAAATTAAAGACATATACAAAGAGGTCGAAGTATTTTAAGACCTAGGCTCTTCTGAAAGGCTAACTAATGGCCAAATAATTCATAAAGATAACTTAAAATAAAGTTTAGCTTTTCCAAATTACAGGCAAATAACTTATGCAGAAATACAAGATTATTCAAAATCTCCCATCATACCTATCAGGAAAGGAACTGTAATGTTAAATTTTGGGTACTTTTATTTAACCCACACCGTGAACCTAACTCAATACAAAGAAATTCTATTAGAAAACAAAGGCTTATTGCATTCATTTAAAACTAGAAACGATCCTTATTTGATTATAGAACATGATATAAACGAGATGGAAAAACTTTTGACAATTTTCCAAAGTTCACATCACCAAGGAAAAAGATCTTTGGATTTCATAGGAAGCATATGGAAATTTATTGTGGGAAACCCTGATCATAATGACCTAATTCAATTACAAAACACCGTAGCCGCTTTAATAGCAAATGAAAACTCACAAGTAGATATAAACCATAATGTAAAAAATCATATTAAAAAACTTACCGAAAAAATTAATCAATTAATCGAATCTCAAAATAAAATATTAAAAGTAAATAACTCATATTTCTTATTTAGTCATGATAAGAAATAGAATGATAATATCCGGTTTAACAAATATACTTAACGGTATCGCACTTTCAAAATTAAACGTAGTGAGCCCATCAATTACACTATTCAATACCAACTACCGACATTCTCTTATTATTGCAGATAAAAATTTAAAGTTCCATAGATCAAATAAAGTATATCGTAAAAATACCAAAAATTAAAGTCATTTGTAATCAAATTATTTTATATCCAGTAAACAACAATATTAAGCAAATCTTATTAGAACCTGATAATATTGCAAAATGTAATGAAACCTTCATTCCTATTAACAAATGCCAACAAGCAACAACAGTATCTATATGTGAAGGAATGTCGAACGCTCCATGTGCAATTGCTCTAATGAATAACAACTCAGCATCCTGTTCTACAATAACAGCAAAACAAATAAGTAAAATCAAAACAGGCGGACTAGTTATAATCAATGACTCTCCGGCAAAAGTTTTGGAAGATGACAAACAACAAATCACAATAAAAACGGGTACTTATCTTATCACATTCAAAAACAAATTAATTATCAACGATACTGTGTTTGAAACAAATACAAAAGTACTTCACGAACCAATTCCACTCAAACTAATCAATATCAATTTTACCAGTCACAACAAAATAATAACATTAGATCATGTCCATAATCTGTACCTGAATAACACAAAAAGAATTCTTCAACTCGCAATAGAAATTACAAACAATTCAACTAGAGTCTGAGCAACACTTGGGATAATTGGCATAATTTCAACAACTTTCTTTCTATTTTACTTACTAAAAAGACGTTCATCTACCAAAATCATAGTAAACAATAAAAAACCAACAGTAGAAAATATTCTAACCAACAAGCAAATGCAAAAAGCAACAATTAAAGCATTTCCAAAACATTACACGAGCCGAGGACGTCACGTCTTTGAGGGAGAAAAATGAATAGTGAACAATATTAAAATTATTCAGCTTACAGAAATCAAATACGTTAACCTTTTACTAACTAATAAAAAATTAAATTAAATTTAAACCATTAAATAAAGTTTAATGCACTAACCAAATATGTTAATGTAATCACCTTTTATTCATTGCACAATATTAAAACCATTATAACACGTAGTGTATTGCTTATAATTTTTAATAAAAGAAATGTAAAAATTGCTGCGTTATCAATAATTGAACCTACATCAATTGTATAAAAACTTCTGTACTTTAAAAAGCTTTTTAGAATAAAATTTAGAGTGAAACAAAACACTTATTTTCATTAACTTATATTAGATTATTACCATATGTGATGTATAATTAAGACATTGTCTACAATACTTAAGCTACATTTAAAGGTACTTGCTGCATTTATGTAAAATTTATTGTAATATTTAAATGAATTATATGAAAAGTTCTAAATTTGTAATTATATTTTACTGACTGTTTCTTTACTTGTTTTGAATTTATATTCGTTAGCCTTTGAACCTATAGAAAGTACCAGAACCCGAACCCAAGATCGGTTTCACTCATATGCAGTCCCCGCCGTTGTTTTAATACAAGTCAAACCTTGTACACAATTGGAAGTTCTATCTTAATTTTATGCTATTTTTTTTATTAATTTCAATGATATGCTTTAAGGACTTCGGAACTGTGTGGATGATCCGCGGCTCCCCACACCAATAACCCTTAAAACTATATTCGTTAGCCGTTTATATTCGTTAGCCCTTAAAACAACTAAAAGGCCAAGAACCCGTGCGAATGGGCAGAATTTGACCATATAAAATCCCCGCCGTACTTTAAGTCCTAGTAACCTACAGTGTAAATTTCATCTAGATAGCTCCATTAGTTTGTGAGTTATCGTGCCTATGGACGGACGGATATGGCTATATTGACTCAGGAGGTCATACTGTATATATATACTTTTCCATGTCTAGCTCGCATCCTTTAGGTGGTTACAAACACCATACCAAAGTTAATATACCCTTCTTCTATTTCATACGTGTAGGGTATAAAAATTGTATTCATAAAATTCGTTTACAAAATTACATTTTTAAACCTTTTTATCCAATTCAATAAAATTTTACACACATGCAGCAAAAACTTCTTTCCAGGATTTTTGACTGAAGTGCATTTACTGTTGAAGGATTTAGTATTCTTTATTATTTATTTAAATAATTTTTAAATATATATTTCTTCAATAAAAAACAAATGTTATATATAATTAAATTTTTATTATTTTAATTGTTTTAAGCTGAAAAATTCTGGTAAGATTTAATTTATATATTTTTAGCAATCCCATTTAGTTTCCCTTGAAATATAACATAATCTACATTACAGTTATGGAAAAGATTAATTTCAGATTGAAATATTGTGATTAGAATTAGAAATTAGGTTAATTCTCATCTCTTATATTTATAATAAGGAATTTTGAGTACTTCTGTTATAAATAAATATTACCATCATAATGCTGCTGTCATCTGCGTCACTAATTTTCATTAAACTAAAAGTTATTCGAAAGAAATATTAACTTGTGATAGTATATATATAAAAAATTTGTATAATTTGATGATTTTTATTGTTAATTAAAACTATTAATCCAATTATCAAAAAATTTATGTTACTGCAAAAAGTTAACCCAAAAATTACAAACGGTGTAAATGTAAATTTTAAAATGTATGAAAACAATTTTTTTAAAACGATTTTACTAGGATTGTTCTAGTAATTTTATTGTATAGTCTAACGGGTGTAATAATACTTATATGTAAAGTAGCTATTACCCGACAGTCAGTTGAGTTTTAATTTAAGTTGATGTTATAGAAAAAAGTTAATACAAAAATTACAAATGGTGTACATGTTAATTTTAAAATGTAATAAAGAAATGTTTTAAAAACGCTTTTTTTATTTTAGAATTATTATTCTTGCAATTTTTCAACAAAGTCTTAAAATTTCACTTGAAACTTTTCCTTATTATTAAATAATAATAAAAATAAAGATTTTAATTCAGTTAACATTATTCGCCGGAAGCCCATCATCATAAACTCTATCATCAAGGAGCACCAAATTGTCAAGAAGCACCACGTATAGAAAAATTAGAGATAATCGTTCAAACTGTTTTTCAAACTGTTTTTTAAAGTTTTTGTTTCGCAATCGGGTAAAAGACCTCGACAAAGCATGTTTTTAAACATTCCTCTAATTGAAAGAAGTTTTATCTACTTTCAAAAATAACAAATTCCGAGTCTGTTAATAGCGTGAACTGCATTCTCAAAGAGGAAGACGTATAAAAAATTTGAATTCAATAGGTCAAACGATTTCTATTTTATAGCAAAGTAACGAAAAAACCTATAAAAAGCTGTTGGGTCACAATGGGTTAACGGAACTCCACAAATATTTTTTAAGCTTTCTTTTTAACCAAAGTCGTACTTCAGAAAATTGGCTGAAACTTGCTTTTTTACAATTTGTGTGATACTGGACAACGCCGGGTAAATCTGTTAGTGTAATATAAGGTTTTAGTAAATTGTTATGGATAATTTTAACCTATTTTCAATAATACTACTCCAATGCTTTTTTTTTAAATTGTACACATTTAATGTTTTTAGTGGTTCTAGTTTAATTGGGATATGTTTTCCAATCTCAACAGAGTGAGAAAATGCTAATATGGATAAATCCTTCTGTGGGTTGTACAATAGCATTGGAGATTAAAATTCCTTGTTCATTCATCTCTTCAAAATTTAAATGAACTTCGGACTCTTCTTTAAGGTTAGCAGGCCGTATTTGATTAATTTTTCTGTTCCAGGTGGTATAATCAATTTATTTTCAATTATATCAAAATGAAATGTTTAGCTTACATTATTTAATTTGAAGAAACCTTTATTATTTCCGTAATTTAATTACTGTATTTGTTTTTAAGAAATCTTCTCCCATTATTTCATCTTGTGGAATAGGAAAATTTGAAGGAACTATATGAAATTTATTAGGAAAATTATGGTTATCAACCTTCATTTGCAAAGTTGTTGTGCCTAAAGTTTTAATAGGTATTGCCGAAATACCTCTAATTTCAATAGTATCTAATTCAATATATGTACTATCATGAAATGCATAAACTTTTATTAAAGATACGTTAGCCTCCGAATCTATCAAAAATTTTCTCTTAATATTTTCAGTTGCTTCCAAAGTTAGAGTCAAAATACTGCAAAAAGTTTGGTTATCAGGTTTGTTAAAGAACACATATGGATGAAAAACTTTATTTTGTTAAAATAGTTTTGGATTAGGGTTCTGTCTAAAATTTTCTTTTCAAATTAAACCTTGGTTTTTATATAAATTTTTATTTTTATTTGGATTTAAATTTTCCTTTGGATTTAAATTTTCCTTTGGATTTAGGTTTTGTTTTTTATTTTGACATAAATTTTCTTTTTGATTTTTGTAGAGATTTCGATTGAGAAGCATTTACTTTTATTTATTTAAATTCAACCGCTTGGAACCGTTCTCTGGTCGGTTCAGGCATTGGGGAGCTTCTCGAATAAAATGAGTGTATATTCCTTTCTTTTTTTGATTTGTTAAACGTCGGCACTCCTCCACCTTATGAGTAGTACAGATATGGGGTTTCTGTATTAAAAGCTCTAAAGCTCTTAGTTCAAAGCTAATAAAGTTCGTCCGTTTTGTTTGAAAATTAAGCTGTCAACTGAAATTTTAAAGTGGAGCAGCTTAAAAAACGATGAAATTTTTTTGTTTGAGCATTAACTTTATTAAAAAACTTTTGCAAAAAGGAAATAAATAAACGTTTGAAATTATATTAATAATAAAAGCTGTGATCATGAAACACAAATTGACAACGTGATCGAGTTCAAGTTAAAAATAAACAAAAATAAAAAAATTGGGTTTAAAAATTGTTTTTAATATTAAATAACAGCATTGCATTTTTCACTAAAAGTTTATAAATTATTATTCATTAAATAATATTTTTTTTATATATCCATGAATCATGAATTTTATCAAAGCCAAGCCACCTAACCATAACTTGATTTCCTTATTCCTATTAGATCTTATTATTTTTTCTACAAGGTAAACATTAGGAAATTTAACAGATGTAAGTTCAGGTTCATAAAAACTGCCTTTTATTTGTTTTTGTGTGTAAATTGTATGTTATTAGATCAGTTCTTTTTATTTTCGGTATTGTATAAATTTCTGTTAACCAATTAGGTTGATAACCTTTTGCAAATTTTTTTTTTTTTTTTTTTTTTTTTTTTAATTCAATATTTTTATTTTGATTTTCAATATACAATAAAATTACATTGTAGTACAAAATTTTTAATAATAAAAATAGTTAGCTACCATTCTTTTGCAAAAGAAGAGACAAGTATCGAATGGCGCATCATACAAATCATTAACTAAATATAAATTTACTTACTTTAATATGTTTTTCAAATTATCAAAAAATTTTTATTTTAATTTAAACATTAGTGGGGAAAGGCAAAAAAAATAAAATAAAATGAAAATAGAAAATGTAGAAAACAACATAAAAAATAATTAATTTTATCTTAAAAAAAACGAAGGAACTTTACTCAATTAGTTAATAACCTTTAGTAGGTCTTCACAAATTACAAAGTTAATTTCTAAAAGCCAAGATTTTAAAAGTTTTAAAAACTTAGTTAAAATTCTAGTAAGTCTAATATAATCAGGTAGTTTGTTAAATATTCTGGGAGCTACTATAAAATAGAAATGACAAAAATGTAATTTACGGAAACGCGGAACTTTAACAATATTTCTAGAATTAATTCTTAAATTGTAATTATTAATATACCTTAAAGCTGAATAGCCTGATTTCAAGAAAAAAACTTTTAGGGTTTTATAATAATATAAGTTTCTTATGGGAAGTATTTTTAACTTATTGAAAAGCACAAAAGAAGGATAATTACGGTTTTTCTTGCAAATAATTCTGATAGCATGCTTCTGTGTTATTAATAGAGGATGTATTTTGTTAAAATATGCCCCACCCCAACACGATATACCATATTGAAGTTTAGAATGAAACATTGCGTAGTACACTGTGCATGAAATTTTCTGAGAGCAATATAAACTAACGTGATAAAGATTTCTGATAATATTCTTAAGATACTTATTAACGTAGGACGTATGATCTGACCAACATAATCTTGAATCAATTAAAATACCAAGATATTTAAACGAATTAACGTTTTCAATCAGGAAGCAGTTTGTATCGCAATGGTGGTTCATATTGTAACAACTTAAAGAATCAGAATTATACGCATTAATTAAAAACTTTGCACACTTAGGAGCATGATAGAAAATATCTAAGTTATTATAAGCCGGACCATGGATACTAAAATTCATATATTTTGTTTTAGGACTAATTATTAATTTATGCTTATTAAACCAGTGTCTGATAAGATCAAGATCATAGTTCAAGTTGACAGCTACATCAAAACTATTACTACAACTATACGTAAAAGCAGTATCATCAGCAAATGCAGTTATTGATCCTTTAAATTGTTGTAAGAAGAGCGAATTTATAAAAACTAAAAATAAGATAGGCCCTAGTACCGACCCTTGAGGAACACCATAAGATATTAAACTAAGGTCGGAACTTAAAATCTCTCCAATCTTTACTTTTTGCCTTCTTCCTGCTAAATATGAATTAAACCAATTAAGAATAAAACCTCTGAATCCAGCATTAAACAACTTTTTTAAAAGAATATTGTGGTCCACAAGATCAAAGGCTTTAGTAATGTCAATGAAAAACGCAGTTGTAGTGTGACCTTTATTTACTGACTCATATAGTTCCCCACAGAATTTGAGTAAAGCATTCTCAGTGGATCTGCCTTTCAGGAAACCAAATTGATTCGAGCTAAAGAAATTAGTTTTGTCAAGGAAAGCTAAAATTCTACATTTTATTGCTTTTTCAAAAATTTTTGAGAAAGAGGATAAAAGAGAAATAGGCCTATAATTGTTGACATCAGTTCTATCACCTTTTTTAAATAGAGGAATAACTTCAGCATTTTTTAATTTTTCAGGAAATATGCCTGAAATTACACTATTATTAAAAATATGAGCCAAAATATCAATAATTTGATATGATATCTTCTTTAAAGTATTATTAGAAATATCTTCTGAAGTAGTAGAATCTGAGCTTTTTAGGCCAGTTATTATTTTATGAATTTCATAAGCTGAAATATGGTCAAAAAAGAAACTTCTCAATTCAAAACTTTCCTCGACTACTTTATCCGATAAGTATGCACTAAAATAATTATCCGTATCAAGTTGCTGGGAAATATTAACAAAGTATTGATTGAAATGATTAGCCACTTCTAAAGAATTATTTGTAATAACGTTATTGATATTAAGATTAATTATATTATTATCATAAGTAGAATCTTTGTTTAATATACTATTGACTATATTCCATTCTTTCTTAATATTACCCCTATTAGAATCAAACTTATTAATATAATAACTATTCTTACAGTTGGTAATATTTACTTTTACATCATTGCAAATTTTCTTATAATAGTTGAGTAGACGAATATTGTTATTATGTTTTAGCGTAATTTTTCTAATTTTATCCCTTATTTTAATATTATTCAATAACGAATTTGTAATCCATGGTTTAAGCTTACATTTCTTACGACTTCTAGTGACAATAATATTACAATCCATAATATAATTATTAAGGATTTTTAAAAATTTGTCAAATGCTGTAGAGGGATTATTTTCAGAAAAAACATCTTCCCATAACTC
Source organism: Dolichopus griseipennis (assembly GCA_963082915.1). Classification (NCBI taxonomy): domain Eukaryota; kingdom Metazoa; phylum Arthropoda; class Insecta; order Diptera; family Dolichopodidae; genus Dolichopus; species Dolichopus griseipennis. The sequence continues at coordinate 240,519,002 of OY720441.1, read as the reverse complement.
TAAATTTAATAAATAAATTAATTTATCATAATCAATATAATTATAATTAAACCTAAAAGTTTTAGATTTTGGCAAACACGTGTTTAATTCAAATTTGATAATAATCATAACATGGTCCGTAATTTGAATATCATAAACAGAACTTTTAATTTTATGATTATTATTTTTTTGAGTTCTACAAAAAACATGATCAATACATGAAAATGAAGTGGTAGTAGATCTAGTAGGTTCATTAATAAGAGATTCAAAACCGTTTGAAGCCATAAGAAAAAGATAATCATCACTACTTTTTGATTTACCAAGAATATCAATATTCAAATCACCTAAAATAATACAATTTTCATTATTTAAATAATTAGAGAATTCAATAAGAAATTCATTAATTTTATGTTCTTGAAGTCTATAAACACATACAAAGCAATAAGAAATATTGTCAATTTCACACACTACATTTATAATATCAGCGCTAACAAAATTAACTTCTTTACAAACACATTTAATGTCATTACTAACGTAAACAATAACACCACCTGATGCGTAATTATTATTACAACGATGAAACATTTCGAAATTAGGAACTTTATAGTTATTAACTTCATGATCAAAGATCCAAATTTCACTTAAAAAAATTATACTTGGCATTATTTCTAAAGATTGTAAATGAACTAAATAAGAGTCAAAGTTACTTCGCATACTTCTAATGTTTTGATGAGAAACGAAAAAATTATTTACAGAATTATTTACTGAATTATTATGGCTTACATTACTAAACAAATTATTTAAGTTAAAAGAAGGCAAATTATCAAAATCAATATAGTTATTAATATTATTATTTAGAGACATTTATCAAAATTTTTATGCAAAAAAAAAATAAGAAAGAACTATTACTTAAGATTAAAAATATCATTATAATTACTAATTTTTATAGCCTTATCGCCTTCTTTTTTCTTTATTAATATTACAGAATTTTGCGTCCATAAATACCTGTATTTCTTTTCCTTTCTAACTTCTAACGCTTTGGTAAATAAATCTCTCATATGTTTAGTGAGCGTATTATTAATATAGATGTTATTAGTATTAGTATTACCAAATATGCCAGCAGTAAGATTTTTATGTAGTCTGTTGTTCTTCATAATTTTCTCTTTCATAGCAGCCGAGTTAAATTTTATACAAACAATATTTCTATTTTCAGTAGAAAGCGTGGGAGAGTTAGATAGATTTTTCTCTGAGAGAATTTTTGAATAAGTTTTTGGTTTCTTGATGTAGTAGTTATCGATGTCACTTACAGAAAAATCTACATTCAAACCTTCTTTAAAAAGTTTAACAACTTTCTCTTTTGCATTCTCATGAGAAATATCTGGAATACCAATAATATCAACACAGTTACGGTTTTCTTTTTGCTCTAATTGATTTATTCTCATTTCAAGAGAGTCAACTTTTTTTAACAGTGTTGCATTTTTATTCTCTAATTCTTCCATCTTACTCACCATTGCTTGTAGAATTTTAATCTCATTAAATAGTGTGAGTAGAGTGATCTCTTTTTCATTTGCTTGCACTGGTGAAGAAATACTTGAATGCTGAGTAACACCACCACAAGTAGAAGTAGACGCAAAAGAAGAGTCGTCAGGTGCAACTACTAAAGCAGATGAAACTAATGTTGATGTTAATGTAGAAGAAGTCGGTATAGATGTTGATGTTGAAAAAGCCGATGTAGATGTAGTTTTAATGTTCTCTGATACAAGTGAGAATCTTCTAATACACGTACTGCACTTAAAACCCTGCTTACTCTTTTCATAATACTCAATATCATTTTTATTGATTTTGGCGCATTTTGCATGTAAAATTTTTTTGCAATTTACGCAGTGAATTTTTAAATCCAATCTTTCCACTTTATAGGAACAAATATTACATTTAGACATTCTCAAAATTTATATTAAAAAATTAATGAAGTAATATACGATAAAGTAATATACTATGTATTTTAAAAATTTATTATAAAAAACAAAATAAAAATTTTTAAGCAAGAAAAAATTCGCACTTGTGTTCCCCACTAACACATGATTGAATATGATTGATTCCCCACTAACACATTATTGAATATGATTGAATATACCTTTAAATTTACTTATACGAACAATATCTCCAACTTTGTATTTTGCTTTGCGGAATTCTTTTAATTTGTTGTAGACAATTTTTAATAATAATTTCTCATTTTTCTTTGTAATCTTTTTGGGTGAAAGTTTAATTGTATGATGATATGTTGAGTTATATTATTCTATTAGCGAAGGTTCTATTAGCGATGGCAGCATAGTTAACCATTTATATGTGCCTTGTAAACTGAATTGTTTCCACATCATATTTTTTAGGATTCGATTGAAACGTTCTACAATTGGTGCTTTTAGTTCTAAATATGTATGATAATGGTTAATATTATTTTTCCTCATTAGATTTTGGAATTTTTTTTTGAAAAATTCCGTACCTTTCGATTCCGATCAGATTGTGAATTTTTTGCTTTTTTACCAGCACGCTTAAAAATATTTTTCATTGCGATTACAACATTATTAGCGCTTTTGTTTTTAATAGGCTCAGCTTACGCACATTTTGAAAATGTATCAATAACTGTTAATAAATATTTAAAAGCGTTATTAAATTTTGCATACGGGATAATTTCAACCAAATCAATTTGCCAAGTATCATTTAAAACCATTTGAATAAACTTCGCGTAAATTTTCTTCTAGCACTTCTATGAATTTCTGACACAACTTGTAGCCTCGACATTATTCTCGTACCATTTAATTAAATTTTCCAAAGTGATTTTATAATTTTCTATTGTCCGGTGACAAAGGCTAAAATGAGTACCATAAATTGAAGTGTATTTATTTACTCCAGAAAAGTTTTTAATTGTTTATATAGGTGTAATATTAGTCTTTTATGACCATCCAATAAGACGGAGGAATAAATATTTAAGAACTCCTCTACTCCCATAATTCAAAATGACTGTGCCAAGAATATGTTTACTGCTTTTACATTATCTCTCAATTGTAATTTTAATTCAGTTTCTTATCAGACACAGACCAAAAATGATTAATTTTTTTCATCCATTTACAATGATGATAGCGGGACAATCTGGATGTGGAGAAACAACATTTGTGTGTAATTTAATTGATAATATTGATAGATTGATTTATCCGAAAATTGAAACAATAAAATTTTGTTACCCAGAAATTCCTGCTATATTCCAAAAAATCTAGCTTTTCCTGATACAAATTTTTGTACCAGTATTCCAAAAGAAATAAGTGGCAATGAAAATAAACTTACTTTAATTGTTCTAGATGACTTAATGTTAGATTCAGCAAACAAACAGGTCTATGAGCTATTTACTAAAGGTTCGCAGCATCGTAATTTATCTATAATATTGTTAACACAAAACGTTTTTAATCAGGGAAAATTCTCAAGAGATATTTCATTAAATTGTAAATATTTAGTGCCTTTCAAAAACCCTCGAGACAAATCACAGATTTTTCCTCTTGCCAGACAGCTATAACCGGAAAATATAAAGAGTTTCTTGAGAGAATATAATGAGTCAACATCAGAATCTCATGGTTATGTTGTGTTGGATTTAACACAAAACATAAATGATTTACTTCGTATTTGAACTAATATTTTTTCTAAAGAATATTGTATATGTTTCTGTGATACGAATGATTTGAATAATAGCTGCCAAAAATATGAAACGATTGAAGAAAAACCATATATTACATGTACTAGAAAAGTGCAACAACAAGATATTTCGTAAAAATATTCTTAAATATTGTGATGATGATATTATAAAAACTATTGCTGAAATTGCAATTAATACATTAAATGGTAATAATAAAATATGACCAACTCAAAAAGCAAAATTAAAAAATATAAAAAACAATTAAGATTTCTAGCCTGTGCTAAGAAAAGTATAAAAGCTTAAAGAAAAATACTAGTTCAACATGGTGGATTTTTACCAACTTTAACCGGAACTATATTACCTGGTGTAATAGTGAAATTGCTCAGTAAGACATAATGCAGCGAATGATTGTTATGTCATCAGAAATATTTTCAAAATTAAGTAAATTATTTCAAGATGATAAAAACTTGGATTTATTAGATCAAAAAATGAAAAAAGTTTCATTTGATAAAAAATTAAAACCATTGCAAAAATGGTACTTATATCGTCAAAATCTCCTCAAATATTCAATTAGTAAAAGATACGCAAAAAAAATACCAGAAAACTCTAATAATCTTACATTTGATACAGGCACTCAAACAAAATTATTTTCCAAATGAAATGCATATACAGAAACTGAATTACCTAAAAATAAATCAACATCGACACAGACTAATTTTGTACTATTAGTTACTGATGAAGTGTTTAAATATGATCCTAAAAAAGAGCATTCAGATAAGGATATCGATTTAACACATTTTTTTTTTATTCCTTTTCCACTCCTTTAAGGAGGAGTATAGGGCATTCACCAAGTTTATTTTAAACTTGGCTTCAGTTTCTTTAATCATAATATTCACTAAGCCGTTGATTACTCGGCTGTAGCTATTGTATAAGGTTATGAAATATGAATACACAAATCTTAACTTTGTGCGCCATCTATAATCTTACACAAGAATTATTTATATAATTTTATTAGATCTTATTTTATATTACGATATAAACTTTTACTATATAATTATACAATTTTACGATATTTTTTTATTAGATATGATCTGATTGGGGTTTGAACCCGAGACCTTCCACATGAAAGGCGGCGTCTTTACCAGTACGCCATTGGTCAGATGATTTAACACATTACGATGTAGATAATTAAAATTCATTTAAAAAATTAGCTCAAACTGAAATGTTGAAAGATGAAAAATTAATACAAAGACCATCTATTTCTCTGATTATCGAATGTTTGAAACACCAAGGGATGATGTAATTACCGTTGCTGTACCATCTCCTGAAAAAAAGAAAACACTTAGATCAGCCGGTAGTTCAAATTCCTCAACTATACTTTCGCAGTTTCCTGAAACAACAAAAAACGAAAACTAAAACCTTTACTGAGAATTCCAAAACTAAGAACTCATCAACATCGGAATGGACAATATATAAATAATGCAACATTTTATGTTTTAGAAGAAGTTTACAAAAATGGATGGTCAAGATGACTTCTATGGAACATTGTTTAGTAATGATAATTTAAAATTGTTTCCAAACAACTTTTTTAAGAAACGGAAACTGGAAAGTAGGTCTTTCAGAAACTTATCTGAATGATTTTCTACAAACGGAAAAATTTAACAAAGAGAATTGTGCCTTATTAATATCGGGGAGTATAATGTTTTTGTAAGAAACATTGAAAAACATTGAAAAAATCAACGTAACCAAATCTATAGGTTACACATATTATTCATATGACGATTCGGAATTACATTTGGATGATTGGAAATTTAATTTTTTGCCAACGCTTATTAAAAATATAACTCCTAATCCAGGATTTACTCGAAACCAGATTTTTATTGAATTTTTTAATGAAGTTTTGACATATATCTCCAATACAAAAAATATAATATGATAATGATGTTTCATTTAAAATAATGTGAGAAACTAATCGAAAGGATTTAAATCGTATATGGCAAACTTTTGATGAAGATAGCTTTTATATAAAAGTTAATCATAGCTATAATGTAAAAACATTATAAACTGAATTATTTCAACAGAAAAAAAATATTAACAATTTTAAAACAAAATTACCCGAACTATTCAAATTAGCTGTGGCTAATAAAAAAGATTAATTAAATGGAATGGTGATGATTTATTCAGATACAGTTCAATTATCTGTTTTTGGAAGTATCAAAGTACGTGCATTAAGAGCTATCAACATAGAGAATTGCAGAACACCTACAAATATTGAATTTGAAAATGTCCAATACATACCTATAGAAAAAAATTGTTTTGAAACGGTAGCAATTAAAATTTGTAATCAATACGGTGATGGAATAAATTTTGTTACCAGTTCCTATCCAACAAAAATTGTATTACACTTTAAAAATCATTGATTGACTAAAATTCATATAAATACTACTACACAAATATGATATTATATCAAACATGGAAAGAGCTTACTTGAGATATTATTCCTCTCAAGTAGGTGGAGGAATCAACTATATTGAACCTTTATTACAATTTTATCCAAATATTCAAATTGCTCGTGGTTTTGGAAATATATTTAGAAGTTTAATTCGTTACTTAAAGCCAGTTTTTACATCAGGTTGGGACTTAATTACCTATACCATTTTAAATCATACTTAACTACTTTAACTAAATTATAAGACAGATTCGAGTCAAACACTTTTGGAAGAATCTGGTTGGGAATTGGATAAACCAAATGTAAATGATTTTAATCATTTTGGTTCTAAGCCAATTATACAGGCAAAAATTATACAACAATTCTACAATAGTAGATTTAATCGGAAAATTACATGTAGATTTCTTCAACACTCCCAAATTACTATTAAATAACGTTGACATTCGAATTGCTTTGGCATTAGAAAAACAAGATTTTTTTATTTTCCTTAACGATAACGATGAAAGCTATTTAAAAATCCTCGAAACTACATTATACATGAAACATTTAACAATAAATCCTAGCATATTTTGTACGGACGAAAATAATACTATATTTGTGAAAATTTTCCTGTAGCTGGAATACAAAAAAAATGTAAAACTATTGAAAAGGAATTAAAGAGATTTAAAAAGGACAGACATTCAGAATTACTTTTTTGGTCATATCGATAACGAAAAAACAATAAATAGTTTAATAAAGTTAATTGAAAAATTCGATATAGTCTTAACAAATGGAAAACTTAAAGCTGAATTTCTGACAACATATAAATTGAGGTATCATTTTGATTTTGCCGCCATTTTTTTTCTACCTTAAATTTTTATACGAGGTTTCTTTAGGTATATTCTAAATACATTCCGGTTAGTTAATATGGAACGTTCCACAAACGAACAACGTTATTACGTTATTTTTGTTATTACAACATTTTTTGAAAATGGTAAGATGTAATTACGAAATTTCGAACAAAATTTGGTAGAGAAAGTGATCCAACAAATCGTGCCTTCAAGCTGATGGTTGATAATTTTTTTTTAATTTGGTTTTTTTTTTGTGGGGTTTTGTAAAATCGAAAGTGTACAGCAATAATCCCACAACAATTCAAGAGCTTAAAAACAACATTATCGAGCAGATTTCAACCATTGAGAACAGTTTATTGAACAACGTGATTCAGAATTTTGGTAAAAGATTGGAAGCCATCCGAAGTAGTAGGGGGCCACTTGGTCGACTTAATTTTTCATTATTAACCGGTACCTATTTCTAATAAATTAAAATAAAAATATATTTAATATTTCAAAAAAAAAGTCGTTTTTTATTAAAATTAAAATGATACCTGAAATTTGAACACCCTATATGAGAGAAAAAAACTCGTCTAATTGATATTTCTCGTTTACAGATAACAAATAATGAATACAATTCAGATAACGAAAGCGCTGAAATGTAATACTGCAACACGTAAACTATTTAAAGGTGTTTTTGCTCTCGATCAAATACCGAAAAATTTTTCCAAACCTGCTACTTTAGTAATAAACACCGACACTTTTACTGGAAAAGGAGCACACTGGTTAACAATTTTTTTGCCAGTTCAAGGGTGCGCAGAGTATTTTGATTCATTTGGAAATTCACAGTGAAATTATAAAATTTTTCCAAAATCAATCAAAATGTTTTGTTTTTAACAATAAACGTTTAGAAAGCGATCGTACATCAGTTTGCAGTCAATATTGTTGCATATATTTATGGATGCGATGTAACTGCAAAAGTATGAAAAATTTTATTAATTTATTTAATACACAATCATCCCCACTCAAAAATAAAATAATGTTATAAAAAAAAAAAAGTGACCAAACACTATAAATGTAAAATGTTTCATATAAAATTCTTCAGTTGAAAAAAAACAAAGGGAGTAAGTATTAAATTAGGTTATATCTATTATTTGGATAAAAAACAAACAACAAAAATACAAATTGGCTATAACGTTGAAAACTGAGCTGCATCAATCATTTTTCAACGTCATCATAAAGTCATTTGTGAGATGAATTATTTGACGTGGTATGAATTTTATCAAGATCTTACAATCAATCAACCCTAATTAAATTTAAAAGAGTTTTCGTTAACATTTAATCATACTGGGAAAAATAAAAAAAAACACTTTGCAACTAGATAAGTACACCGCCTTTTTCTTATGTTAGACTTTCTACAAGCAGTGATGTTATACGACAATGGAGCTGAACTGAATGTACGAGAATATGTATGCAAATGTTTTAAGAGATGTATTGAAAAGAACAAACTCAAACTGGAACAAGAATATTTTTACATACCTATGAATTTACATATAGCTAAGTGCAACTATTCCAGGCTTTTTATACCCTATTCTATAGGTGTTAGGTAACAGGGTATATTAACTTTGGTATGGTGTTTCTAACTACCTAAAGGAAGCGAGCTAGCTATATTTCTGACAAGCGTGATCTCCTGAGTCGATATAGCCATGTTCGTCCGTCCGTCCGTAGACACGATAACTCAAAAAATAAAGGAACTATCTTCATGAAATTTCTACTGTAGGTTAATAGGGTTGAAAGAACGGCGAGGATTGCATATGGGCGAAATCGGCCCATGGGTTCGGATTGTGGACCGTTTAATCGATCCCAGGGCTAACGAACATATATAAAAAATCACGATAACTCAACAACTAATGACGATATCTTCATCACATTTGTGCTGTAGGTTAAGAGTAATAAGACTACGGCGGGAATTACGTTCGGTCGTGATTGGACCATGGGTTCGGAACCTAGAACTTTTTGATCGAATTTAGGCCAAACGACCATAATTCCGAAACGAATGAAGATTGAACCTCCAAATTTGGTATCAGGGTGGCTCTTTCTATTTCCTTAGTGTCCTTGAAATTTGGGACAAATAGGAGTAATGGGTTGAGGACCAGCCACACAGTTTCAAAGACCTCAAAGCATATTTTCGAAATTAACACCTGGCACCTAAGAAATTCCAAAATTAAAAAGCTTATCTTCGAGATTCATGAAGATAAAAACTTTAAATTTAACATCTTTATATTTTTAGAAGACTAAGAATTTTACCATAAAACATATTTTGTATAACAAATTATTTTTTAATAAATGATTAAATTCCTTTTTTTTAATTTTTATTATATCAAATATTTTATTGAATTATTATCATAGGTGATATATAATAAAAACATTGTGTACAATACTTAAGCTATATTCAAAGGTACTTGTTGCATTTATGTAAAATTTATTGTTATATTTAAATGAATTATATGAAAAGTTCTAATTTGTAATTATATTTTAGAAATACATTTATTGGTTATTTTGCGTTTATGAGCTTTTCGATAGGTACATAAAATAGAAATTTAAAATAATTGCAATTTTGAAAAATTTTAATTTAAAATCACAAAATTTAATAATTCAAACTTTTTCGCTTCTGTAATTGAATTGAAATAAATATATTTCATTTAATTCAAGTTTTTTTGTTTTTTAATATTTTTAAATCGATAAATCAGTAAGAATTTGTAATATTTTTTTATAGATAGTCTAATTAGAAAATGTTTTTAGTATTATAAAGTTAATTTGGTTAGCAAACTAATAACAGCTTTTATTGTTTTAAAATTACTAATGGTTTCTTTACTTGTTTTAAATTAAATTTTGTTTCTTAAAGAAAGCTAACTTTTTAAGAACTGTCGAATACTTTTTTAAATAAAAATCTGCACCTCTAAAATTTCAAACAATGCCTGCAAAACAAACTTTTTTCATCCGACGAGACAGTTTAAAAATTTTCAAAAAGTACATTCAAATTTCTTACATTTTTGTTAGAATAGCATTTAGTATTTGAATAAAAAAAAAACAACAATAAAAATACTAAATAAAATTTTTTAAAAGAAATCGTCCAACTTGATAAGGAAATATAAACAATTGTACACACATCGATTGACAATCAAACAAAATTAAAAGAAAAATAAAAATAAAGGAAAAAAGTAATCTCAATTTGCTTTTACTGTGTATACCAAAAATACGGTCATCTTTTTACGATAATGCGGTGATTTCAAATATTGTATTTGTGGTGATTTCAAATCAACAAAATTGAGTAACATTTTTTGTTCTAGATGAATACTCTATGTATATGCTTGCTTTATGATAAGTGACCAGACTGTGCGCCGATGGCTAAGTGAAGTGAGCGTTGAGGTAACACTGGCATCATTTATAAGACGAATAGCTCTGTTTTGCACTTTATCAAGATATCCCAGCGCTGATTGGGGTGCACCAGCCCAGATATGTGCATTATACTCCATTTTTGGTCTAAAATATGTTTTATAGATATTGAGGAGATCTAATGGAGAGAAGTAAGTTTTACAGCGATACAAAAAACCCAAACACTTAGCTGCATCTTTAGTTATACAAAAAATGTGATTTGACCAAGTCAATTTTTGGTTTAACTCAATGCCCAAAATATTTAAATCTTTTGAGTGCTGCAAAGCTTCTCCCTGAAAAATCAAGTTGGGAATGGAAGCTGCTATTTTTCGCGAGATGAGACAGCATTGGGTTTTCTTCGTGTTGAATTGAACACGATTATTTTCACCCCATTTGTGAATTTTTGCTAAATCGTTATTTAGCTCACTGACAGTGAAATTTTTTGCTGTTGTATTAACCTGATGATTAATGTTACAGTGGCTATGAAATTCATAGGAAGCTACAAGGGTGCTGTCATCTGCGAAACTGTGAATTAGATTGGAAGTTAAAGATAGAAGATTTAAACATAAACAGTGTCCCCCCCCCGAATTTTTTCTTTTGTTTAGCAGAGACAAACTTCTGCGAGCAGTACCTGTTGATCACTTTTTGTACTAATGAAGAACTATTTTATAATTTTATAAAGCTGTCCCTCAGCCAAATCATCTATCCTTTTGTACATTTCTGAAAAAGAATAAAATCTAATTAATTATTTCTAAAATAAAATAAATAATATTTACTTACCATTTTGTATTGGTAATTGCAGCTGACTTTTTACTTGTACTTCAATGAAATAAATGTGCAGTTTATTATATTCAAATCAATTTGTTCACTTAATTATTATTCTCTGATGATTGACAGTATTTATATTTAATTTTAGTTGTTATTAATTTATAACTTTGTAAATTATCTCTATAATTTGAAAAGGTTCAAAACAGATCAAATCCTACTTAAAAGTTGCCCTATAATCATGTTTTATTTTCTATATCAAACAATAGCTAATCATTTCACAAAAGCTTAATATGTAGAAAAGCTTTAATTAAAATGCTACTTTGTTAATATTATTATTATTAATGTAAATTAACCGGCTATAATTAAAATTGAAAAGGTTAATAATAGATCAAATCTTATTAATTAAATAAAAACTAGTGAAACCCCTGTGCAATTGCACAGTAAATATATGTACAATATAATTTTAATTTAAAGGAAAAATTTCTTTATACACAACATTGTCCGTTATAAAATTTCCATTTTCTACCCTACCCTTGACGCGCATTCTCTAGAATTGCGATTTTTAATAAGGTTGCTGTTATAGGTCTGAAAAAGGCAGTGTAAAGTTGACTGTGTATGAAGCAGGCTCCTGGTAGATATAAGCCAATTCGTTCAAATGTTTGGCCTTAAGACTTATTTATAGGCAATGTTGGATCATTAGCTGTATCTAATGAAATTCTTGGAATAAAATGTATTGTTCCGGAATAGGATCAAGTACCATTGCATAAACCTTTTTTGATCGCAAGGTTTCTTAACAGCATAATTATGCATTCTTTTTTTAATTTGAGGCAATAAGGAGGTATTGAATTTAAATATTCAACCAAATATTAATCATTTTTAACAGAGTCTACCGCATAATATAAGACTTCTGAAACTAGTTTTTATACCCTACACCTATAGAATAGGTAAAGGGTATATTAACTTTGGTATGGTGTTTGTAACCACCCAAAGGTAGCGAACTAGATATGGAAAGGTATATATATTTGTGATCAGCGTGACCTCCTGAATCGATATACCCATGTCCGTCCGTCCGTCCGTTCGTAGGCACGATAACTAAAAAAATAATGGAGCTATCTTGATAAAGGTTCGGATTCTGGACCTTTTAATCGGTCTAAGGACTAACGAACATATATAAAAAATCACGATAACTCAACAACTAATGACGCTATCTTCATAAAATTTGTGTTGTAGGGGCCTTGACAATAGAACAACGGCGGTGATAGCGTACGATGGGCATTGTACAATGGGTTCGGAATTTAGAACTTTTTGATCGAATTTAGGCCAAACGAGCATAATTTGGGACAAATAGGAGTAATGGGTTGAGGACCAGCCACACAGTTCCAAAGACCTCAAAGCATATTTTCGAAATTAATAAAGATAGTAACTTCAAACAAATTTAGAAGTTTCAAAATTGGTACATGGGTGCTCTATACTATTTCCTGCGCGTTCCCCTAATTTTGGATCAATCGAAGGGGTGGTTCAGTACCCCTCTTAGACCCCCCAAGGTTTAAAAGGTTATCATCGAAATTAATAAAAGTAATAACTTAAAATTAAGATAGAACGCTCCAATTGTGTACAAGGGTTTACTAGTATTGAAAGTATGACGAGGACTGCATATCGGCGAAATCGGACCATGGTTTCGGGTTCAGCAACCTTTGAAAGTTCAAGGGCTAACGAATATATATCTAAAAAGCCGTATAACTCAAAAAATAATGTCGCTATTTGGATGAAATTTAAACTCTAGTTTACTAATAATGAAAGTACCATGGGAATTGGTTCTGGTCGAGTTCGGACAATGAGTTTTTGTTCGATCTGAAGCCAAACGAGTATAATTTCGAAGCCAAAGAATATATTTCCTATTTCTTATGTGTCCCTGAAATTTAGACTTAATTGTAGTGGTGGTTCAGACGGCTTCCAAGAAATCCCAAAATTAAAAAGCTTATCGTCGAAATTCATGAAGATAAAAACTTTAAATTTGATACACGAGGGTTCTTTTCTATTTTCGTTTTTATTTAACACTTTTATATTTTTAAAAGGCTAAGAATTTTACATATTTTGTATAATATTTTATACATTAAAAACAAAATATTTTTTTAATAAAGGATTAAATTCCTTTTTTATACCCTACACCTATAGAATAGGTAAAGGGGTATATTAACTTTGGTATGGTGTTTGTAACCACCTAAAGGAAGCGAGCTAGATATGGAAAAGTATATATATTTGTGATCAGCGTAACCGCCTTAGTCGATATAGCCATGTCCGTCCGTCCGTCCGTCCGTAGGCACGATAACTCAAAAAATAATGGAGCTATCTTGATGAAATTTTAACTGTAGGTTACTAGGACTGAAAGTACGGCGGGGATTGCATATGGGCGAAATCGGCCCATGGGTTCGGATTCTGGACCTTTTAATCGAATTTAAGCCAAACGAGCATAATTCCGAAACCAATGAAGATAGAACCTCCAAATTTAGTATCAGGATGTCCCTTCCTATTTCCTAAGTGTCTTGTGAATTTGGGTCCAATTGGAGTAGTAGGTCGGGGACCAGCCACACATTTCCGAAGACCTTAAAGCATATCTTTAAAATTAAGAAAGATAACAACTTGAAAAAAGGTAGAAGCTTCCAATTTGCCACAAGGGTGTTCTTTACTATCTCTTGCGTGCTCCCCTAATTTGGGATCAATTGGAGTGGTGGTTCTGTACCCCTCTCTGACCTACCAAGTTTTAAAGGCTTATAATCGAAAGGCCTAAAAATAGTTACTTAGAATTAAGATAGACCGTTCAAATTGTGTACAAGGGTTAACTAGTACTATAAGTAAAGCGCGGGCTGTATAAGGGCGAAATCAGCCCATGGGTTCGGATTCTGGACCTTTTAGTCGGTGTCAGGGATAACGAACATATATTAAAAATCACGATAACTCAACAACTAATGAGGCTATCTTCATGAAATTTGTGCTGTAGGTTATTGGTAATGAAACTACGGCGGTGATTACGTACGGTGAGGATTGAGCAATGGGTTCGGAACTGAGAACTTTTTGATCGAATTTATGCCAAACTAGCGTAATTCCGAAACCAATGAAGATATAACCTCCAACTTTGGTATCAGGGTGTCCCTTTGCGTACGTGTCTTTGAAATTCGGACCCCATTGGACTAGTGGGTCGGGGACCAACCACTCAGTTCCGAGGACCTTAAAGCATATTTTCGAAATTAATAAAAAAAGTAACTTGAAACAAATGTAGAAGCTTCAAATTTGGCCCAGGGTGTTCTTTACTATTTCTTCCGTGCCCCCCTAATTTGGGATCATTTGGAGTGTTGGTTCAGGACCTCTCTTAGACCCCCAAATGTGTAAAGGCTTATCATCGAAATTAATAAAACTAGTAACTTAAAATTAAGATAGAACGTTCCAATTGTATACAAGGGTTAACTAGTATTGAAAGTATGACGGGACTGCATATGGGCGAAATCGTACCATGGTTTCGGGTTCTGGAACCCTTGACAAGTTCAAGGACTAAAAAACATATATCTTAAAAACACCATAACTCAAAAAATAATGCCGGTATTTTGATGAAATTTAAACTCTAGGTTACTAGTAATGAAAGTACCATGCGAATTGGTTCTGGTCGAGTTTAATTTCAAAGCCAAAGAATATATTTCCTATGTCCTATGTGTCTCCGAAATCTAGACTAAATTGTAGTGGTTCAGCTATGTTCAAAGGTACTTGCTGCATTTATGTAAAATTTATTTGAATATTTAAATGAATTATATGAAAAGGTCTAAATTTGTAATTGTATTTTAGAAATACATTTATTGCATATTTTGCGTTTATAATCTTTTCTATTAGGTATATAAACTAACCATTTAAAATAATTGCAATTTTGAAAAATTTGGATTATTAAATATATTATGCTTTGATTATCTTTTTATCACAAAATTTAATAATTAGAATTTTTTCATTTTGTAATCGAATTGGAATAAATATATTTTCATTTATTTCAAGTTTGTTTGTTTTTTAATATTTTTAAATAGATAAATTAGTAAGAATTTGTAATATTTTTTAATAGATAGTGTAATTAGAAAATGTTTTTAGTATTATAAAGTTAATTTGGTTAGCTATGTCTTACGATCAAATTAATAACAGCTTTTATGGTGTTAAAATGACTTTTGGATATGTCCTTAAATTTGAACCAAATAGGTGTAGGGTATTTCTAAGTCGGTTGCACCGACTGACTGTTTCTTTACTTGTTTTAATTTTTATTATATCATATATTTTATTGTATTATTACCATAGGTGATATATAACTAAAACATTGTGTACAATACTTAAGCTATATTCAAAGATATTGCTGCATTTATGTAAAATTTATTGTTATATTTAAATGAATTATATGAAAAGTTCTAATTTGTAATTATATTTTAGAAATACATTTATTACATATTTTGCGTTTATAAGCTTTTCTAATAGGTACATAAACTAGCAATTTAAAATAATTGCAATTTTGAAAAATTTTAATTATTAAATATATTAGCTTTTATCACAAAATTTAATAATTCAAATTTTTTCACTTTTATAATTGAGCTGAAATAAATATATTTTCATTTAATTCAAGTTTTTTTGTTTTTTAATATTTTTAAATCGATAAATCAGTAAGAATTTGTAATATTTTTTTATAGATAGTCTAATTCGAAAATGTTTTTAGTATTATAAAGTTAATTTGGTTAGCTATGTTTTACGACCAAACTAATAACAGCTTAGATTGTTTTAAAATGACTTATGGACTTCCCATTAAATTTGAACCAAATAGATGGAGGGTATTTCTAAGTCGGTTGCACCGACTGACTGTTTCTTTACTTGTTTTAAAACATTTTCGTTAATTTCTCGTACATATTAATTTGTCATATCGGTGATAAGATCATATGAAATAAAGTTAGATTGTATCAAAATTGAATACTGTGTTTTTTATATGAGAACTATTACAACTTTTACCATCACCAATATCTAACAGCCATTGATTGGATTCGGGATCGTTTGCGGTTCTCATATTTTGTCGTAAAGATAATAAACGGAAGTGTTTCCATAAATGCAATTTTTTTATGGTTAAATTAATAACAGACGCACGATTTCCTTCTTTAACCGGCAAAACTTGCCGAAAATCTCCCCCTACGACTATTAATTTGCTTCCGAATGGCAAATCATTTTTCACTAAATCACGAAAAACTAAAATTACAATTTCCCGAGATATACCAGAAGGCATTGGAGCTTCGTTCCAAAATTTCTTTTAATGTCAATTTTTGTAGAATAATATTTTTTCTTTACACTATTTTTTGTTTTTTTTTAGGTTTTTATAAAAAACCACTGCTAAGTATTTATGTATAAGTATACAACACATTGAATAAGAAAATTTCGTTTTGAAATACATACGTAAATTTATTAGAAATTTTTTTTCAAAACAATTTGAATGCTTTAGTTTAAATACAAATATTGCATTAAACTGAAACAATAATGTTGGAACCCATCGTTGCCACTTTGGTATTTATTAACCAAATTTGGTAAGTTTTTCTTCCTTTAACTTGGTAAGACTTATAGCTTAACCGCCGATTATATAATATTTTCTAACTTAAGTTTAATTAATAATATGTTTAAAAACAAACTTCAATTTAAAACATTTAATCATCTTATGTTGTATCTTGTAAATTGATAGAACATAAAATTTAAATTTTTTTTTTTTGCATACCTATCTGTTATTGTTTTATAAAGTATGTAGGTATGTAGATGTTTTTTTTCGTGTTTATAATGTTTAAAGAAATGATAGTTAAAATAATTCAAAATAAAAATACCTCAACTTTTATTATTAACCCAAACCTAAAATACATTCATTTAATAAAAAAAATATTATTTCATTTCGATGTGGAAAATATTTAAATTTCATGGTGGCAACCCTATTTATACTACCATAAATTGCATTTTAAATTTGAATTTTAAACGATCTATATTTGCATTTTAAACGATCAAAGCAACAATTGAGTTTCTTTTGTTAAAAATTTAAAAAAATTATTTTTTAATTCGCATTGTCAATTTTATGTACATAATGTATACTACTTTCATGATTCAAATTCAACAACAAAATTCGTTTGTTTTTTGTTACTTAAGTCAATTTGCCACTTTTTCTAAAAAATCGGTTTGTGTTTTTTTATGAATGGGTAGGTAGGTACATTAACTGAATATTTTTGAATAAAGGCATCAAACAAATAAAACAAAAAGAAATTTCTATTCTCCTCTGTTCTATATTCTTCTAAATTTTGTTTTAGAAAAAAAAAAAAAATAAACATTTCGTAAATTTCAATTCGTACTTCAATGATGATATGATAATTTTAATTTTTTTTCTTTACTCTTGTTTTTTGTTTCTCCCATCTGTTTGCCACTATTTCTAAAAAAATTAGTTTGTAATTTCTTATGAATGGATAGGTAGGAACATCAATATTGTATATTAATACAAATAAAAAAAAAAAAATTTCTTTATATTAAAATAATAAAGTTTTCAACTTATAAATTAGTGTTATTTGAATTTTAAATAATTATCTGAAATAAAAAATAAAATAGTTAGAAAAAAGAAAAAGAAAAAAGAGAGCAAAAACAAAAACAAACATAATAAGTATAAGTAAAAGAAAAAAATATTAAAAAAGAGTCGACTTATTGGAACTATTTAACAGAAAAATCTAACAGGGAAAAACAAAAAATCATATTAAATTTAATTCAAAAACAAGTAAAGCAACAGTCAGTTGGTGCAACCGACTTAGAAATACCCTACACCTATTTGGTTTAAATTTAAGGACATATCCATAAGTCATTTTAACACCATAAAAGCTGTTATTAATTTGATCGTAAGACATAGCTAACCAAATCAACTTTATAATACTAAAAACATTTTCTAATTACACTATCTATTAAAAAATACTACAAATTCTTACTAATTTATCTATTTAAAAATATTAAAAAACAAACAAACTTGAAATAAATGAAAATATATTTTTTCCAATTCAATAACAAAATGAAAAAATTCTAATTATTAAATTTTGTGATAAAAAGATAATCGAAGCATAATATATTTAATAATCCAAATTTTTAAAAATTGAAATTATTTTAAATGGTTAGTTTATATACCTAATAGAAAAGCTTATAAACGCAAAATATGCAATAAATGTATTTCTAAAATACAATTACAAATTTAGACCTTTTCATATAATTCATTTAAATATAAAAATAAATTTTAAATAAATGCAGGAAGTACCTTTGAACATAGCTGAGCCACTACAATTAAGTCTAGATTTCTGAGACACATAGGACATAGGAAATATATTCTTTGGCTTTGAAATTAAACTCGACCACAACCAATTCCCATGGTACTTTCATTACTAGTAACCTAGTGTTAAATTTCATCAAAATACCGGCATTATTTTTTGAGTTATGGTGTTTTTAAGATATATGTTTGTTAGTCCTTGCACTTTTCAAGGGTTCCAGAACCCGAAATTATGGTACGATTTCGCCCATATGCAGTCCCGTCATACTTTCAATACTAGTTAACCCTTGTACACAATTGGAACGTTCTATCTTAATTTTAAGTTACTAGTTTTATTAATTTCGATGATAAGCTTTTACACATTGGGGGGTCTAAGATAGGTTGTGAACCACCACTCCAATTGATCCCAAATTAGGGGGGCACGCAAGAAATAGTAAAGAACACCCTGGGCCAAATTTGAAGCTTCTATATTTGTTTCAAGTTACTATATTTATTAATTTCGAAAATATGCTTTAAGGTCCTCGGAACTGAGTGGCTGGTCCCCGACCCACTACTCGAATGAGGCCCAAGTTTCAAAGACTCTTACGAAATAGGAAGGGACAACCTGATACCAAATTTGGAGGTTCTATCTTCATTGGTTTCGGAATTATGCTCGTTTGGCCTAAATTCGATCAAAAAGTTCTAAGTTCCGAACCCATTGTCCAATCCTCACCGTACGTAATCACCGCCGTAGTTTCATTACCAATAACCTACAGCACAAATTTCATGAAGATAGCCTCATTAGTTGTTGAGTTAACATGATTTTTTATATATGTTCGTTAGCCCTGACATAGATTAAAAGGTCCGGAATCCGAACCGTTAGGCTGATTTCGCCCTTATATAGTCCGCGCTGTACTTATATAACTAGTTAACCCTTGTACACAATTTCAACGGTCTATTCTAATTTTAAGTAACTATTTTTAGTAATTTCGATTATAAGCCTTTTAAACTTGGGAGGTCTGCGAGGGGTACAGAACCACCACTCCAATTGATCCCAAATTAGGGGAACACACAAGAGATAGTAAAGAACACCCTTGTGGCAAATTAAAAGCTTCTACATTTTTTCAAGTTGTTATCCTTATTAATTTTAAAGATATGCTTTAAGGTCTTCGGGACGGACGGACGGACATGGCTATATCGACTCAGGCGGTCACGCTGATCACAAATATATATACTTTTCCATATCTAGCTCGCTTCCTTTAGGTGGTTACAAACACCATACCAAAGTTAATATACCCCTTTACCTATTCTATAGGTGTAGGGTATAATAAAAAAAAAGAGTATATTCAAAAGAGAAAACAAACACAAAAAAATGTATTGCTTTACATGTAGGGTCAAGTTGTGTACCTATGGACATGTTGTCCACTGGTGCACTATAAAGTGAAATAACTTTTTAGTGGATAAATATTTTTAAATTTTGAGTTCAGTATATGAAATATAAAGTAATTTAGGGCATTTTCCTTGTACAGACTCCAAACTTAAAAGCTTACTTCATTGCAAATATTCATTTTTTTAATATGATGAAATTTGTCCATAGGTAAAATATAGGTATTGTACCTGTGGACAAAATTAATATACCTGTATACAAGATTCCTATGATGCAATAAAATTAATTATTAGAACTTATTTACATTTTAATTTTGATAATATGTTTTATTAACAATTCTTCATTAATTTTTATTAATAGTAAATTAAACACAAAATAATTTTTTCCAATTTATACATAAAAACATAACAAAAAATGTATTAAATTAGTTAAATAAAAAAAAAAAAATTATATAACATAAAATAAATTATCATCGTCCAATTAAAAACAAACAATCCATTATAAATTAAAATAATAAAAAATAACAATGCAATTAATATTAAATTAATTATAAATTAAAAAATATTCATTAAATTAAATAAACTATAAAAAATAAAATAAACTTTTAGTTATAAGAAAATTAAAATCACTTTTATATTTAAATTTTTATGAGAATTCAGTTTCTTGAAGTTTTGACAATGAAAGAATTTCCATCACTATCATCATCCAATTTGTAGCAACGTTCACATATAAAACAAGCTTCATCTTCTGATTCTTGAGTAACATTTTCTTTATGAAAATCCGGGACACATTTTGGATGAAAATACTTTTTGCATAAATTGCACATTAGTATTTTTTTACCTTTCTTCTCCAAAAAAAACACTTTACATAAGTTATATCACTAACAATATTAATCTTATTATGCCTGGTTTTATTTTCTTTAATTTCATTTTCATTTCTTATTGCGTAACTAGTACTCGGTTGTGTAAAATCATTTAAATTTTTTTTATATTTTGTACTCACTTTTTGCTTTTCTTTTTTCAAATTTTCTTTTTTCAAAATTTCAATTTTCTCTAGCGTATCCGTTAAAATTCTCGTTTTGCCCAATTTTCTTCCTTGCCTGTTCTGTTTTCTTGGAGCAGCTTTAGGAAAGGGTGATACTGATTCCGGGGTTACCACTACTATTTTAAAATTTACACACACAGATATATCTTCTTCACACCGGTCTGTTACATATGACGAACTAAATTCGTTGTCACTAAATATATCTTCATTAAACGGATATATACCGGAGACTTCAAATCCTTTTACTATGTTATTATTAATGAAAGCTTTTGAATATGACTGCCCTAAAAGATGTGCGACGTCATATATCGTTATTGGTCTTCCAGGATTTTTAAGCATCCATTGGTCAGCAGCTTTATTATAATACGTTTTTAGAGTACCGAAAACGGTACGGTCTAGAGGCTGCATTTTATGGGATGTATGCGGATGTAAGGTCAAAAGAATAATGCCGTTTTCTTTTGCTTTGTCAATTATTTCCACAGATATGTGTGTTTCATGATTGTCCATTATTATAAGAGAAGGATCATTTTTCGATGGCTTGACATACGAAATGAAATGATCTAAAAATATTTTAAATATAGGTTCTGTTGACCAACCGGATGGGTTAGCAGCGCCAATTGTTCCAGGAGGTGCTCCATTTAACATGTGCTCCTTAAAATTAACTCTTGGGAAAATTAGCATTGGTGGTATTGCATTTCTAATGGCATTGATACAACCAATCATTGTTGTATTAATACCACGTTCGGCAGATGTTAATTTTTCTAGTTGTCTGATTGACTTCGGTGCAAGAATTTTAGATGGTTTATGGACGGTTGATAGTCTGGTTTCATCAATATTGTATATTTTATCTGGTTTGAAATTGTACCGATTAAAAACGCTTTTTAAATTTTCGAAAAATTTTTTCACGTTATATTTATTGAAGCTAGTAGCCCTAGCTAGACTTGTACTTTCCGGTTTCCTTAAGGACATTGATGGAAATCTTTTCCGAAAACCTTGTAACCAACCTAGACCAGCTATTTTGCTTTTACACCATGAATTGGGAATTTTTTTTTTTTTCGCTTTGGCAAATTCAAAAGCCAGTTTTCTAATTATCACTGTATCCAATCCAAAATGTAAGTAAGCTGCCTTCTCCAAATACTGCATCAATAAAAGTTCTTCTTCCTCTGTGAATACTTTTTTTATATCGTTTTTTAAAATTTCAATTTTCAATTCATTGAAATTTTGTTTTTTATATATGTTACAATATTTAAATATTGTTGATTTTTTTAAATTGAATTTTGCAGCGGCTTTACGTATCGAAGTACCCATCTTTACTTCTTTTACAGCTTCTGCTAGTACTTCTGGAGATAGCTTCTCCCTAAATTTTCCTGTTTTACTTCGTGGCACTAAATAAACGGAATAACTAATTAATAAACAGTTAAGGTTACTCTATGTGCCTACCTATTATTTCTAAGAAGTATTTTCAATATTTTTATTCTAATATGTACCTATGGACGTCCATAGGTACATGAAGTGTCATGTCCACAGGTACAAAAATTATGACATAATCTTTAAAATAAAATTATTGACAAAATATAAACTAGAATTTATTCTAACTATCACAAATATTAAATTAAATTATTTTAGAATATAGTTTATATAATCACGAATTCTAGTTCATAGAAATAATAGCAAAAAACTAAAATACAAATTCACACAAGAATTTACTTTTTAATTGAAAATTTTAATTGTTTCTCCTGCAGCCGTATTTTTATGATTAAAATTTTGGCGGGAAGATTTTTTAGTTTATTATAATAAAGGTTTTTTGATTACGTTTAGGTTTGTTGAATGTACTAAATAGTTTTTGAAAAATTGAAAGTGTCCATAGGTAAAAACGTCCATAGGTACAACACTTGCCCCTACAAAAAAATTGCAGTGCTCTGACATTTATACTACTTGCTGTGATTGCAATAACAATTTTCATGCTAGCTGTGCTAATCTTTGTGAAGAGGATTTATCTTATTTTAAGGAAAGTGGAAATAAATTTCGTTGCGTTAAATGTGACAAAGTGAGACGTCAATCTAATATTAACGATCAACATAATTCATCTGATAGTAGTATTTTAAAATCTACAGAGAATAATAACAAAACACAAACAGAAAAAAGAGCAGAGATTAATTATACTCCGCCTATTTCATCGCTCAATTCATTAACTGCAGAGAATAACAACAACAACAAAGTAAAGATAAAAGATATTAACGCTCGATTTTTAAGTGAGTTACCATTGGTAAGGAGCAAAAAATTAATGTTATAAAACAAAAACAAAAGAATAATGCAATTGGAATTGTTGGTATTCCAAATCTCAAAAACAATAACGCAATACTAACAACAAAGAAATGGTTGTTTACAATTAAGCGTTGATGAGAATAATATTAGTAATTGTTATGTTAAAACATTAAAAAATAATAAAACGAAAAATAAAGAAGTGTTATGTGTGGATTTTAAGTCGTATGATACAAAGGAACAAATTATGAAGGCAAAATCATGAAATTTAAAAAAACTCAACGCATTCTACTTTTGGTTCAAAAAAAAGTAGCATCTACATAAACGAAGCATTAACAACTTATACCAAAGCTTTATATATGGAAACAAAAAAAAAATAAAAACCTAAACAATTTTATGTATTTATGGTATCAAAATTGCAAATTTTTCTTAGAAAAGTGGAGGGTGATAAGTTCATTCGAAGATTTATCAAAAATTAATTCTTGATTTATTTAACTTATAAATTTTATTTTTTATATTTAAAATGATACTTGATATTTCTAACTTCGATTACGAACTTGTTAACAATGATATTACATTACCTATTATTGATAATGTTGCAAATTTTAATAGTAATTGTTTTAATAATTTTGTTATAGTCCATCAAAACATTAGAAGCTTAAGGCAAAATTTCAACCATCTTATTTCTGAACTTGAAGGTTTTTAAAGCACTACCAGTTTTGTTATTTGTCTCGGAAATATGGTTATATGATTATGAAATTTCGGATTTTCACATTCCAGGGTATGACTTTTATGCATGTACAAATGGTAATTATGTTTCTGGTGGTGTTGGTTGTTTTGTAAAAAATGTTTACGAGTGTGTAGTTGTTAACTATAATCTTAAGAGTGCTGATATTTTAAAAATCTCGTGAACAGTCAATGATGTTAATTTTACCTCCTTATGTATATATAGGTTTCATAAACACCATTTTAATGTATTCCTTAATGAATTCTCCAATTTGTTACATAATGAAAATGCAAAAAATCTTTTTGTGGTAGGAGACATAAATCTAGATATATTAAAGGTAAATGATGATGTAACAAATCTTTTAACATTGCTGGAAACCCACGGGTTAACTTCCATAATAAACGAAACAACTCATCCATCTTCGGGTAAATGCATTGACCATGCATTGATCATCTAGACTCGAATTAATTCAAAAAATTAATTTAGATCTGAATATCACTGATCACTGAATGATAGAGTTAATTACGAAAAAATTGAGTGAAGTCAAACAAAATAAAAACATTAATGTCAAACAAATAAAAAAACGAGGAAGATTATAGTTGTCCTTGTCAACTTTTAGATACCCGTGCATACCCACTATGGTGTATAAAATAACCGTAATTTACTTCCCTTATACATTTAACTCATTACTCCATAATTTAGACGTAAAAAAAAAAAAAATAAAAAATTAAAAAAAAAAAAAAAAAAAATCACAAAACAAAAAACAAAATTTTCATTCATTGTCCCATAACTTTAGCTTAAAAAAAAAAAAAAAAAAAACAAAAAAAAAAATGGCCCACCCTAAAATTCCGATGGTCCGAGTGATGTCCAACTTTGCCAACTAACTTGCCCTATTACTTTACCTGCCCAATTTTAATTTTAACCTTATATCTTCATTAGATTCACAGTTATTGAATCGAAAACTTTGTATGGCAGCCCCCCGCAAATGGGGCCCTAACAATTTGAAACTTCATATAAGTGCTCGATTCATTATATAATTAACCGTGTGTAATTTTCAGCCTCGTAGTATAATTAGTTTTGAAGAAATTCATATTGGTGCAAAGAAGTTGTATGGCAGCCCCCTGAAAATGGGGCCCTAACATTTTGAAACTTCATATAAGTGCACGATTCATTATATAACTAACCGTGTGTAATTTTCATCTGCGTAGTATAATTAGTTTTGAAGAAATTCATATTGGTGCAAAGAAGTTGTACGGCAGCCCCCCGAAAATGGGGCCCTAACATTTTGAAACTTCATATAAGTGCCGGAGTCATTATAAAACTAACCGTGTGTAATTTTCATCCCCGTAGTATAATTAGTTTTGAAGAAATTCATATTGGTGCAAAAAAGTTGTATGGCAGCTCCTCGAAGCCTTGGTCCGATTTTAACTAAAAACAAGTAAAGAAACAGTCAGTCGGTGCAACCGACTTAGAAATACCCTACACCTATTTGGTTCAAATTTAAGGACATATCCATAAGTCATTTTAACACCATAGAAGCTGTTATTAATTTGATCGTAAGACATAGCTAACCAAATTAACTGTATAATACTAAAAACATTTTCTAATTACCCTATCTATTAAAAAATACTACAAATTCTTACTAATTTATCTATTTAAAAATATTAAAAAACTAACAAACTTGAAATAAATGAAAATATATTTATTCCAATTTAATTACAAAATGAAAAAATTCTAATTATTAAATTTTGTGATAAAAAGATATATTTAATAATCCAAATTTTTAAAAATTGCAATTATTTTAAATGGTTAGTTTATATACCTAAAAGAAAAAGCTTATAAACGCAAAATATGCAATAAATGTATTTCTAAAATACAATTAAAAATTTACACCTTTTCATATAATTCATTTAAATATAAAAATAAATTTTACATAAATGCAGCAAGTACCTTTGAACATAGCTGAACCACTACAATTAAGTCTAGATTTCGGAGACACATAGGACATAGGAAATATATTCTTTGGCTTCGAAATTAAACTCGACCACAACCAATTCCCATGGTACTTTCATTACTAGTAACCTACTGTTAAATTTCATCAAAATACCGGCATTATTTTTTGAGTTATGGTGTTTGTATGATATATGTTTGTTAGTCCTTGAACTTATCAAGGGTTCCAGGACCCGAAATTATGGCACGATTTCGCCCATATGCAGTCCCGTCATACTTTCAATACTAGTTAACCCTTGTACACAATTGGAACGCTCTATCTTAATTTTAAGTTACTAGTTTTATTAATTTCGATGATAAGCTTTTACACATTGGGGGGTCTAAGAGAGGTTGTGAACCACCACTCCAATTGATCCCAAATTAGGGGGGCACGCAAGAAATAGTAAAGAACACCCTTGTGGCAAATTGGAAGCTTCTACATTTGTTTCAAGTTACTATCTTTATTAATTTCGAAAATATGCTTTAAGGGCCTAAGAACTGAGTGGCTGGTCCCCGATCCACTACTCCAATGGGGCCCAAATTTCAAAGACACTTACGAAATAGGAAGGGACACCCTGATACCAAATTTGGAGGTTCTATCTTCATTGGTTTCGGAATTATGCTCGTTTGGCCTAAATTCGATCAAAAAGTTCTAAGTTCCGAACCCATTGTCCAATCCTCACCGTACGTAATCACCGCCGTAGTTTCGCTGCCAATAACCTACAGCACAAATTTCATGAAGATAGCCTCATTAGTTGTTGAGTTATCGTGATTTTTTATATATGTTCCTTAGCCCTGACATCGATTAAAAGGTCCGGAATCCGAACCGTTGGGCTGATTTCGCCCTTATATAGTCCGCGCTGTACTTATAGTACTAGTTAACCCTTGTACACAATTTGAACGGTCTATCCTAATTTTAAGTAACTATTTTTAGTAATTTCGATTATAAGCCTTTAAAACTTGGGAGGTCTGAGAGGGGTACAGAACCACCACTCCAATTGATCCCAAATTAGGGGAACACGAAAGAGATAGTAAAGAACACCCTTGTGGCAAATTGGAAGCTTCTACATTTTTTCAAGTTGTTATCTTTATTAATTTTAAAGATATGCTTTAAGGTCTTCGGAAATGTGTGGCTGGTCCCCGACCCACTACTCCAATGGGACCCAAATTCACAAGACACTTAGGAAATAGGAAGGGACACCCTTATACTAAATTTGGAGGTTCTATCTTCATTGGTTTCGGAATTATGCTCGTTTGGCCTAAATTCGATCAAAAAGTTCTAGGTTCCGAACCCATGGTCCAATCCCGACCTTACGCAATTCCCGAAGTAGTTTCATTACTAGTAACCTACAGCACAAATTTGATGAAGATAGCGTCATTAGTTGTTGAGTTATCGTGATTTTTTATATTTGTTCGTTAGCCCTTCGATCGATTAAAAGGTCCAGAATCCGAACCCATGGGCCGATTTCGCCCATATGCAATCCCCGCCGTACTTTCAGTCCTAGTAACCTACAGTTAAAATTTCATCAAGATAGCTCCATTATTTTTTGAGTTATCGTGCCTACGGACGGACGGACGGACATGGCTATATCGACTAAGGCGGTCACGCTGATCACAAATATATATACTTTTCCATATCTAGCTCGCTTCCTTTAGGTGGTTACAAACACCATACCAAAGTTAATATACCCCTTTACCTATTCTATAGGTGTAGGGTATAACAAATTAAAAAATTAAAATGTGTCTTTCACAACCATCAGGATTTGAACCTGAGACTAATGTTTAAAATTTGATAAAAGGAACACTATCACTCCGTTCTAGACCCTCATTTATATAAAATGTGCTAGATCTTTAATTTAAAGCAAATTCAAACATAAAAAAAATTAAATATAATATAATAACTGTAATTTAGAAAAACATTTTACTTAAAAAATTTTTTAAATAATTTTGTTTTATAAGTAAATGTAATATATACATCTTCTCATTAATTAAATACATACAAAATATATAATTATAAGTTAATAAATGAATAGAGGTGTATAATATTTAGGTAGGTACATTCGCAAAGTTTTATAAAATAATAAATTTTTTTTTATTAAATTGAAAATCTATTTTATTATTTTTATTTTGATAAATATAAAATATATTATATATATATATATATATATATATATATATATACATATCATAAAATAACATAAAAAAGAATTTATATAATTACCGAATTAGTAATAATATGAATTATTATATTATATACTATTATATATTTTTTTATTTGGAAATTATTACTTACCTCACTATTAAATTTTTATTTACACAAACGATCAAAAGTTCCAGAACCCGAACCCGTGTTCCGATTTCACCCATATGTAGTCCCCGACGTACTTTCAATACTAGTTAATCCAACACAATTGGAGGTTCTATCTTAATTTTAAGTTATAATTTTTATTAATTTCGATGATAAGCTTTTAAAACTTGAAGGGGTTTAAGAGAAGTACTGAACCACCACCTCAATTGATCCCAAATTATGGGGACGAGCAGGAAATAGTAAATAACACCCATATGCGAAACTTGCAACTTCTACACTTGTTTCAAATTACTATCTTTATTAATTTCGAAAATATGCTTTAAGGTCCTCGGAACTGAGTGGCTGGTCCCCGACCCACTACTCCAATGGGACCCAAATTTCAAAGACACTTACGAAATAGGAAGGGACACCCTGATACCAAATTTGGAGGTTCTATCTTCATTCGTTTCGGAATTATGCTCGTTTGGCCTAAATTCGATCAAAAAGTTCTAAGTTCCGAACCCATTGTGCAATCCTCACCGTACGTGATCACCGCCGTAGTTTCATTACCAATAACCTACAGCACAAATTTCATGAAGATAGCCTCATTAGTTGTTGAGTTATCGTGACTTTTTTTATATATGTTCGTTAGCCCTGACACCGATTAAAAGGTCCGGAATCCGAACCGTTGGGCTGATTTCGCCCTTATATAGACCGCGCTGTACTTATAGTACTAGTTAACCCTTGTACACAATTTGAACGGTCTATCCTAATTTTAAGTAACTATTTTTAGGCATTTCGATTATAAGCCTTTAAAACTTGGTAGGTCAGAGAGGGGTACAGAACCACCACTCCAATTGATAGTAAAGAACACCCTTGTGGCAAATTGGAAGCTTCTACCTTTTTTCAAGTTGTTATCTTTCTTAATTTTAAAGATATGCTTTAAGGTCTTCGGAAATGTGTGGCTGGTCCCCGACCCACTACTCCAATGGGACCCAAATTCACAAGACACTTAGGAAATAGGAAGGGACATCCTGATACTAAATTTGGAGGTTCTATCTTCATTGGTTTCGGAATTATGCTCGTTTGGCCTAAATTCGATTAAAAGGTCCAGAATCCGAACCCATGGGCCGATTTCGCCCATATGCAATCCCCGCCGTACTTTCACTCCTAGTAACCTACAGTTAAAATTTCATCAAGATAGCTCCATTATTTTTTGAGTTATCGTGCCTATGGACGGACGGACGGACGGACGGACGGACGGACATGGCTATATCGACTAAGGCGGTTACGCTGATCTCAAATATATATACTTTTCCATATCTAGCTCGCTTCCTTTAGGTGGTTACAAACACCATACCAAAGTTAATATACCCCTTTACCTATTCTATAGGTGTAGGGTATAACAATAGGGAACCTACAAATTGTCTAAAAATTACTTTGTGAAAGTTTCAGAACTCTAGCTCTTATAGTTTTTGAGTTATCGTGCTGACGGACGGACGGACAAGCATAGCTAGATCGATTCACTTTTCGATGCTGATTCGATACGTACCCTTGACACTATATCTAGCTCTTATATTTCGATGCGTTACAAACGGAGGAGTAATTTTAATATACCCGATGTTCATATATGTAAGCACGGGTATAAATAGATTATGTAAAATTGAATTTAAGTTTACAGTATGAGTTCTGGGAAGAAGTTCTGGTAGAAAATGATATTTCCAAAGCTTATACCATCTTTAGTAAAATTTTGCAGGCACATATCTGTAGACGTAGTACAACTCTTACTTTACACAGCAAATATAAGAGGTAAAAACCGCGGATTAATTTATTTAATGACTAGTAAAAAAGCCTGTCGGATGACAGGTATAATTTTAATTTCTCTTTTTATATATGTTGTTTTTTCCAGCTATTGCGCTACTCAATCAATAAAAGGAAATTCGTTATCTAAAGAACATTAAGTTAACATTATAATAGTTTGCTTTAGTTTTGTAAGTGATAATAAAATAGAAGTATACATACTAAAGTGTAAAAAATTTCTTTATACGTTTTTATTAAAATTTTCTGTATCTACCTGTTAACAGATTTATCATACGTTTTGATTTTTTTTTTTCTGTTCATAATTTACATTTTATAAGTTTCATTTTTTCTTTCTTTTTGTATGTAAGTATTTGTAATTAGAAGTATGTTACATGTGTGAATAACTTTTAACATTAATAAAATGCAACAGCAGCAGCGTCTTTTATTATATTTATAAAAAATAAAAACTACAAATTGTAGTTAGTTATTGTTCTGTAAGTGATATTTAAATAAAATTATACATACTGAAATGTAAAAAATTTCTTTATACGTTTTTATTAAAATTTTCTGTATCTACTTCTACTTGTTAACAGATTTCTCATACGTTTTGAATTTTTTTTCTGTTCATAATTTACATTTTATCAGTTTCATTTTTTCTTCCTCCTTTGTATGTAAGAATTTGTAATTAGAAGTATGTTACATTACATGTGTGAATAACACTTAACATTAACATAATTAAAGAACAGCAGCATCTTTTATTATATTTATAAAAAATTTTCTGTATCTGTTAACAGTATGAGAAATCTTTGCTTTGATTTTTTTTTTCTGTTCATAATTTGCATTTTATCAGTTTAATTTTTTCTTTCTCTTTTGTCTGTAAGAATTTGTAATTAGAAGTATGTAACATTACATGTTTGAATAACACTTAACATTAACATAATTAAAGAGCAGCAGCATCTTTTATTATATTTATAAAAAATTTTCTGTATCTACCTGTTAAGAGATTTCTCATACGTTTTGTTTTTTTTTTCTGTTCATAATTTACATTTTATAAGCTTAATTTTTTTCTTTCTGTTTTGTATGTAAGTATTTGTAATTAGAAGTATGTAACACGTGTGAATAACACTTAACATTAACATAATGCAACAGCAGCAGCGTCTTTTATTATATTTATAAAAAATAAAAACTACAAATTGTGGTTAGTTATTAGTTCTGTAAGTGATATTTATATAAAATTATACATACTGAAATGTAAAAAATTTCTTTATACGTTTTTATTAAAATTTTCTGTATCTACCTGTTAACAGATTTCTCATACGTTTTGATTTTTTTTTTCTGTTCATAATTTACATTTTATCAGTTTCATTTTTTCTTTCTCTTTTGAATGTAAGTATTTGTAATTGGAAGTATTTTACATGTGTGCAGAACACTTAACATAACATAGGGCACGCTGGTCAGCAGCAGCAGCAGCAGTTTGTCTTTTATTATATTTAGATTATTTTATTGATGTTATTGTAAACTTGATATCTCAAGCCAACTCTTATAGTTGCAATTGAACTTCTAATTCTCTGGAACACTATAGAAGTAATACTAATTTTGGTTTTGAACCAATTCTTCTCTCGAAATATTTAAAGCAATAAAAACACTAAAAAATTCGTATTCCTGTGGGTATGATGGTCTGTCTAATATTGTCTTAAAAAAAATACATTTAATAATCTGTGATATTCTAGCGAATATTTTTAACAGGAGCATTCTTTCAGGAATCTGAATAATTACAGACCAATTTCACTTATCCCTTCAATAGCAAAAGATTTTGAGAAAATTGTAAAAACCAGAATGTTAGCTTTTCTGAATAATACAAAATTTTTTAGTCCGGCTCAATTCGCATTTAGAAATGGCATTTCCACAGAAGATGCGTTATTAAAATTTTGTTCAAAAGTGTATGAAAATCTGGATATAGGTAAATATACTGCTGGCCTTTTCGTAGATATTACAAAAGCCTTTGACACGGTCAATCATAAACTTTTGCTAAAAAAAATTGAAAATGCTGGTTTCAGGGGCTGGACTGATTTGCCAGTTATTTGAAGTCACGATGCCAAAGAGTGAAAATTGGAAGTAAACTGCCGGATACAAAGTGATTCGGTCTTCAACCTTCTTTGAAACAACACTAATTTCGGTTTAATAAGAATTTTACTTATTTTAAATCTAATAATAAACTTAATTTTTGTTTTTTGTTTTTTCATTTAATTTAAAATTATAAAGTTATAAAATACAATTTTTTTTTTAATTTTCCCTTTAAATTTAAAGTGTTTAAAATTTGTAGTGTTTTTCTACTTTCTTTTTCTAATTCTACTTCAATTTTTTTATTTTGGATCAAATTTCCGCACTTTCAATGGCGGACATATCTAGATAAGTATCACTTTTAATTTTAATTGCATGCTAAAATTTTATCGTAAATAACTAAATTTTTTTTTCACTACTTATTTTAAACTTTTTTATTTTTTTTTTTTTAACTAAACTTAACTTAAATTAATTTTAGAATTTTTTATTTTTTTTTTTAATTCTAATTTTTTTTAATTTAGTATTAATTTTTTAAATATCACGCGCCGGATTGTTTTGTTTACTTTAAATTAAAATAATTTTTTTTTTTTTTTTGGAAATAATCATTCTTTGAATTTTCTCCTAGTGGTAAACAAAACAATATATCTATCTCCCTCCTTCCCATGGATAGATGTTAATGTTTTTAATAACTCTCTCCACTCTCAATATACCATCATAAAAACACCGTTACTTAATTAATAAATTCTGATGGTATATGTCCAATAATTTTTAAATTTTAATTTTGTTTTTGTATTTAATTAGTTATATTATCACAATTACAAATGCTTTATTTTTAATTAGATGTAATTATGTATTTGTTTTATTTTGATTGAGTTTTTGGTTGTACCTACTACAATAAGGGCACATATAGTTTCTATATAGATTCTATATCGTGCAAGTTAAAAACTGTTGGACGTAGTTATAAACCATCTTCTCACTTGAAATAAGACTTTTAAGTTTTAAATTTTTTTTGTAAATTTTATTTTCCTTTTTTTCAAAAGGTGTTGTCGATAGGTTGATAAAATCGTACATAAATAAGCATTTTTGTTTTTTTTTCTTCTTTTTTTTTTCTTCCTAATTTCTAACAACATTAATCTTAATTTTTGTAATATTCGCGGTTTGCAAACGAACTTCCATGCCGTTGAAGGTCATCTTAATTCAATTAAACCGGCAATCCTTACTCTATGTGAAACGCAAGTTAGTAGTCACAATGTTAACTTCGCTATTAATGGCTACTTACTCGTTTCAAACTTCGTTCCCAAATGAGGCATCGCCATCTACCTACATAAAAAAAGACATTGCTTTTAACACTCTTGACAAATATAAATCTTCAAGCCCAACTTTCAATTACGTTTGGGTCAAAATCCATGTTGAAAAGCATGTTATACATTTTTCTATACAGATCACCCAATTCAAGTGAACAAGAAACTGTTATGGAAATTGAAAACCTTTCAAACCAGATCAATGAAATTCTCGATTGTTTTCCTGAGACCGAAATTGTTCTGGCGGAGGATTTTAATGTTCATAACAAAGACTGACTTCACTTTTCCAGTACCTTTCTCCGAGTCAAAACTCGATTGGGAAACAAGTTAAATTATTTTCTACTCTATTTCACCTTTCTCAACTTGTTAAAAATCCCGCTAGAATCCCAGACCGTGTTGATCAAGAAGGTCACCTCTTGGATCTGTTCCTAACCACACACCCTGAAAAGTATTTGGTTTCAGTTGGTTGCCCCCTGGGGGGCTCTGATCACTGTTTGGTCAATACAAGCTTCCGGGCAGGCTCGGTGTCCAATCAAAGATCCCTTCCCAAAAAATTGGTATGGCATTATAACCAGGCTAACTGGGAAGGTCTGAACAATTTTTACAAAACCTTTGATTGATCACTGTGCTTCCGTGGTAGGAATGTTGACTTTGCTGCAAATGCGAATAGTGAAACTATTCTACTTGGAATGACATTATTTATACCTCACTCCATGAAATCTATTAAACGGAAACCCAAAACTTGGTTTAATCGCATTTGTAAAGAAGCCATTCTAAAAAAAGAGGAGGCCTTCAAAAAGTACCAGGACAGTGGTTTGGAGGCTCACAGGACCAACTATATAGTGGTTCGGAACAGATGTAAGAGAGTTATCAACACGCAAAAATTCTTGTTCAACCAAAAGTTGAAACGAACTCTAATACACATGCCCAAGAATAGCAAGTCCTTTTGGACTTTTGCAAAAAATTTAAAAGAGGACAATAGCGGGTCCTCTTTTCCTCCACTTGTTGATATAAAAAACCACATCGTATCAGATTCAAAAGAAAAAGCGAATTTGTTTGGCAAACAATTCGCTTCTAACTCATCATTGCCTCAGTCAACTCAAAGACCTCCATCTATTCCAGAAGTTGGCTGCTCCTTTGGTAGAATATACTTTAGGACGAGAGCAGTGATGAAAATCTTGAAGAATCTTGATACAAGAAAATCAGCCGGTCCGGACGGTTTTACAACTACCGTTCTCAAAAACACATATACTTCCATTTCAAAACCTCTGCGCAACCTTTTCCATCTTTCCTTTACTTCGGGTATTCATCCTACCCAAAGGAAGGTTGCACATGTTTTTCCAATTCCTAAAAAAGGCGATAAAAGCGATCCCTCTAACTACCGACCTATTGCTATTACTTCGGTCCTCTCCAAAGTAATGGAAAAAGTTATAAATTACAAGCTTTTGAAATATCTAGATCGTAAAGGTTTGCTTCATGATCGACAATACGGGTTCAGAGCCCGTCGTTCAACTGGTGATCTCATGACCTACCTGTGCGAAAAGCTTAATATCAGTCTTCATCATTCTGGTGAATCTGATGTTGTGGCTTTGGATATTTCTAAAGCTTTCGATCGAGTTTGGCATGATGCTTTATTGGCAAAATGCAAGGCTTTAGGTCTAGGTAGGGTTTTTGTAAAATGGATTGGAGATTTCCTTTCGAATCGCACGATTCGTGTTCTTATCGATGGATATTCATCCAAAGATTTTAAAATAAATGCTGGTGTCCCTCAGGGGTCTGTTTTATCCCCCAGCCTTTTTCTAATATTTATAAATGACCTACTATCAATAACCTCCAATCCAATCCATAGCTTCGCAGACGACAGTACCCTTGTTGCTTCCTATGAATTTCATAGCCGCTGTAACACTAATCATCAGATTAACTCAACAGCAGAAAATTTCACTATAAGTGAATTAAACAAAGATTTAATTAAAATCCAAAAATGGGGTGAAATCAACGGAGTTGATTTCAACACTAAAAAAACCCAATGCTGTCTAGTCTCGCGAAAAATAGCAACAACTATTCCAAACCTTTCTTTTCAAGGAGAGGCTTTGCAGCATACGGAAGACTTAAACATTTTCGGGATTGAGTTAAACCAAAAATTGACTTGGTCAAATCATATTTTTGGAGTAGCTAAGGACGCTACTAAATGTTTGGGTTTCTTGTATCGCTGCAAAACTTACTTCTCATCCTCTGATCTCCTCATTATCTATAAAACATATATTAGGCCGAAAATGGAGTATAATGCACATATTTGGGCTGGTGCTCCCATTACGGCGCTGGGATATCTCGATAAAGTGCAAAACAGAGTTATTCGTCTTATAAATGATCCCAGTGTTACCTCAACGCTCACTCCACTCAGCCATCGTCGCACTGTTGGGTCACTGACCTTGTTTTACAGATATCTTGTAGGGACTAACACCTGTTCTAAAGAAATCGAACAACTTATGCCTCCATTCAAGATTTTCCAAAGGGAAACAAGGAGGGCAACCGATGCTCATCCCTACACAGTCGAACTAGCTAGATGGCGTAACACGGCTTATGGAAATTCGTTTGTCATGCGCTCATCTCGTTTATGGAACCATATTCCATCAAATGTGTTCCCCAAAGTTGATGATGTATATATGTACGATATAACCAAATTTAAGAAGAACATTAACATCTTTCTTCTAAATATCCCATCCAATTTTCCCCATCCCCCATAATCCAAATATTTCAAATAACTTCCACCATAATCCTAAATCCTTCCATATCCTCATCCCTGTAACCAAACTGTACATTTGTATTACAGGTTCCCTCCTAAAGTTTGGTTCAAAAAGGGTGTGGTTTTGGTGTGTTAAAATCATACACTACTCAAAGAAACACCGCATAGTTTCAATGGGTGACTTTCGAGCTTTCCATTCCCTCGTAAAAAAAAAAAAAAAAACATAAAAAGTAGGGTACCGCAGGGTTCTGTATTTAGGTCAATTCTCTTTTAATATATATTAATTCTATATTTGATTTAGAATTTAAATATACGGCAATTGATTTTGCGGACGATCTTGGTTGTGTGTATGGATCAGACAGTTTTCTTAATTTGGTTTGTGATATTAACCATGATTTAAATATACTACGAAATTGGTTCGCATATCATATGCTATTAATTAGTAATAAAACAAAAATTATGTTTTTCAATCTTCCACCTAAAAAACATTTTGTAGGGCAAGTTAAATATCGCGCCCCTGAATGTGAAAGGCATAAATTAACTTTTAACTATTGTACATGTAGCAGTTCTGTTTGTTCGTTCAATAGTAACATTTTTTGTAGTATTAATTGTTTTGACTTAGAAATTGTGGAACAGTTTAAATATTTAGGTGTTACTATTGACAATAAAATGAGTTGGACTCCCCATACAGAATTGCTTAAAAGTTATTTTCGTTCCACCCTATGTAGTTTTTTCCGTTTGCAGGAATTATGTTCTACAGAAGTTTTAATGACTTTCTATTATGGCTTATTCCAATCCAAATTGCAATATGGTATTACTTGCTGGGGAGGAGCTCATTGGTACAAGTTACAACCAATACTTATTTTACAGAAGAATGTGATAAGAAAAGTATGTAAAAAACCACGTTTGCATCACAGTTTTCATCTTTTCAAAGAGACAAAAATTTTGCCCGTTCGTCATTTGTATTATTACAAAGTTCTTTATCAGATCTGGATATTTAAATAATATGTGAATGTTGCAACTTTCCGTACAGTTTGTTTTCGTAGATTTTATAGTATTCTTGAATGTCGTTTGTTTAACATATTACCTTTATACATAAGAAAATGTCGATTTTTTAGCAAATCTCCTTGGGGATTGAATTGACACTATTAACTGTTTTGGAATTTATTAACCCATTTCTGCCCGAAGGTTCAAATCATCAAAAAAATTTTGGGTCCAAATTTTGTCCTACATTACGAAATACTGCTTTAGCTAAAAAGAAAGCCGTAACAAAATTTTTGTTGATTTCCGTTAACCCGTTGTGGCCCAATAGCTTTTTATAGGTTTTTTCGTTACTTTACTCTAAATTAGAAACAGTTTGACCAATTTTCTTCAAATTTTGATACGTGTTCCTTTTTGAGAATGCGGTTAGCTCTATTAACAGACTTGAAATTTGTTGACCTATGCCCGCCCGAAGATTGTTCAAAAAATTTTGCAAGTGAATTACGTCCAATTTTGCACAGTACTGCTTTGTAAAAGAGAAAGTCTCAAAATATTTTTGAGTGAGTTCCGCTAACCCATTTTAGTACAGCGGCTTTTTACAGATTTTTTCGTTACTTTACTCTAAATTAGAAACGGTTTTACCGATTAACTCCAAATTTTGTATGCGCGAAGCACCTTGAGAATGGAGTTGAATATGTGAACAGGCTTACAGTTGACCGACATTTGTTATGCTGTCTGTTAACAGGGTAACCAATGTCGGTCCTACGATTGGTCAAAAAAAATTTTTGGGTGTAAATTCCGTCCAATTTTGGAAAGTAGTTTGTACTTCTTTGAATTACAAAAGTTTAAAGTTTAAAAATTACTAGAATAATCCTAGAAAAATTGATTTAATACATTTTAAAATTTACATTTACACCATGTGTAATTTTTATGTTAACTTTCTGCAGTAACATTAACTTAAATTAAACCTATATTGAGAAGCGCAGTATCGCGCACTGGGAATTAGCTAGTTATTAATATAATATCAAAAGTTTATTTTTTTTCCTTTTTGCAAAAGTTTTTTTGTTAAGTTAATGCTCAAACAAAAAAATTTCATCGTTTTTTAAGCTTTTTAGCTTTAAAATTTCAGTTGACAGCTCAATGTTTAAACATAACGGATGAGTTTTATTAGCTTTGAATTCAAGACCAACATTAAATTTTTTTATAACTTTTCAAAAAAATATCGAATTAATTTTAAGCTTTAATAAGTTTGTCCTTAAATCAAATCAGGTTAAGCTTGTTATTATTTGTTTCAAAACTTTTTAGTCAAATCCACAATTAAATAAAAAATTTCCACGGGTTTTTTAAACCTTTCAGCTTAATTTTCAAACGTAACGAATGAGCTTTATTAGCTTGGAATTTAAACCCAAATTTTAAAAATTTTTTATAACTTTTAAAAAAAATATCGAATTAAGTTTAAGCTTTTCAGCTTAACTTTCAAATGTAAAGGACGAGCTTTATTAGTTTTGAATTCAAAACTATACTTTAAATTTTTCAAATAAATATTAAATTAAGTTTAAAACTTGCAGCGTAATTTTCAGCTTTACTAACGAGCTTTATTAGCTTTGAATTTAAAGCTTTAGAGCTTTAGAGCTTTTTATCCGGAAACCCCGCAGTTATATGTGGTTTTTGGTGATAATTAGTATTAGTTTTGTTTTTACTATTATTGTAGTTACTACTAAAAGATTTATTAAATGGTGGACTTTTGAATTTGTCCCCTAATAATTTTTCCCGCTTCTTCTTCAATTCGAGTTGTACTGGCTATATTCATTTCTTCTAATAATTTTTCAGCTCTTTCTGCATTAACTAAGACTGAATCCCTTGGTTCTTGAGCAAAGGAAAAACTTCATTTTGAATTATTTATAATAACCTATGTTTCTGGAAATGTGCCGTTAGTGCTAAATTCAATGATTCCCATTCGGTATACTCCTTATATCTGAGAATCACATTCTACGCACGTCCTACTAGTTTTGATTTTACTATGTCTAGAAATTATTTTTCGTCATTGTTTGTATTAGTACGTTTGAATTGAATTTCCGCCATTTGAAAGAATCGGTTAAGATTTACTGGTTTTCCATTAAATTGCAGGATCATTCAAATACTTGGCCTACTTTCAGAGGTATTCTCTGGGGTAATGGGAATGTCTTTTGTCATTGGATTGTCTTTTCCCATTTTGGAATTTGTATTTATATTTTGTTGGACAGTTAAAACTTTGGGTATTTATGTTCATATATTTTAGCAGGGAAAACTTTTTTTGTTTTTTTGTTTTTAGTTCTGTTTTGATTTACGTTCTTTGCATTTGGTATCGTTTCTCTAGGCTCAGATGAAACCTTAAGCGAAAAGGTATTTTGCGCAGTACCAATTGAAAACGATAAAGAAAGAAAACTTGTTCTCTCAAGTTACTTGCCTGGAAAAATTTGTCAGATATTTATACAAGAAATAAGGGAAAAAGTACTTCCCAGGTTGTTTGGTCAAAGAAGGAGTCAGAATGTTTTAATTTTTTTATTTCTAATATTTCAAAATAAAAAAAAAATATTATTTTTTTGTTCCTCTTTAAACGTGTGCAATAAATTTCATATATCATAAAGAAGTATGAAATTCACTTATTTTCATTCATAACAACTAAAGTAACTATATTGTGCAATATCCGTAGTACCTATAAAAATAACAAATTATTTAATAAAGCTAAATCTTGTTTTTAGGCAATTTATTTTAAAGCATTTATAATGCAATGACCATATCTTGTTTCTGTAATGTTTTTTTGTCACACACATTTGCTTAATGATGTAATTTTATAATTTGTAAAAAGCTAGAATAAGCAATATTTAGAAAGTAAGAAAAATTATTAGTGAAATTAAATTAAGAAAGTTTAGTTAGTTCATTTGTAACATCTAGAATGGTTTAAACAGAAATACATTTTTTTTATGAATAATTAGTTATTTATTTTATAATTTTTTTTATTGGTTTTCGAAGTAATTATTTAACTGGCGCAGTCGGTAGGATTCCAACGTAAAGGAATCCAGTGATAAAGAAAACCTTAAATAATAATATATAAAAACTAAATATTTAAATTATAATATTATAAAAAAAAAAATTAATTTTTGTTTTTGTGAAATATAAACCATTGAAAATTTAAGTGAACTCAAAACTACTTAAGCCAAATAGCAGCGAAAATAAACAGTATAATAAAAACCATTTATTTAATTTAAATCTAACAAACCGTAGAATATTGCTAAAAAAAAAATAAATAAAATTTATTGAAATTTTTTAATTAAAATTTTAACGTGTTATTGTTATACTGAACTATAAATAGTGTTCTATTTGGGGGGGTGTTCTATAAAGTGTCTTTTTTGGTTAGCTCTATAGGATCAATGGGTGTAGTATGCGACTACAGCTGACGGGTATCCTGGTACGTTGGCATAGCCTATACTACACCAAGTCAAATCTCACCTTCACGTTGGTACCCCTGTTACGTCGAGCAATCCTACCGGAAGATCTGGTACCCAGTCCATGTGGAGTAAGAAGGATCGACAAAACAACGAGATTTTGGCGGTTCGAGTCTTATGTATTCAAAACATAGGCTTGATTTAGGAGCGTCTGCACCAAGAATTGGCGGCTTCCTTTATTATTAAGATATGATACTGACAGTCAAAAAATATTATTAAATAGAATTAAAAGTAAACTGATTGGTAGAGCAAAAGCAATAATTGAAGTAAATAATAATGTTAATAATTGATCCGACATGAGAACAATATTAGTTAATAATTTCGGTGAGAAAACAGCCGCTACACAAATATTTGACGAACTAAGATCCGTGCAATTTAATTCAACCAGTGTAAAATTATATAACCAATTACATATTCTTTGAGTCTGAATGTTCACCATCAATTGTCCTCCAAAAATGCGCAAACATCTAGCTTAAATACATCCAAAGCCTTTAATAGCGTTTGGCATGCCGCGTTACTAAAAAAGTTAGAAGCCTTTGGCCTAGGAAAAATCTTCAATTCAATGATAGAATCTTTCCTTTCACACCGTTCAATACAAGTTGAATTGGATGGTTTTACTTCCAAAAATTTTGAATTAAATGCTTGTGTCCCTCAAGGCTCGGTCCTATCACCAACCTTATTTCTAATATTTATCATTGATCTTCTATCCATTACCTCTAATAAAATTAATAGCTTTGCTGATGGCATCACTCTTGATTGCTCTTACCTTTTTGAGAGAGCAGCTGATGCTACCTAAACATCGGTAAATAATGAACGAAACAAAGTTTCAAGTTCCTCAAATAATGATCTCCAAATAATTCAAGATTGGGGAAATATGAACAGGGTAAGTTTTAATGCTTCAAAAACTCAAAGCTGTTTGTTATCAACCAAGCGAAGCGATCCTTTACTAAACATTTCTTCTGGCAATGTAGGTATTCAAAACTCCGAATCATTAAGAATTCTAGGCATGGAAATGAATGCAAAACTTTCGTGGAACGACCACATTTTTTCGGTCGCAAAAGATGCCGCGAAATGCCTGGGATTCAAAAGTAGGTGTAGGAAATACTTTACACCTCCAAATCTATTACAAATTTATAAAACCTATATTGGGCCGAGTCTTGAGTATAACTCTCACACATTTGCTGGAGCTCCCAGCACCGCTCTGCAATATCTGGATAAGATACTAAAAGGAGCTGTTCGTATTATCAATGATAATAACGTCACAAAAGACTTAACGTCTTTAAGTCACCGCCGTAATGTAGGAGCTGCTTGTCTTTTTTATAAATATCTTCCAGGCAATACTTCATTAGAAATTAACAAGTAAAGAAACAGTCAGTCGGTGCAACCGACTTAGAAATACCCTACACCAATTTGGTTCAAATTTAAGGACATATCCATAAGTTATTTTAACACCATAGAAGCTGTTATTAATTTGATCGTAAGACATAGCTAACCAAATTAACTGTATAATACTAAAAACATTTTCTATTTACCCTATCTATTAAAAAATACTACAAATTCTTACTAATTTATCTATTTAAAAATATTAAAAAACAAACAAACTTGAAATAAATGAAAATATATTTATTCCAATTCAATTACAAAATGAAAAAATTCTAATTATTAAATTTTGTGGTAAAAAGATAATCAAAGCATAATATATTTAATAATCCAAATTTTTAAAAATTGCAATTATTTTAAATGGTTAGTTTATATACCTAATAGAAAAGCTTATAAACGCAAAATATGCAATAAATGTATTTCTAAAATACAATTAAAAGTTTATACCTTTTCATATAATTCATTTAAATATAAAAATAAATTTTATATAAATGCAGCAAGTACCATTGAACATAGCTGAACCACTACAATTAAGTCTAGATTTCGGAGACACATAGGACATAGGAAATATATTCTTTGGCTTCGAAATTAAACTCGACCACAACCAATTCCCATGGTACTTTCATTACTAGTAACCTACTGTTAAATTTCATCAAAATACCGGCATTATTTTTTGAGTTATGGTGTTTGTAAGATATATGTTTGTTAGTCCTTGAACTTTTCAAGGGTTCCAGGACCCGAAATTAAGGTACGATTTCGCCCATATGCAGTCCCGTCATACTTTCAATACTAGTTAACCCTTGTACACAATTGGAACGCTCTATCTTAATTTTAAGTTACTAGTTTTATTAATTTCGATGATAAGCTTTTACACATTGGGGGGTCTAAGAGAGGTTCTGAACCACCACTCCAATTGATCCCAAATTAGGGGGGCACGCAAGAAATAGTAAAGAACACCCTTGTGGCAAATTGGAAGCCTCTACATTTGTTTCAAGTTATTATCTTTATTAATTTCGAAAATATGCTTTAAGGGCCTAAGAACTGAGTGGCTGGTCCCCGATCCACTACTCCAATGGGGCCCAAATTTCAAAGACACTTACGAAATAGGAAGGGACACCCTGATACCAAGTTTGGAGGTTCTATCTTCATTGGTTTCGGAATTATGCTCGTTTGGCCTAAATTCGATCAAAAAGTTCTAAGTTCCGAACCCATTGTCCAATCCTCACCGTACGTAATCACCGCCGTAGTTTCGCTGCCAATAACCTACAGCACAAATTTCATGAAGATAGCCTCATTAGTTGTTGAGTTATCGTGATTTTTTATATATGTTCCTTAGCCCTGACATCGATTAAAAGGTCCGGAATCCGAACCGTTGGGCTGATTTCGCCCTTATATAGTCCGCGCTGTACTTATAGTACTAGTTAACCCTTGTACACAATTTGAACGGTCTATCCTAATTTTAAGTAACTATTTTTAGTAATTTCGATTATAAGCCTTTAAAACTTGGGAGGTCTGAGAGGGGTACAGAACCACCACTCCAATTGATCCCAAATTAGAGGAACACGCAAGAGATAGTAAAGAACACCCTTGTGGCAAATTGGAAGCTTCTACATTTTTTCAAGTTATCTTTATTAATTTTAAAGATATGCTTTAAGGTCTTCGGAAATGTGTGGCTGGTCCCCGACACTACTCCAATGGGACCCAAATTCACAAGACACTTAGGAAATAGGAAGGGACACCCTGATACTAAATTTGGACGTTCTATCTTCATTGGTTTCGGAATTATGCTCGTTTGGCCTAAATTCGATCAAAAAGTTCTAGGTTCCGAACCCATGGTCCAATCCCGACCTTACGCAATTCCCGAAGTAGTTTCATTACTAGTAACCTACAGCACAAATTTGATGAAGATAGCGTCATTAGTTGTTGAGTTATCGTGATTTTTTATATTTGTTCGTTAGCCCTGAAACCGATTAAAAGGTCCAGAATCCGAACCCATGGGCCGATTTCGCCCATATGCAATCCCGGCCGTACTTTCAGTCCTAGTAACCTACAGTTAAAATTTCATCAAGATAGCTCCATTATTTTTTGAGTTATCGTGCCTACGGACGGACGGACATGGCTATATCGACTAAGGCGGTCACGCTGATCACAAATATATATACTTTTCCATATCTAGCTCGCTTCCTTTAGGTGGTTACAAACACCATACCAAAGTTAATAAACCC
Organism: Dolichopus griseipennis; assembly: GCA_963082915.1. Taxonomy (NCBI): domain Eukaryota; kingdom Metazoa; phylum Arthropoda; class Insecta; order Diptera; family Dolichopodidae; genus Dolichopus; species Dolichopus griseipennis. Next base: position 240,474,896 of record OY720441.1, on the reverse strand, counting down.
CTTTACCTATTCTATAGGTGTAGGGTATAAAAACATGATGCCTAAAATCAAACCCTACCGCCGTAACACTGTTAGCAGCTCAATCACATCCATATACAGTTGAGCTTTTCAGAACAAGAACTCTGAAATTTAGGAACTCTTTTCTGAGTCGCACCTCCAAATTGTGGAACACATTACCCCCATATGTGTTTCCCAATTCATTTAAACCGCAAAAATTCAAGAAGGCAGTCAACCTATACCTCTTGGGTTGCCATTCAATCCTTAAGAGTCATTTGTATTTATGACTTGCAGTAACTTTTCAGCCATAATACTGCGCAAGTTTTATTATGGTATGTTTATGGTAAGTTTTATTATGCACCTACTGCTAGGGTGCTTATCCCATTATTTTGGCTACGGGGGGAAGTTGTTTTAGTGTAGTAAAAATCTCACACTACCTGGGGGATTAGGTTACCAGGTGCCTTTTGAAGGTTTTTTCATCTCTTAGGAAAAAAAAAAAAAAAAAAACCAGATTGATAAACCATACCAACAATAAAAATAGAATTAACCATACTAACAATGCATTTAGAAATGCATATAACCAAAATAATAACCATAGTTCTAATAATATCTTTTATAATAACAATCATAATCGAAATACTAACAATAAAAAAAATACTAATTTTCAACAAAATCGTAACTATACTAATAATTATAATAACTATAATAGAAATCGTAACTTTAATTTCGACCGTTCAAATAGAAATAATAACTCTAATTATAACCACCATAATAATAACCAAAACAGCGGTCAACAGAATCAAGCCCATAGTAACAATTACTACAATAGTACTCATACTTCGAGAACTAATAATCGAATGGATGGACTGATTGGTAATAATATACTAATACCATTAGAGTGCAATATTAACTACAAAAATAAAGGCTTAAAATAAAATACAGAAAATGAGCTTCCTATTTTTTCCAACGAAAATGAAGAACCAGAGTATTCAATTCCTTTCCCTTTAGAAAATATTAAAATTTTTCAACATGAAACTTTTCTAGGGAAAAACGATCACTTAGATCCGTCCTCCAAAAGTGAACTAATGAATTTATTAAAAAAATTCAAAAAAGCCTTTTATTACGAAGGAGATGATCTCACTTTTACTCATGCTATCAAGAATAAAATTAATACTCTGAACGTACTTCCGATTTATACAAAAATCTATCGTTACCCTGAGGTACACCGTCAAGAAGTTGACAACCAAATTCAGGAAATGCTGAACCAAGAAATTATTAGACACAGCGATTCATCTAACTCAGCTCCCCTTTGGATTGTGCCAAAAAAACCGGATGCATCTGGCAAACAAATATTGCGTATGGTTATTGATTATCGAAAATTAAAGAATATTACAATCGATAATTAAAATCCGATCCCGAATATAGAAGATATTCTGGATAAGCTGGGTCGAGCATTGTATTTTACCACGCTCGACTTAGCTAAAGGCTTCAATCAAATAGAAATAGCCGAAGATGACATGAGTAAAACGGCCTTTAGTAATGCAAACGGACAATATGAATTTGTCAGGATGCCATTTGGAGTCAAAAATGCTCTTGCCCCTTTTCAAAGGCTAATGAACTCAGTTTTAAGAGAGTTCATAGGTAAAACGTGTTATGTGTACTTGGACGATATAATAATATTTAGTACTAGTAAAGAAGAACATTTTGACAATTTACGAAAAATATTACAAAAACTTAGTGATGCGAACCTAAAAATTCAACTAGAAAAGGGCGAATTTATGAAACAGGAAACTGAGTTTTTAGGTCACATCATTACAACTAAAGGAATAAAACCTAATCCGAACAAGTTAGACATAAGGAACAAATTTACAATTCCCAAGACCCCATAATAACTAATATCTTTCTTAGTTCTTGTGGGATACTATAGGAAATTTATTAAAAACTTTGCGAAAATCGAAAAAGAGTAGCTTTGAAAAAGGATAAACGAATTAATATAACTGATACTGAATATAAAAATGCTTTTAATAATTTAAAATTACTAATTTCTTCAGACCTTATCTTAGTTACCCTAATTTTTCTAAACAATTTATTTTAACCACCGACGCAAGTAATTTTTCCCTTGGAGCTGTTTTGTCCCAAGACAATCACCCAGTTTGTTATGGTTCACGAACTTAAAACCTACACGATTCGACTATTGAGAAAAAATTACTCGCAATAGTCTGGGCAGTAAAATATTTTCGCCCATATCTTTACGGTAGAAAATTTGTTATAAGGTCAGACCAAAAGCCTTTACAATGGCTTCACAATATAAAAGAAGTCAACTCTATATTACAACGTTGGAAAATTAAGCTAGAGGAATTTAATTTTGAAATTTAATATGTAAAAGGACAAGAGAATAAGGTTGCCGGCGCCCTGCCCCGAGTCGAAATCAACTTAAATGAAATGGAACTTGTTGAAATACGCTCTACAGATGCGACAATTCACTCTGCCGAATAAGAAAATACCGAATATATTCCAATCTCTGAATATCCTCTAAATTGCTATGAAACTCAAATTATTATAAAAACTGGTACCGTAGAAAAATGTTTGTTAAATAAAATACACTGTAAAATTCATAATCCATTCATAACCAAATTAATTAAAGCAGAATGATAAGTACTACATATTCTAACTTTATTTGTACTTGTTAGTTCGTTGTGAATATTTTAAAAATTTTACTATTGTTCACATTGCTAGGATGCTTACAAAAATTATTTTCTAAGTCGACTGTTAATTAAATTATTTTAATTTCTAGATTTTTAATAAAAATATTGATATATATTGTAATTTAGTATGAATAATTTTGAGAAAACATTTAAGTGCATTGAAAAGCAATAATACCTGAATCCCTGCTCGTGCAGCGCGGCTTAACGCTGGCATAACGCTCGTATGAAGTGTGCATAATTTTTGTTGTCCATAAGTAAAAGCATCAATCGTATAACATAATTCCGGGTTGAGGTTGACGGACTCTTTATAAAGTGAAGCTGAAATATTTGATCTGTCATTTTTGGAGTTTTCCTCCAAATGCTTTTTATAACCAGCATTTAAAGTTGTTAAATTTTTAATGGCATTTGAAATAATCCAATTATAACTATCAGAAAATTGATAATTTGAAATTGTACTAACGAAGTCTATATTTCTTTGTTTCATATGACTTCTAATTCTTCTGGCCAATTTTTGTGGTGAATTTTTCGTCGTGCTCCTATTTTTTCCAAAAAGTCTCACTGGTTCGGTAAAATTAACTTTATTCAGAATTGTCGGCAACAAGTATTGAGTTTTGTTAATATTTGAGAATATCAAATTTTGCCTTTGACGTTGTTGATGGCAATTTTTACAATATTCACGACTTGTTTTATTGATGCGTATGAAATTTTTATTAAGTCCTCTTTCATTAGAATTTTTTTGCGAAAACCTATTATAAGCTGAGGTAGGAATCATTGAAGTAATTTCTACAGAATTTAGTTTTTTTTTGTTTGATGTAGCGCGAATTTTTTTCTGTTCTAATGTTCTTTTTTTTTCTAGTTTCATATTTTCTAAATCAATATTATCTGGTGGAGTTTGATCATTTAAAAATAGAACTTGTGGAAAAATAGAATTCTTCTCTTTTAAAATGATATCATTTGTCAAACCGTTGGGTTTACGCTGCTGAACCAAGGAGGTTTTTATTTTATAATTTTCGGTACTTACAGCTAAACTATGCTCTTTTTGAATATTTGGAAAAACCACAAATTTACTTTGGAAAGATTTGTCATTTTTCGTTAAATTTTGTAACATAAGAATGTGGTTTTTTAAATCTTCTATATTGTTTGAAGAATCTGTTGTTGAAATTGAAGACATTTCCAAATTATGGTTTATCTTTTTGATTTCTAAATTTGAGATAGGAATATTTTTCAAAGCCATTGGTACAATAAATTTTCGATCTTCATCTGTTAGGCCAGAAAATGTCTTTTGTTTATCTTTTGAATCTTCTTCTAGTAGGTTAATTTCTTTTTGATTCATTTCTTCCGAAATTGGATCTTCTGTCATGCCACGTTTTCCGTTTGCAGATGGTGTTGTAGATATTTTTTTAATAAGATTTGATATAACAAATCCAGTAGTAGAATTTCGTAAATCAATGGGTTTAATAAAGGCGCCAAGTTTTTGCAAACCTTCTTGATGCATTAGAGCTTGCTCATTTTTTGTAATGTTAATTGGAACACTATTATTTGCTATAATTTCAAACTCAGCGCCAAATTCGATAAAAGGTGATTTAATTCCTAAGCAGCTGAAATAAATTAAAAACAATAAAAATTTTAGTTTGTTTAATTTGGTTTTGATTTTGGTTTTGTTAAATATCTTTTTTATTTTAGATTTTCCTTCTTTCTTACCACATTTTAGAAAATTTTTTTTTGAAAAAATGGGCTAATTAGTTACATTGTGTCCGTCCGTCTGTCGACCCATCTGTCTGTCCATATGCTTAGAAGAACTTTTACAATGTCTGAAATACAGAGTTCCTGCATGTACCAGAAATTTGGGCTCAATTAGATTTGTGATTCAGATACTTCTCTTAGACCTGGCAAGGTTTAAAAGCCTATCATCGACATTAATAAAAATAGTAATTTAAAATAAAGATTTAACTTTCCAATTTTTTACAAATTTATTTTTTATTTTATAACTAGTAATAAAAGTACGGCGAGGACTGTATTTTGGGCAAATTAGACCATGAGTTCGTGTCCTGGATTTTTTGATACGTTCAAGGACTAACGAGCATATATAAAACAAAAAAGTTAACTTAAAATCTAATGACGATATATTGATAAAGTTGAAATTACAAATGAAAACACCGCAGGGATTGCTTATGGTCGAGATCGGACAACGAGTTCGGATTCTAGAATCTTTTTATCGAATTGGCGCCAAACGAGCATAATTTCCAAACCAATGAAGAAAGAACCTTATAATTTGGAGCACTTATGTTTTTCCTCATTTTATTTATGTCCTTAAAATTTGGATTCAATTGAAGTAGTAGTTCGGGTGCCATCCCCACTACTCCCAAGACCCTAAAGCATAACAGCTGGGTGGCACAGTGGTTGAGTGCCGACCTTTCGTGCGAAAGGGCCCGGGTTCGAATTCTAGTGAAAGTGAAAACGCTTTTCTGGTTTTCGACTCGACTCAGCTATCATTCGCCATTGGGTTCAAATTAATGACATAATCAATAATTAATAATTATAAATCTTTAATAAAAAATATATTAATATAAAAATATAAACAAATGCAAAATATAAACAAATAATTTAATTAAATAATATAACTCGCAAATATAGAATACCATATAAGTAAAATATAAAATATTACAATATAAACAAAAAATAAAATTGTAAATATTGAATATAAGACGTTTCTACATGTTATAAGGCATAGTACAATCTCATGTTTAAATTGTATGTGAAATTCAATAAGACCAATTCTAATAAAACGAATATAATACGACCCCCTGTTCTAACATGTACCTATGGTATAGACAGGCTTATTAGCCTAACAGTTGAACAGTTAGCGCTTAAAAAAAAAATATCTTTGCAATTATTAAAAACAGTAATTTGAAATAAATATAGAAGTTTTAAATTTGGTATCACGGTGTCTTTTCCTATTGTATTTTGTCCACGAAATTTAGACTTAATTTTAGTGATGGTTCAGATGGCCTTAGAAATCCCAAATTAAAAAGCTAATCTTCGATAATAATAAAGAAATTAATTTAAAATAGAGATAAAACCTTCAAATTTGGTAAAAGGCTTTTCTTTCCGCATGTTCCTGAAATGTGAGATCAATTGGAATGGTGGTTCAAGAATTTCCCATGAATCTCCCAATATCTAATAAGGATATCTTCAAAAATAATTAAGATAGAAACTTTAAATTTGATACACGAGTATTCTGTTTTACTTCCATTACGTCCCATTACGTGCGTCCCACACTTTTCCAAAGATCTAGCATATTTTCGAAATTAATAACAATAGTCTGAATCTGAAATTTGGAACACGAGTATTCTTCCCTTTTTGTTTTCTTATTTAACACTTTTATATTTTTAGAACGGTTATTATATTTTAACATGAAACATGTTATGTAGTATATTTTATAAATTAAAAACTAAAATAATGTTTATTTATTAAAAGAATGACTGAATTTCTTTTGTATTTTTACTTTTAGTATATCGTATATTTTATTGAAATATTACCATAGGTAATATATAATTAAGAATCGTTTATTCAACCAATATTTTGTTTTAAATTTATAAAATATAATACATAATATGTTTTATGGTAAAATTTTTAGTCTTTTAAAAATATAAGAGTGTTAAATAAGAACGGAAATAGGAAAAAACCCTCGTGTATCAAATTTAAAGTTTCAATATTTATATCAAGTTATTTTCTTTATTAATATGGAATATATGCTTTAAGTTCTTGGTACGCCAACTAGTATTCCAATTCATCCAAAATTTTATGGACACAAAGCAAATAAGAAAAACAAATGAGCCCAAAATAGTAAAGAACACCCATGTGCCGAGTTTGAAGCTTCTATATTTGTTTCAAGTTATTATCTTTATTAATTTCGAAGTTATGATTTTTTAAGGTCTTCGGAACTGTGTGGATTGTCCTCGACCCACAACACCGATTGGTTCTAAACTTCCAAGACATAAAGGAAATAGGAACAGGTATCCTGATACCTTATTTGTATATTCTATATAAATTGGTTTCGGAACTATGCTCTTTTGGGCTAAATTCGATCAAAAATTTTTAGTTTAAGTTATTACTGTTAACCTACGGCACAAATTTTATTAAGGTAGCGTCATTAGTTGTTGAGTAATCGTGATTTTTTATATATGTTCGTTAGCCCTTAATTATTATCGTCTGTGTCCGAAACTTGATTCGAATGCGGCAGTGCTTCAAAAAACCGCTGCGCTTCGTCTCTGCAAAATTCTTTAAGTACCATTAAATCATTATATTTTCCAGATGAAAGTGGAATTAGGCTAGTGTAAGAAGGCTTTAAATTTTGTGAACTGTTACAAGTATTTTTATATCTGATTATGTACGAATTCCATGGGCCGTTATATGTGTTTCTTAATTGGAATGTCCGACTGTGTTCCTTTGTTATGTAGATTTCAGAAATTGGCCTCGTTGCAAATGGAGATTTTTTTTTATAATGATTATTTTCCAAATAACTGCCCCAGTTTTTGAAAATATCTTGTTTACTTTTAATAATGACAAAGGGCGAGGGTTTGACCCGTGAAGATTTAACATGATCGTTCCATTCATCAGGCAATTCTATTTTAAGATTTTGTTTTATTAATCCCATATTTTTGTCACATTCCATGTAACTATGGCCTCGAACGGGAATGTTATTTTAAATTCCCGTTAGAACATTTTTATTTGTAATAGTCAAGTCAAGTCAATAAAAACAATTCAAAATTTGCCATATTAAAAAAAACTGACATTGATTGTTTTTTCCATTAAAACTGTGACATTGATTGTTCTTTCCCTGTACAGGAAATTTTGAACAGGCTAAAACTTTGATCTCGTTTGGTTTTACATTATTTATTGTTGATAGAACGAAAGATCTCATTTTTGCCTTTCCAATGATACCCATATTGCATTTTCGAAAAAAATTGACATTGATTGTTATTTGCCTGCACTCTTCAAATGAAAATATACTTATTTAAATTCAATTACTAAAGTGAAAAAATTTGAATTATTAAATTTTGTGATAAAAAGCTAATCCAAGCATAATATATTTAATAATTAAAATATTTGAAAATTGCAATTATTTTAAATTGATACCTAGTTTATGTACCTATTAGAAAAGCTTATAAACGCAAAATATGCAATAAATGTATTTCTAAAATACAATTACAAATTTAAACCTTTTCATATAATTCATTTAAATATAAAAATAAATTTTACATAAATGCAGTGAGTACTTTTGAACATAGCTGAACCACTACAATTAAGGCTAAATTTCGGGGACACATAGGAAATAGGAAATATATTCTTTGGCTTTGAAATTAAACTCGACCACAATCAATTCCCATGGTACTTTAATTACTAGTAACCTAGAGTTTAAATTTCATCAAAATAGCGGCATTATTTTTTGAGTTATGGTGTTTTTAAGAAATATATTTGTCAACCCTTGAACTTTTCAAGGGTTCCAGAACCCGAATCCATGGTACGATATCGCCCATATGCAATGCCCGTCATACTTTCAATACTAGTTAACTCTTGTACACAATTGGAACGTTCTATCTTAATTTTAAATTACAAGTTTTATTAATTTCAATGACAAGCTTTTACACATTGGGGGTCTAAGACAGGTACTGAACCACCACTCCAATTGATCCAAAATTAGAGGAACACGCAGGAAATAGTAAAGAACACCCATGTGCCAAATTTGAAGCTTCTACATTTGTTTCAAGTTACTATCTTAATTAATTTCGAAAAGGTTCTATCTTCATTGGTTTCGGAATTATGATAGTTTGGCCTAAATTCGATCAAAAAGTTCTAAGATCCGAAGCCATTGTTCAATCCTCACCGTACGCAATCGCCGCCGTAGTTTCGTTACCAATAACCTAAAGCACAAATTTCATGAAGATAGCGTCATTAGTTGTTGAGTTATCGTGATTTTTTATATATGTTCGTTAGCCCTTCGATCGATTAAATGGTCCAGAATCCGAACCTATGGGCCGATTTCGCCCATATGCAATCCTCACCGTACTTTCAGTCCTAGTAACCTACAGTAAAAATTTCATCAAGATAGCTTCATTATTTTTTGAGTTATCGTGCCTACGGACGGACGGACATGGCTATATCGACTCAGGAGGTCACGCTGATCACAAACTTTTCCATATCTAGTTCGCTTCCTTTGGGTGATTACAAACACCATACCAAAGTTAATATACCTCTTTACCTATTCTATATGTGTAGGGTATAATAAATAATACTAATGGCGTTACAATCATGAACTTTGAGATGTTGGTTACTAGTACTGAGACTATGGCGGCGACTGCGTACGAACGAGTTCGGATCCTAGAAGATTCTGATCGAATTTAAACCAAAGAAGCATAATTCCGAAACCAATTAAGGTAAAACCTTCAAATTTGGCATCAGTGCGCCTCTTTCTATTTCCTTAGTGCCCTTGAAATTTGGGACGAATTTGAGCAGTGGGTCGGGGACCAGCCACACAGTTCCGAACATTTTAAAGCATATTTTCGAATATATTAAAGATAGTAACTTGAAACAAATGCAGAAACTTCAAATTCGACACATGGGTGTTGATATTTCCTGCGTGTCCCTCTTATTTTGGATCAATTGGGGTGGTGGCTCAGTACCTCTCTCGGACCCCCAAGGTTTAAAAGCTTATCATCGAAATTAATAAAAATAGTAACTTAAAAAAAAAAAAAAAATTTCCAATTGTTTACGAAGGTTAACTAGTATGAAGGTATGGCGGGGACTACATATGAACGAAACCGGAGCATGATTGCGGGTTCTAGTACCTAATTTCAAGGGCTAACGAACGTATATATAAAAAAGTCTATAACTTAAAAACTAACGACGCTTTTTTGATGAAATTTACACTCTAGGTTAATAGTAATGAAAGTAAAGCGGGAATTGGTTCTGGGCGAGATCGTACAATGAGTTTGGATTCTAAAAGCTTTTGAGGCAAAACGAGTAAAATTTCGAAACAAAATAAGACAAAACCTGAAAACTTGGTGCACAGGTGTTTCTCTTTAATTGCTTTGTGTACGTGAAATTTTAAATTAATTGGAATGGCGGTTTTCGTACCACCCCCACTACGAGCGATACCTTAAAACATATATTGGAAATTAATAAACATAGTAACTTGAAATAAATATAGCACCTTTAAACTTGGTATAACGGTGCTTTTTCTTACTTCCTTTTTGCCCCCGAAATTTAGAATTAATTGTATTTGCGGTTCAGTTGCCTACTAAAAAATCCCAAAATTAAAAAGCTTAACTTTTAAATTAATAAAGATAGACACTTCAAATTTGATACACTGATTCCTATTCCCGTTATTATTTAACACGTTTACATTTTTAAAAGGTTAAACGTTTTATTATAAAACATATTATGTACGAGTTTTATATTTTTATAAATTAAAAACAAAATATTTTTTTAATAAACGACAAATTTTTTTTTTTTTTAATTTTTATACCCTACATCTATAGAATAGGTAAAGGAGTATATTAACTTTGGTATGGTGTTTGTAACCACCTAAAGGAAGCGAGCTAGTTATGGAAAAGTATATCTATTTGTGATCAGCGTGACCTCCTTAGTCGATATAGCCATGTCCGTCCGTCTGCCCGTCCGTCCGTAGACACGATAACTCAAAAAATAATGGAGCTATCTTGATGAAATTTTAACTGTAGGTTACAAGGATTGAAAGTACGGCGGATATTGCATATGGGCGAAATCGGCCAATGGGTTCGGATTTTGGACCTTTTAATCGATCGAGGGGCTAACGAACATATATAAAAAATCACGATAACTCATTAACTAATGACAGTATCTTCATCAAATTTGTGCTGTAGGTTACTAGTAATGAAACTACTTCGGGAATTGCGTAAGTTCGGAATTGAATCAGGTGTTCGGAACCTAGAATTTTTGATCGAATTTAGGCAAAACGAGCATAATTCCGAAACCAATGAAGATAGAACCTCCAAATTTGGTATCAGGGTATTCCTTCCTATTTCCTAAGTTTCTTGGAAATTTGGGCCCCATTGGAGTATTGGGTCGGAGACGAGCCACACCTTTCCCAAGACCTTAATACATATCTTTAAAATTAATAAAGATAACAACTTGAAAAAATGTAGAAGCTTCAAATTTGGCATCAAAGGTGTTCTTTACTATCTCTTGCGTGTCCCCCTAGTTTGGGATCAATTGGACTGGTGGTTCAGTACTCCTCTTAGACCTCCCAAGTTTTAAAAGCTTATAATCGAAATTACTAAAAATAGTAACTTAAAATTGAGATAGAAGGTTCAAATTGTGTACAAGGGTTAACTAGTACTATAAGTACAGCGCGGACTGTGTAAGAACGAAATCAGCCCAAGGGTTCGGATTCTGGACCTTTTAATCGGTTTTAGGGCTAACGAACATAATATGAAAAATCACGATAACTCAACAACTAATGACGCTATCTTCATGAAAATTGTGCCGTAGATTATTGGTAATGAAACTACGTTGGCGATTGCGTACGGTGAGGATTGGACAGTGGTTTCGGAACTTAGAACGTTTTGATCGAATTTAGGCCAAACTAGCATAATTCCAAAACCAATGCAGATAGAACCTCCAAATTGGGTATCAGGGTGTTCTTCCTATTTCCTCCGTGTCTTGGAAATTTGGGCTCCTTTGGAGTAGTGGGCCGGGAACCAACCACTCACTTCCGAGGACCTTAAAGCATATTTTCGAAATTAATAAAGATAGTAACTTCAAACAAATCTAGAAGCTTCAAATTGGCCCGGGGTGTTCTTTACTATTTTTTGCGTGCCCCCCTAATTTGGGATCAATTGGTGTTGTGGTTCAGTATCCCTTTTATACCCCCCCAAATGTGTAAAAGCTTATCATCGAAATTAATGAATCTAGTAACTTAAAATTAAGATAGAACCTTCCAATTGTGTACAAGTGTTAACTAGTATTGAAAGTATGACGTGGACTGCATATGGGCGAAATCCTACCATGGTTTCGGGTTCTGGAACCCTTGAAAAGTTCAACGGCTGACAAACAAATATCTTAAAAACACCATAACTCAAAAATTAATGCCGCTATTTTGATGAAATTTAAACTCTGGGTTACTAGTAATGAAAGTACCTTGGGAATTGGTACTGGTCGAGTTTGGTCAATGCGTTCGGATTCTAGAAGCTTTTGATCGATTTGAGGCCGAACGAGTATAATTTCGAAACCAAAGAATATATTTCCTATTTCCTATGTGTCCCCGAAATTTAGACTTAATTGTAGTGGTTCAGCTATGTTCAAAGGTACTTGTTGCATTTATGTAAATTTTATTTTTAAATTTAAATGAATTATATGAAAAGGTCTAAATTTGTAATTGTATTTTAGAAATACATTTATTGCATATTTTGCGTTTATAAGCTTTTCTGTTAGGTATATAAACTAACCTTTTAAAATATTGCAATTTTGAAAAATTTGGATTATTAAATATATTATGCTTTGATTAGCTTTTTAACACAAAATTTAATAATTAGAATTTTTTAATTTTAAAATTGAATTGGAATAAATATATTTTCATTTATTTCAAGTTTTTTTGTTTGTTAATATTTTTAAAAAGATAAATTAGGAAGAATTTGTAATGGTTTTTAATAGATAGTGTAATTAGAAAATGTTTTTAGTATTATAAAGTTAATTTGGGTAGCTATGTCTTACGATCAAATTAATAACAGATTTTATGGTGTTAAAATGACTTATGGATATGTTAATTAATTTGAACCAAATAGGTGTACGGTATTTCTAAGTCGGTTGCACCGACTGACTGGTTCTTTACTTTTTATTAACTCTAATTGAATTATTATCATAGCTAATATATAATTAAGAAATTTGTACGATACTTAAATTGTATTCAAAGATATTGATGTATGTAAAATTTATGTTTTTAATTCTTATTATATCATATATTTTTTTGAATTGTTACCATAGGTAATATATAATTGAGAAATTGTGTACGATACTTGCTGCATGTATGTTAAATTTATTTTTTTATTTAAATAAATTATATGAAAAGTTCTCAATTTGTAATTCTATTTTAGAAATACGTTTATTGCATATTTTAAGTTTGTAAGCTTTTCAAATAGGTACATAAACTAACATGGATTAGCTTCTTGTAACAAAATTTAATAATTCAAATTTTCTCACTTTTGTAATTGAATTGGAATAAATGTATTTTAATTTATTTCCGGTTTTTTGTTTTTTAATATTTTAAATAGATAAATTAATAAGAATTTGTAATATTTTTGAAAATATAAAGTAATTAGATAATGTTTTTAGTATTATAAAGTTAATTGTTTAGCTATGTCTTACTAACAAACTAATAAAAGCTTTTATGGTTTTAAAATCAAAGTGACTTATGGACTTCTCATTAATTTGAACCAAATAGGTGTAGGGTATTTTTAATTCGGTTGCACCGACTGACTGTTTCCAGAATCACATCAAGCTCTTGTGCGACTCTGACTGCAACTGCACTGGAATCACTATATGTTATACCTCCACCGATTTCAATATCTTTGTTAATTCCCCTTTGTTTAAATTTTTCCTTTTTTATTCTATTTTACAATATCTGATCCTTGAGCAACTGGTTTTCATTTTTTAATTTAATATTTTGCTCTATTATGCTATCTAAATATTCTTTAAGCTCCTTAACATCATTTTGTAACTAATGCAATCAGATTGTTGAGATTTTTGATTATTTAGTATTTGGTGCAGCTTATGATTTATAGACTCAGCTGACCACAAATCAATATTTATCAGGATAATGAGAGAATTCGCGGATATCTTCAATTTCCAATCCAATACACTGACCACAGAACCAATTACTGCAGTTTCTATCACACTCAAGTCCTTCATGTATTCGTGGATTAATTTTTTTTTTTTTTCATTGATAGCAAGTGCAGCTATTATATATGTTTGTCATTTTGTTTTCTTTTAATATTTGAATATTTCTTATTTTAATAATATAATATTAAATTATTAATATTATACCCTAAACTTATAAAATAGGTAAAAGGGTATATTAACTTTGGTATGGTGTTTGTAACCACCTAAACGAAGCGAGCTAGATATGGAAAAGTATATATATTTGGGATCAGTATGACCTCCTAAGTCGATATTGCCATGTCCGTCCGTAGGCACGATAACTCAAAAAATAATGGAGCTATCTTGATGCAATTTCAACTGTTGGTTACTAGGACTGAAAGTACTATGGGGATTGCCAATGGGCGAAATCAGCCCATGCGTTCGGATTCTGGACCTTTTAATCGGTCCAAGGGCTAAGGAACATATATAAAAAATCATGATAACTTAACAACTAATGACGCTATCTTCATCAAATTTGTGCTGTAGGTTACTAGTAATGAGACTAAGGCGGGGATTGCCTACGATCGATATTGGACCATCGGTTCGGAACCTAGAACTTTTTGATTGAATTTAGGACAAACTGACATAATTCCGAAACCAATGAAGAAAGAACCTCCAAATTTGGTATCAAAGTGTCTCTTTCTTTTTCCTAAGTGTTCTTGAAATTTGAAACCAATTGGAGTAGTGGGTTGAAGACCAGCCACACACTTCCGAATACCTCAAAGCATATTTCCGAAATTAATAAAGATAGTAACTTCAAACAAATTTAGAAGTTTCAAAATTGGAACATGGGTGCTCTTTACTATTTCCTGTGCGGTTCCTCTAATTTTGGATCAATCAGAGTGGCGGTTCAGTACCCCTCTTAGACCCCCCAATGTTTAAAAGCTTATTATCGAAATTAATGTAAATAGAAACCTTAAATTTGATACACGAGGGTTCTTTCTTATTTCCGTTTTAATTTAACACTTTTATATTTTTAAAAGGCTAAGAATTTTCCATAAAACATATTTAGTATAATATTTTATAAATTAAAAACCATAGGTGATATATAATTAAGACATAGTGTACAATACTTAAGCTATATGCAAAAGTACTTGCTGCATTTATGTAAAATTTAATGTTATATTTAAATAAACAATAGGAAATGTTCTAAATTTGTAATTATATTTTAGAAATACATTTATTGCATATTTTGCGTTTATAAGCTTTTCTAATAGGTACATAAACTAGGTATCAATTTAAAATAATTGCAATTTTCAAATATTTTAATTATTAAATATATTATGCTTGGATTAGCTTTTTATCACAAAATTTAATAATTCAAATTATTTCACTTTAGTAATTGAATTTAAATATTATTTTCATTTATTTCAAGTTTTTTGTTTTTTAATATTTTTAAATAGATAAATTAGTAAGAATTTGTAAATAAATTATAAAAGTAATTAGAAAATGTTTTTAGTTTTATAAAGTTAATTTGGTTAGCTACGTCTTACGTTCAAACTAATAACAGCTTTTATGGTTTTAAAATGACTTATAGACTTCCCATTAAATTTGAACTAAATATGTGTAAGGTATTTCTAAGTCGGTTGCACGGACTGACTGTTTTTTTAATTGTTTTTTTTTTTTGGCTTATATGAGCAAGATAAATTAACTGGCGCCCGAGCAGGGACCCGTTTAGAGGTAATTAAATTAGTGAAGTTTAACTAAATTAAAAATCTAACGCAAGATCACTAAAAAATTTAAAAAATATTTTTTAATAAAAATAAAAATCAAAAAACTAGTACTAATATAAAATAATTAAAAAACAATAAATAAAGAAACAAAATTAAAATAACATAAAATAAAAGAAAAAACAGGCCTAAAAAATAATTAAATAAAATTACACAAAAAAGAAATAAAAAATTTATAAAAAAAAAAATATAAAAAACGAAAAACTTGGTACCAAGAAACTAAAATAAAAATAAAAAATAATCATTTAATGATTAAAATTAGGTAAATCAAATAAAGTTTTAAATAAAAACACTACTTGTATCACGTTTTAAGAAGAAATCCAGTTTAAGGGGTGGAAATGAAGCCCCTTAGTAGAAAAATCAAGAAACTTTTCAAACTGGAGTCACCATCGAGGGAAAATTAATATCGCAGAAGCTTTGTTGACAGCCGCCAACTCCGCTGGAAAAAATCAAAGCGGACGGTCACCTAATGGACTTAATAAGATCAATTATGCAAATATTGTATTACTCAAGATCATACCTCATCAACATCGAACTGGGAGTAGCAAAACTCCAACAAGGAAATTACAGACTCATACACATAACCGATCTCAGTGTAATTAAAAATTCTTTAAATTATTTGAAGTCAGTGATGTCAGACGAAAATGTCAAAGCTCATCCATCACATCAATATCTCCAGTACGAGACACTACAAATCCAACAATATCTAAATGAAAGCAGACCTCGGAGAGTAAAAAAATCACACAACTTTCTAGGAAGCGCATGGAAATGGATTGCAGGATCACCGGACCATGACGACTTTATTATGATAAAAAAAAACATGAATAATTTACTAGAAAACAATAATAAATAAACTCCATAATTATAGAATTACCCATATTGCAAATCAAATTTTAGATAATATCCAAATAGAAAAAAAAATTAAATAATCAAAACGCCATTAGAATACAAAGTAAATTTAAAATAATTAAGGATGAAATTGTAAATATAAAGTATGCCATACACTGGGCAAAAACTGGTATTATAAACCCCATATTATTGTCTAAATCCGAAATAGAAACTAAAGTTCTAGATAATGAAAATTTTCCTTACAGTAGTTCGTAAGAAGCATTAGATCTCGCTAATATTAAAATTATAACAAATGAAACTTGCTGTTAAAATTAGATTTTGAAAATGTATTAATAAATGAAAATGTATGGAATAAAAGGAAATTGTAGAAAAATAAATAAAATATTTATATGTAACAAACAAAACATTGAAATTGTAAATTTTACTTGCACAAAGAGACATATAGAAGGGAAAAATTCGCAATGCAATTTAATCAACAGTATTCAAATCCCGTACTTAGATGAAATCGCCAGTGACATGGTCCTACTAAACGACTTCAACGGAATAACTCGATTCAACCAGGAAAATAGAACAATAGAGATAAACAATCAATTTTTCACACCAATAGAGACTTCTACAACTAAAATCTTACCACCAATTCTTGCAACCGAAAATAATGGAAGGAGAATTACATCAACATTTATCATTGGAGTTTTTAAACGAGATACACATCAACAACACAAGGGAAATTCTCTTACATTATCATACCTGTTCTACTAGCAATCGGAATAATTATGATACAAAAGAAAGGGGTTAGATTTATAGTCAACAACAACAACGAGGAGCATGACAACAAGGAAACAACTACAAATTTGAAGGAAGATAAGACCATTCACATCAAGCCGATTAAAATAACAGAAGAACATACAAAACCAACCATAGTAAAGAGATGTTCCATTATGGAAAGCCAAATAGGGACATTTGGTCTTAAGAGGGGAAGAGTTAACAACCGTTAACCTTTCCTGTTAAATTAAAAATTTTTTTTTTAAATTTTTTTCTAAATAAATTGTTCACACGGTTTATTTTTTGTTATCAAATTTAAAATTAAACTTTTTTTTTCGTAATATCAATTTCAATAATTTCAAATTAAGAATTTTTTTGATAATTTTGTAACATAAAAAAATCATTGTAAAATTATTTGTAGTATCTGTAAATTAAATAAAATAAAATTAAATAAAATAAAAACTTATTATAATTAAAAATAAATATCCTCATTTTTTTTTTTTTCTGGCTTATATGAGCAAGTAAAAATAACTTACATTTTATAAGCAGCATTATTGCATATTGCATTATAACTGTGCAAGAATTCCGACTTTCAGTTAGAATACATTTACTTATTTCATTTAAAAATTTATTAATAGTATCTGCCGTCTCATTTTCATAACTGTTTTCCTGCCATTTTTCTTTAAAACGTAAGTAATAGTTTAAGTTTTTTGGTCATTATTATTATACCCGTGCATACATATATGAACATCGGGTATATTAAAATTACTCCTCCGTTTGTAACGCATCGAAATAGATGAGCTAGATATAATGTCAGGGGTACGTATCGAATCAGCATCGAAAAGTGAATCGATCTAGCTATGTGTGTCCGTCGGACGGACGTGTGTCAGCACGATAACTCAAAAACTATAAGAGCTAGAGTTCCGAAACTTTCACAAAGTAATTTTTAGACAATTTGTAGGTTCCCTATTGTTTTTGGTTAAAATCGGACAAAGCTTCGGGTAGCTGCCATACAAATTTTTTGAAATTATATGAATATTTTCAAAACTAATAACTAAATAGAAACCAAATATAAAAACAGACAAAATGCAGTCAAACTATTAATGGCTTCATGGTGTAGTGGTTAGAACATGCGACTAGTAGTCAAAACGTCTCGATTCGAACCAGGCTGGGGCAAAAAAATGGGGTATATTAACTTTGGTATGGTGTTTGAAACCACCCAAAGGAAGCGAGCTAGATGTGGAAAAGTATATATATTTGTGATCAGCGTGACCTTCTGAATCGATATAGCCATGTTCGTACGTCCGTCTGTCCGTCCGTAAGCACGATAACTCAAAAAATAATGGAGCTATCTTGATGAAATTTAAACTCTGGGTTACTAGGATTGAAAGTACTGTGGGTTCAGATTCTGGACTTTTTAATCGGTATAAGGACTTTCGAACATATATAAAAAATCACGATAACTCAACAGCTAATGGCGCTATCTTCATAAAATTTGTGTTGTAGAGTACTGGCAATGGAACTGCGGCGCTGATTGTATACGGTGGGTAATGTACAATTGGTTCGGAACTTAGAACTTTTTGATTGAATTTAGGCCAAACCAGCATAATTCCGAAACCAATGAAGATAGAACCTCCAAATTTGGTATCAGGGTGTCCTTTCTATTTCCTTAGTTTCCTTGAAATTTGGAACAAATTGGAGTAGTAGGTTGAGGACCAGCCCCACAGTGACATGGGTGCTCTTTACTTTACAAATTTGTGACATGGGTGCTCTTTACTATTTCCTGCGCGTTCCCCTAATTTTGGATAAATCAGACTGGTGGTTCAGTATCACTCTTAGACCCCCCAAGGTTTAAAAGCTTATCATCCAAATTAATAAAAATAGTAACTTAAAATTAAGATAGAACGTTCAAATTGTGAACAAGGGTTAACTAGTATTGAAAGTATGACGGGGACTGTATATGTACCATGGTTTCGGGTTCTGAAACCTTTGAAAGTTCAAGGGCTAACGAACATATATCTTAAAAGCCGTATAACTCAAAAAATAATGACGCTATTTTGATGAAATTTAAACTCTGGGTTACTAATAATGAAAGTATTATGGGAATTGGTTCTGGTCGGTGAGTTTTTGTTCGATCTGAGGCCAAACGAGCATAATTTCGAAGCCAAAGAATATATTTCGTATTTCCTATGTGTCCCTGTAATTTAAAGGTACTTGCTGCATTTATGTAAAATTTATTGTTATATTTAAATGAATTATATGAAAAGTTCTAAATTTGTAATTATATTTTAGAAATACATTGATTGCATACTTTGCGTTTATAAGCTTTTCTAATAAATACATAAACTAGCAATTTAAAATAATTGCAATTTTGAAAAATTTTAATTATTAAATATAGTATCTTTTTATCACAAAATATAATAATTCAAATTTTTTCACTTTTGTAATTGAATTGAATTAAATATATTTTCATTTAATTCAGGTTTTTTTATTTTTTAATATTTTTAAATCGATAAATCAGTAAGAAGTTGTAATATTTTTTTATAGATAGTCTAATTCGAAAATGTTTTTAGTATTTTAAAGTGAATTTGGTTAGATATGTTTTACGACCAAAGTAACAACAGCTTTTATTGTTTTAAAATGACTTATGGACTTCCCATTAAATTTGAACCAAATAGGTGTAGGGTATTTCTAAGTCGGATGCACCGACTGACTGTTCTCTACTTGTTTATCTGTTCTCTTTTTAATTAAAATTAAATCTGTATTTATTTTATGTCTGAGAAATTTTATTATATAGAAAATTTGACAGAAAACTCTCATTTATATTATAAATTTTTAATTTTTTTTCGACATTGTTATAACAAAATTCAAAACAATTAAAGCAATACAATTGATACTATAGCAACTATAACAATTTTGAAAAAAAATTAAGATAAACAAAAAATCGATGGCTTAGTGGTTAGGACGTCGGCCTTTTAATTAAAAAGCGTGGGTTCGAATCTCGTTCAGAGCATATTTGTTTTTGAAATTCATGTTTTTTTTTAATTCATCTTTTTTTCTATTAATTTTTTTTTAATTAAATATAAAAAACAAATATTTTGAATTTTCTGTCAAACAGTTCAATTGCAATATATGAAATGCTTATTTATTTGATACATAATAGTGAGTACGTATGGGAATCTAAAAGTTGTCAAGGGCAAATATAATCTTCCTCGTTTTTTATAGTATTATATAATAATTTCCATAGTTATCTAGAGTCATTCCCTGCTTTTTCAATACTTTTAATAATATGTTTATTTTTAGCTTCCTTAATTAATTTAGCTTCTTTCATTTTGAATAGCATATATTTTAATCTTTTTATACCCTATACATATGAAATAGGAAAAGCGTACCGTAAAGTTCTGAATACAGTACCCAACCCCCAAAAATAAATTTTTATTAAAATTTTTTATTAAAGTAATAATAAAAATTATAAATCTTAGATAAATAACTCATTTACCTACTTTATCTTTTTTATCTATACTACCTTACCTTATTACAATTTTGTTTTAAATAAATCTCATTATTTTATAAATAAAGTCAATAATTTTATCAAAACAAATTAGGTAGGTAGTTATTCGTTTCACTGTTCTTCTATGTATCTCCGCTGCGGGAAAATTGGTACGCACTCTTATTATACTAAAAGGATAAAAAAAAATTCAAAAAGTAAATTTGCCAAAAGAAATCGATCTTTGTGTTAGTTTGGGTGGTTCGATGACCACAGATTTAATGTTACGTTGGATGAAAACGTGTTTCCTTAAAGAGAAAAGTTTTTTTGGTATTGAAAAGTTACTTTTAATAATGGATTCTTATGGTTGCCATTTAATGGATGAAGTGACAAAAGAACTAAAGAAGCTATGCAATGCAGAGTCAATCATAATACCTCCAAAAACTACATCATTTTTACAACCATTGGATGTTTCAATTAACTATCCATTTAAAAATTTTATGAGAGCTGCTTGAAATGATTGGCTTATAAATGGTAAAGAGGAATTTACAAAAAAAGCATACAGGAAAAAACCGACTTATCAAGATATTGTTGATTTTACATCTTCAGCTTTAAAACAAATTTCGCCAGAAATAATTGAAAGGTCATTTAAGTGTTGCGGAGTTGGAGAGTTTGGAAAAGAAATATGTTTAGAAAAATTAAATAGTCGCCTTCAAAACATTCTTAAATCATAAATCAAATATTTCTGAAATCCAAACCGAACCAAATAATACAACTTATGAGCTGGTCGGGGTTGATGAAGCTAATGCAAACTTAGCGAATTTTGATGATGATATAGAAACTATTGATGAACGTGTAATTGATAATCAGACTTCTTCTGATGATGATGAATATATCAGCGAAACTTCCAGTGAAGTTGATACACAGGAGCTTTTCGAATTGGTTTAAATGGCTAATAAGTAATAGTTTAAAAAATTATTTCAAAAATTTAATCAGACTATATCTTAATAAATGTATCTAGTTTTTCTATTATTAATTAATTAATGTATATTTGCAGATTTTTTTTTATTATTAATAAGCTATGTATATATATTTTTTTATTTTGAATAAGTAATATAGTTATTTTGTTTTGTGAATTATACTAATTGCTTTAACTTTATTTTCCATAATACATTCCCTATCATATATAATTTTTTGTTGTTCCGAATAGTGTACCCGGGTATAGAAAACTAATTAATGTACCCGGGTATACTAATTGGATTTATTATTTTTTCAGAATATTGCCATTTTACAATTAGAGTACCCGGGTATTGTATTCAGAACTTTACGGTATATTAATTTTGGCATGGTGTTTGTAACCACCTAAAGGAAGTGAGCTAGATATGGAAAAGTATATATATTTGTAATCAGCGTGACCTCCTGAGTCGATATAGCCGAAGGCGCGATTACTCAATAATTACTGCAGCTATCTTGATGAAATTTTTACTGTAGGTTACTAGGACTTAAACTACGGCAGGGATTGCATATGGACGAAATCAGTCCATGGGTTCGAATTCTGGACTTTTTAATTGTTCTAAGGGCCAAGGAACATATTTATTTATTTATTTATTTATTTATTATAATGCTTAACACAAACTGTTTACAAAAAAGCTTACAAATAACAATTCAAATTATACAATTAAAATCAATATAAAAAATTACATATTTGACTAATTATAAATATGTTCAAACTAAAATTAAAATTAAAAGTTAAAAATTATAAACTTTACATTACTACAAGAAAAACAAAACAAAAATAATATATAAAACAAATAAGGATAACTCAGCAACTAATGGCGATGCAATCATGAATTTTGGGATGTAGATTACTAGTAATGAGACTATGGCGGGGTTTTGCGTACGAACGAGTTCGGACCATGGCTTCGGATCCTAGAAGTTTTTTCGAATTTAGGCCAAACAAGCATAGTTCCGAAACCTATGAATATAAAACTTTAAAATTTGGTATCAGTGTGCCTCCTCCTATGTCCTTAGAGTTCTGGAAATTTAGGACCAATTGGAGCAGTGGGTCGGGGACCATCCACGCAGTTCTGAAGACTTTAAAGCATATCGTTGAAATTATTAAAAACTAGGAAGAGTGTAGTACAGTAGACTGTGTCAACTCTGGGATACCCGTATGACCGAAACATATACATTATATCATCCGGTTATTTACTTTTGGCAAAATTTCAAACATACAACTTTATTAGGTGTAGTGTAATGCTCATATAAAAGAAGAAGTTGTATGGCAGCTACTCGAACCCTCTGCGGTAAAACAACCAAATTTTGTATTAACTTGGGCCATTACACTATACTATTTTTGGCAAAATTTCAGGCACCCAGCTTCAATAGTTACAGAGAAATGCTCATTTAAAAAACGAAGTTGTATGGGAGGTATTCGAAATAGCGCAATAAAAAAAAACTAATTTTTCAAGATCCTAGCTCCTTTTGTTTCTGAGTTATCGTGCGGACGGACGGACAGACGGACGGACATACGTAGTTAAATCGATTTAGTTTTTGATTCTGATCCGATCCATACACTTGAGTCTACATCTACCCCCCTCCTTCTCAGTCACAAACGTAATGGCAAATTTATTATACCCTTTGATTATTATAGTCATACGGGTATAAAAATAGCTTAAAATTAAGATAGAACGTTCCAATTGTGTACAAGGATTCACTAGAATTGAAAGAACGGCGCGGACTGCATATAGGCGAAATCCGACCATGGGTTTGGATCCTGGAACTTTTTCATCGAATTTAGGCCAAGCGAGCATGATTCCAAATTCAAATAAGTTAGAACCTCCAAATTCGGTATCAGGGTATTCCTTGTCTCTTCCCTTAGTGTCCTCGAAAATTGGAACCAATCGAAATAGTGGGTCGGGGGCCATCCTCATAGTTGCGAAGATTTTAAAGCACATTTTCGAAAATATTAAAGTTAGTAACTTCAAAAAAATGTAGAGGCCTACGTGGAGGCCAGGTAACCTCTCAAGTTTGAAAAGCTTATAATCGAAATTAATAAAAATAGTAACTTAAAATTAATATAGAAGGTTCCAAATGTGTACAAGGGTTAACTGGTATTGAAAGTATGACTGGGATTGCATATGGTTGAATCGTACCATGGTTTCGGGTTCTGGAACTTTTGAAAAGTTCAAAAGCTAACAAACATATATCTTAAAAACACCATAACTCAGAAACTAATTATGTACGCTATTTTGATGAAATTTATATTCTAGGTTACTAGTAATGAAAGTACCATGGAATTGGTTCTTGTCAGGTTCATATTCTAGAAATTTTTGATCGAACTCAAGTCAATCTAGTATAATTTCGAGCCAAAGAAGATAGAACATTATACTTGGGGCGCATGTGTTTCTTCTTATTTGTTTTGTGTACGTGAAATTTTGGATGAATTGGAATAGCGGTTTGCGTATCACCCTCACTACTCCCAAGACCTTAAAGCATAATATATTCGAAATTAATAGAGATAAAAAAATCAAATTTGATACACTATTTCCTGTTTCCTTTCTTATTTAACACTTTTATGTTTTTAAAGGGCTAAGAGTTTTACTGTTAAACATATTATGTATTATATTTTATAAATTAAAAACTAAATATTTTTTAATAAACGACGAATTTTTTTTTTGTATTATATTTTTATTATTTCATATCTATATTTTGTTGAATTATTACCATAGGTATTCAACAAAGAAATTGTGTACGATACTTTAGTTGTAAAATTTATTTTTGTATTAAAATTAATTAAATGAACAGTACTAAATTAATCATTGTATTTTAGAAATGCATTTATCGCATATTTTGATAATTAAATTTTGTGATAAAATGCTAATGAAAGCAATAATGGTTTTAACTAACTTTAAATTAAAATCATGAAATTATATAAACTTTTATATTTATATTATTACATATTAATATTTCTTTCGAATAACTTTAAGTTTAATTATATAGAACATTAAAAAATAAGTAAATTAAGAGAATAAATTTAAAAATTATTGAAAATTGAAATAATTAGCAAAGGGTACTAAATCATTCAACAGTAAATGCACTACAGCCTCCTGAAAATCCTGAAAAGGAGTAATTGCTGCATGTATTTAAAATTTTTTATAATTGGATAAAAGTTTTAAATATGTAATTTTATAATTGCATTTTACGACTCCATTTATCTCGACTTTATTTGTTGTTTAATATTTTTAAATAGATATAAATATTAGTAAGAACTGCTATTACTTTTAAATTGATGAAATAATTAGAAAATGTTTTTAGTATTATAAAAAAAATTTGGTTAGCCATGTCTTACGGTCAAACTTATAAAAGCTTTTATGATTTTAAATTGACTTATGGACTTCCCATTAAATTTGAACCAAGTAGGTGTAGGGTATTTCTATGTCTGGCTGTTTCTTTACTTGTTTGAATATTGTTTGGATCTTTTATGTGTCCCTATATGACGGATTAACTGATTTTAAGTTTTTCAAATATAATTGGTGTAATCCAGCTATTATTTCTAGTTCTGACAGTTACTGTTTTAGTACACAATTCTTTCGCTTCCTGTATTGTTTTAACAAGTGTATCAATATCCATAATGTTTGTATTTTCTACTTTATTTTTTACGATGTTACGCATTTGAATGTAGTCTGTTTTATTTATAGTACAGTTTTGCATATGTATTTTCTTAAAATTTAGTGTTTTGATTGATGTTACGGCTATTTGGTGATCAGATAAACTGTTATCCTTTATTGTGAAAGAAACCTGATATCTTTCATTGAAGTTTGTTATTATATGATCTATTAGAGTTTTAGATTGAGGTGTATTTCGTGTTCTTTGTATATTATATACCTCTCTGGATATTATATACCTCTCTGGATATTATATACCTCTCATTAAGTATATATCCAGAAGTAGCTATCATATCTTTGTATCTTATTAGTAAGTTAGTATTATCAAACAAATGTAAGTTAGTATCAGCAAATATTACGTGGTTTGAATTATCCTTCATTTTAGTTTATAAGTTTTCTATAAATAAATTGCTGTTTTCCGCTGAAGCTTTATAGAATGTTCCAATTTTTACACTTGGTTGAGAGTTTAGGATTTCAATTACCATATAGTTATACAAGTATCTTTCATTTTTAAATACTACATTAAAGGGTACGTTATCCTTTAAGAAACAAATTTGCTGTACCTCCTCCCCTTTTTTCTTTTCTGCAGTTATAAACCGCTTTAAAATTGAGAATTTATGTATATTGTTACATCATTTTATAACAACTATTTAACATAATCATATCAGACGTAACCCTACACCTTAAAATATTAGAATGGGAACTTAAACTACCTTTAATTCACATACAAAAAAATCACGGTGTAATCACACATTAAGAATTAAAATAATAATTTTAAGTCAGTATTAAGCCAGATCTCGTAAGGTGAAAATAAAATAAATAAAGTATAATTATAATTATTATAAAAACGAGGAAGAGTGTAGTAGAGTAGACTGTGTCAACTCTGGGATACCCGTATGACCCTAATATATACATTATACCATCCGGTTAATTACTTTTGGCAAAATTTCAAACATACAGCTTTATTAGGTGTAGTGTAATGCTCATTGAAAAGAAGGAGTTGTATGGCAGCTACTCGAACCCTCTGCAGTACACCAACCAAATTTTGCAGTAACTTTGGTCATTACACTAAACTATTTTTTGCAAAATTTCAGACACCTAGCTTCATTAGGTGTAGTGTAATGCTCATATAAAAGAAGGAGTTGTATGGCAGCTACTCGAACCCTCTGCAGTAGAACACCCAAATTTTGCAGAAACTTTGGCCATAAAACTAAACTACTTTTGGCAAAATTTCAGACACGCAGCTGTAATAGGTTCAGAGCATTACTCATATAAAAAAAAAAGTTGTATGGCAGCTACCCGAACCCATGGACCAAAATGGCTGGATTTAAATAGCGATGACGGCTCTTGCGAAAAAACGAATTTGTGAAAATTTCAAGATCCTAGCTCCTTTAGTTTTTGAGTTATCGTGCGGACGGAAGGACAGACGGACGGACGGACATACTTAGCTAAATCGATTTATTTTTCGATTCTGATCCGATCCATACACTTGACTCTATATCTACCCCCCTCCTCCTCTGCGTCACAAACGTAATGGCAAAAAAAAAAAAAAATATATAAATTTATTATACCCTTTGACTATATAGTCATACGGGTATAATGACTATATAGTCATACGGGTATAAAAACGAACAAGGAGTTTTTATTTAATCCTATAACTGGCGCAGTCGTTAAAGGTCGAGTGACAAAGATTTAGCTGACCGTTCGAACCTCAAACCCATTTTATATTTTGAAATAAATATTTGGCATAAATAATTTAAAAAAAGTAATAAAAAAAAAAAAAAAGACTAAAGAACATTTTAAGTTCGAAACTTTTATAAAAAAAAAATAATAAATTTTATAGAATTTTTGTGACTTATTTTGAATTGAGTGCTAATTTTTAAAGAGCTAAACAAAAAGAAAACTAAAGCAAAAATACAAAAATAATAACTACCTATTTATAATATTTCGAAAATTCTATAAAAACTAAAAAATAAATAAAGCTTAGTGCTGCAAATAAAAGAATAGATAGTTGTGCATTTTTTTTTACCTACATTGGCTAAATATACCCAGATTCCAAATCATTATACAAAAATCATCAGATCATCTAAAAAAAAAAGCAGAGTCAACATTATCAGCTCATCATACATTCAACTCACATCTCCAAGGTTAAGGTCAAGTTCACCGTATTTTTTCAAGGTAGGAAATTTAATTAGAAATAAATACTAAATAAGAAATAATTAAAAAAAAAAAAAACAAAACATGTTATGTATACATGGATTAAAAAAAAGTTTATTTTTAATTTTAAGCTTAGAATAAATTTTGTTATTTAAAAAACAAATACATACATAAATAAAAAAAAACAGAGAAAAAAAAATCAATAGTTTTTTAAGATTAAATTGATTTCTTTCTAATATCTTCTGTTCTAGGTTTTCAAAATTTTTTAAAATTCTAATTTTGAAAAGAAAAATTGAAAGATAGTTTTAAATTGAATTTTACAAAAATTTTATAAGTTTAATGGATGATAACTTAGAACATTAAATAGGAATTAAAATTGTTTAATTGAGTAAATTCCATAATTTTAAATTTTAAATAAAAAAAAATTTTTTTTTCAAATATTTCAAATAAATAATTTAATAAAAAAAAAAAAACAAATTTTTTTAAACAAACATTGTTAATCAACAAATACTTCTTGATAATAGTTCTTCTCTATTGAATTAAAAAAAAAAAAAAAAAAATGGACAATTTATCAGAAATCACAATCTTTAACTTATTAGTTAAAAGTGTAGCACAGGTTGCACCATTTGATGGTGACAAAAGAAATCTCACAGACTTCATTAATAGAATGGAATCTTTTATCCCCATAATTGAAACTCTGACCGAAAACCAATTTAAAAAACTGCTTTTAGGACATATTCAGGATAGAATTGTAGGGCCAGCAAAAAACACTCTCCTTGTAAACGGAACACCTGAAACGCGGAGGCATTTTAAAACTATTTTGATTAGAAATCATGGCGAATTAAAACCTATATCTAAACTAATAGAAGAATTAACTTTAGTTAGATTTACCACTACAATAAAAAGCTTCTATAACAGAATTAACGTTTTACTTTGTAGAATTAACAGTGCTTACCTACTTAAAGATAACGTAGATCCCGATCAAATAGAAATTAATAAGCGGCTAGCCTTAAGAATTTTTAAAGATAATTTACCAGAACCAGTTCGTGGTATAATCATTAACAGAGATCCAACTACTCTATTTGACGCTTATAATATTATTGCAAGCAATGGATACTCTAACTTTTCTGGCATAAATAACAATAACAATGTACAAATGAGCCAATATAATAATTTTGGTAATAGCCGTAGGAACTTTCACTCTAACTCCAATCATTGTAATAACCGACATTATGTGTCTAATAATCCTGCAAACAACACCTACAATCAAAATTTTCAATTAAGTAACCATCCAAACTATCACAACAATCGTAATTCATTTAATTCTCAGCAACAAAATATTAATAGGTCAAACCAAAACCGATCCAATCGTTCTAGAAACTATAATAATAATAACGATAATTCCAATTATAATCGTAGTAGAATAACTCAAAATAGAAATCAAAATTTTGAAGCAATGGATATTTCATTAAATATTAATAATAATAAAACTATGAGCCAAAATTTTCAAACAAACGCCCCAGACAACTACCCTATATAATAGTTAAAACCCAAATCAAAACTTTAAAATTCATTTTAGAAACAGGTGCCGAAATAAGTTTAATCAACACCAAAATATGTAGTCCCAAATGGAAACCAAAGATCAACCCCGTAACTCTCAAAGTCCTTAATAGAAACGTTCCATCCAACATCAAATGCACATTTCCCTTGTTTGAAATATTCAATAGAAAAGATTATTATGTGGAATTTTTAGAATTCCCTATCCACCATTATTTTGAAGGAATTATCGGCAATAATATTCTGGCATCTCTAGACGCCATTATAAATTATAAGGAACGTTTACTTATAACATCAAATGCTAAAATTCCTTTTTTTCCGAATAATTGTGAAGAATTTTATTATGAAAATAGTAACAAAAACGAACCCTTAAATATTTTTATTTTTGGTTGTGATCTCGAAGCTAGGAATAATTTTAAAATTAAAAACCGCCGCGGATTTAAGCAACAAAGACGTTGCTAAAATAAACTCACTTTTGAGTTGTTTTAAAGATGTTTTTTATCAAGAGAATAGTAAACTGTCTTTTACGAGCGAAGTTAAACACAGAATCATTATAAAAAATAATTTACCAATTTATTCGAAAGGATATAGGTATCCCGAAATTCACAGAGAGGAAGTAGAGAAGCCAAATCATCGAAATGTTGAAACAGGGAATTATTGTCAATAGCAATTCTCCATACAATGCTCCTATCTGGGTTGTCCGTAAGAAAATGGACAATTCCCAAAAGCAAAAATGGAGAATTGTAATAGACTATCGTAAGTTAAATGATAACACTATTGACGACAAATTTCCAATGCCAAATATTGAAGATTTATTTGGAAAACTGGGAAATTGCAGATACTTCTCAACTATCGATCTGGCCAAAGGATTCCATCAGATCGAAGTCCATCCAGACGATCGCTCTAAAACTGCTTTCTCAACAGTAAACGGGCACTTTGAATTTACCCGAATGCCGTTTGGCTTAAAAAATTCGCCATCTACCTTCTATAGGTTAATGAACCACATTTTAAGAGATTTCATTAACAAAATCTGTGTCGTCTATTTAGATGATATACTGATATTCTCTGCTTCTCTCGAAGAACATATTCTATCATAAAAAAAAGTTCAGAAGTGCAGAATTGTCAACCAACTATTTAGGCCACATAATCACCCAGGGAGGTATAAAACCAGACCCAAATAAAATAGTAACCATACAAAAAATTCCATTCAGTTAACCCACAAACAGATAAAATCGTTCTTAGGGCTAAGATACGCTAAGATAGCATATCCTCTTATAAAATGCCTAAAGAAAGATGGAATCAAAGGGAAAGATGACATTATAGCGGATGGACTCAGTCGTCTTCCGTACAATAACAACCAAGATACAATAACACCAAATAAAGAAAACTCATTTCTGCAATTTACGAACGAAATAAATTCTAGATAACTCGATTTTGATATTATTGTCTAGTATTAAACTAATAGATATTTCAAATGAAAACGACAAAGTCGAAATTATAAAAAAAGAGCATGTTAGAAACAACCACAGGGGAATAAATGAAGTATTTTTGGAATTAAAACATATCTATTATTTTCCAAATATGCTTAGCGTGATAACCAAATTTATTAATAATTGTCCAACCTGTATTCTAGCTAAGCACGACAGACAACCTCCAAAACTACTCTTTGAAATTACAGAGTCTCCCCACAAAATCAACAACATAATCCACATGGACATTTGGTTCCCTTACAGGAACATTATGTACTTAACTATGATAGATAAGTTTTCGAAATATGCCACCATTCATAGGTTAAAAGATAGAACATGGATATCAATTTTGAAAGCCATAAAAGAAAAAATTATGTATTTGGGCAAAATTCGGAAACTTGTGTCAGATAATGAAAAATGTATCACCCACGGTTTAGTAGATTACAATTTTTAAATGAAAATAAAGTCGAACTTCACAGGACAGCAGGAAATAAAACGGGAAATTCAGACGTTGAAAGACTGCATGGAACCTTAAACGAACACCTAAGAATTTTGGAAACTGAACAAACTGACGTCACAAACGAAGAAATAGATAATAAGATATTTAAAATTATTATCACTTACAACAATACTATACACTCAACGACCAAATGCAGGCCAATCGATTTTATAAACAAAGAAATTTCTAGAGAAGAAATCGAAAGGTTAGCAAAAAAATTTGAAACGGAAAAAAATCGACGTACCGAACGAATAAACCAAAACAAAAATAACAATACCCATTTACACGATAATATAGTGTTTAATATGATCACCCCAATATACATGCAATCAATTCAAATTATACCACTTAAGGATGACAGTGGATTCGCCCTAATTCAACTAGAAGAAATAAAAATTGTCGAAAATTACATCAAAATATTGCACATTGTTAACATAAATGAATACAGAGAAACAATTGAAAAAGTACAAAACAATATGAACCTTCTTCA
Organism: Dolichopus griseipennis; assembly: GCA_963082915.1. Lineage (NCBI taxonomy): Eukaryota > Metazoa > Arthropoda > Insecta > Diptera > Dolichopodidae > Dolichopus > Dolichopus griseipennis. Next base: position 240,443,571 of record OY720441.1, on the reverse strand, counting down.
ACTAGATACAACAGATATAGATTATAAAATTTTAATTAGAGAAATTTCTAACTCACAACGTACATTAGACTCACTAGAGCCCAAAATTACTAAAACGGCGCGTAAAAAACGGGGATTAGTCAACTTTTTGGGCAGCTCCCTAAAATTTTTGGCAGGGACAATGGACAACGAAGATTCAGACGAAATCTTCAAACATTTACAAAATCTAGACATAAATGAAAAATAGTTGACAGATAGTGTTAATAAACAAATAATCATCAACAAAAACTTACAAACCAATTTGAATCTAATTACTGACCAAAGCAATAATCCAAAAATACCTACAAGAAATGGAGAGCACAACCTTCACGTTTCTTGAAAAAATCACGCGATCAGGTCTTATAATGTGGTTATACACACACATAAGTTCAATTCATAAACACCTCCAAGACATTAAAAATATTATTTTACTAAGCCACCTCGAAGTTTAAGCGCACGACATCCTGACGGAAGAGGAAATCCAGAAGTTTAATTTAACAATAGAAATTCTACCGTTCATTAAAACCGGCGTCCTTTTTAATGATAATTTAATAGTTATTATTTTATACATTCCAAATTTCACTAAAGAAAAGTATTTCAAAACTCTGGTTTTACCATTTCCAAATGACAAGGACGAACAATTAGATGAGCCTATATTATATAATGTAATTCTAAAAGACAAAGACATATTTGATCTTAGTAACAAGAAGTATTTGTTGAAAAGTAGCTTGAATTCCCCAAATAATGTATGTATAAGTAATTTTTTAAAATCCAATAACACTTGTAATTACAAATTGAATTCAATAGAATCTGTAACAAAAATAAATGATAAAATGATATTAGTTGTTAATTTTCCAAAATCAAAAATCAATCAAAACTGTATTAATCAAGATATTTTAGTAAAAGAAAATTTTGTTATTAAATATAAAAATTGTGAAGTAAAAATAAGAGAAGAAACATTATATATATTATATATATATAATAAAATAAATGAATACAAAGATAATATAATTTTTCCAATTATAAACAATTTTAACATTACAAAAAATTTTAAAAATGTAAGCTTAGAAAAAATACAACTAAAACAAATAGAAAACCTAAAAACCATTAAATATGTAGAGTTCGAACTAAAGGTTAAAAGTTATGTATCATAAGAATTAATAATGTTGATTTTCATAATAAGTTTTATTTTGTGCTTAACTGTTTATTGTAAATCAAAACAAACTTCAGTTAAACTATGTTTAAAAAATAAGAAACATTGTGGAGATACAAAATTAAAGGTACTTCAAGCCGACCCATTTGCAAAATAAATTTCAGAGACCAAAATTTCTTAAAGGGGGGAGGTGTTACATAATTTTATAATAACTATTTAACATAATCATATCAGACGTAACCCATCCTACACTAAATATTAGAATGGGAACTTAAACTACCATCACACGTGATTGCAACTGAATTATAACTAATTAAGAATTAAAATAATAATTTTAAGTCAGTATTAAGCAAGATCTCGTAAGGTGAAATTAAAATAAATAAAGTGTACCTAATTATAATTATTATAAAAAAAACGAAAAAGGAGTTTTTATTTAATCCTATAACTATATCAATTTCGTTATCGAATATCTATACCTCCGTAAGTACTACTATATCAATATCCTTGAGTTCTGTGATTAAAACTTTTAATTCTAATATTTTATTTCTTATGCTACAGATATTTAAATATAAAATATTTAGATTCCCTATTTGTTTTCTTATATTTAGGTGATTGATCATTATCGAATGCTTATCATATAATTTTCCCAGTTTTATCTTATCTTTTGAAGAAACTCTCGATATATATTATCTAGCTTATAATCGAAATTACTAACAATAGTAACTTAAAATTAAGATAGAACGTACCAATTGTGTACAAGGGTTAACAAGTATTTAAAGTACAGCGCGGACTGTACATGGGCGAAATACGCCCATGGGTTCGAATTCTGGACCTTTTAATCGGTCTAAGGCTTGCATACGGTGATGATTGGAGAATGGGTTCGGAACTTAGAACTTTTTGATCGAATTTAGGCCAAATGAGCCTAATTCCGAAACCAATGAAGATAGAACCTCAAAACTTGGTATCAAGTGGTCTCTTTCTATTTCTTTAGTGTCCTTGAAATTTGGAACTAATTGGAGTAGTGGGTGGGGGACCAGCCACACAGTTCCGAAGACTTTAAAGCATATTTTTGAAATTAATTAAGATAGTAACTTCAACCGAATTTAGAAGCTTCATACTTTGCACATTGGTGTTCTTTACTATTTCCTGCGCGTCCCCCTAATTTTGGATTAATGGACCCACCAAGAATTGAAAGCTTATTGTCGAAGTTAATAAAAATAGTAACTTCAAATTTAGATAGAACCTTCCAATTGTGTACAAGGGTTAACTAGTATTGAAGAATAACGGGGACTGCATATGGGTAAAATCATACCATGGTTTCGGGTTCTGGAACCTTTGAAAAGTTAAAGTGCTAACAAACGTATATCTTAAAAATACCATAACTCAAAAAATAATGCCGCTATTTGGATGAAATTTAAACTCTAGGTTACTTGTAATGAAAGTACCATGGGAATTTGTTCTGGTTGAGTTCTGGTTCTAGAAGCTTTTGATCGATTTGACACCAAACGAGTATAATTTCGAAGCCAAAGAATATATTTCCTATATCCTATGAGTCCCCGAAATTTAGACTTAATTTTAGTGGTGGTGCCTTGTAAGAAATCCTAACATCAAAAAGCTTATTTTGGAAATTCATGAAAATAGAAGCTTAAAATTTGATACACGAGAGTTTTTTCCGTTATTATTTAACACTTTTATATTATTGAAAGGCTAAGAATTTTATCATAAAACATATTTTGTATAATATTTTATAAATTAAAAACAAAATATTTTTTTAATTAAATAATTAATTTATTAAATTCTTTTGACCTATAGTCATTTTAATTCAGTTAACATTATTCGCCGGAAACCTACAATCCTCACTTCTATCATCAAGGAGCACCAAATTGTCAAGAAGCACCATGTATAGAAAAATTAGATATAATCGTTCAAACTGTTTTGCAAACTGTTTTTTACAGTTTTTGTTTCGCAATCGGTTAAAAGAACTCGACAAAACATTTTTTTAAGCATTCCCTAATTCAAAGAACTTTCACCTACTTTCAAAAATTGGACGTAATTTACTTACAAATTTTTTTTGATTAATCGTCGGGTCGGCAGGGGTTAACAAATTCCAAGTCTGTTAGTATAGAGAACTTCATTTTCAAAGAGGAAGACATATACAAAATTTGAAGTTAATCGGTTAAATCATTTCTAATATATAGCAAAGTAACCTATAAAAAGCTGTTGGGCCACAATGGGTTAACGGAACTCCACAAATATTTTTTTGTGGCTTCATTTATAAGCAAAGTAGTATTTCATAAAAATGGCTGAAACTTGCTTTTTTACAATTTGCAAGCTTTCGGGCAACGCCGGGTAAATCTACTAGTATGTTATAAATAAAAAAGAAATATTAAAGAAAAAATTAAGAGCGGCCATTTTTTTAATTTTGGATGATTAGTGTTGATTAGTGTTCTTCACAAAAAATAATGTTTTAAAAAATTTTGAAATTTTTATAGACCACAAATTCATAATTCTGATTTTTCTTAATTAATTAATTAATTATTCATGCTCTTTGTTTATTTTCAAGCTATTTATATTATCAACTTAATTAATAATTAAATTATTTTAAACTAATTTTCCGCAAGAATAAACACGTCCGAATATGTATAATACTCCCGTCTTTTGAAGGTTACAAACATTGGTCTGGTGTTAATATGTGCCCTTTGGTACAAAAGGGCTCATTGTTATTTCTTAGGTGTAGGGCATAATAAGTAAATGAAGACAAAAAATTTAAAAATTAAATTCAATTTTAAAATTGAAATAATTAATCAGGAGTACTAAATCATTCAGCAGTAAATGCAACACTTCAAAAGTTAATAATCCTGAAGAGAAGAAATTGCTACATGTGTTTAAAATTTTATTGAATTGTACAAAAAGTTTAAAATTTGTAATTTTGTAATTGTTATTTTTTTTCTGAAACCACAAACTATGAATATTTTATTACGTTGCTATGATTGAATGGGATAGGGATGGGAAGGAAAAAATTAAGACAGTAGGGAGTTAGTTGGTAAAATAGTGAAGAATCCGTTAAGTTTCTTTTTAAATTTGGGTAAAGTATAAATATAAAAATAGCCAACTTTAGGAAATTAACAGATGGCAAAAAATTTCTCATTTTTGCAGATCTAACAACAAAAAAATTATTACAATCACTAGAGTTCCATTTAGGTAGTTCCACATTGTAGGAATGCGCATTTGCTGTACCTCTGGTGGTACGTTGGAATTATTTGATAGGAGGTATCTATTTTATATCTCGTCCTTAGCCTAGGTGGTTAGAGCGCAACCTTGCAATCTAAACACTGTGGCAGTCCCGCGTTCGAATCCTGGTGGGAGATACCATATCCAGTAAAATTAATAATTATAATAAATTAATATATAATAAATTATAATATAATAATTCTGTACCTAAAAATATAATAATAAATAATTAGTAACAAATAATATAAAAAAATATACCTATAATCGTGTTTCCAGCTATATTCTATAATCTAATAATTAATACTGAATAAACAATAACCTATATGTAATTGAACGACAATGTAATTGCAACTGTCATATGCAATTACAATGGCAGTACGCACCTAAATGACACAGTTTCTTTACTTGACCGATAGATGACACTAGGGAAAAAATTAAGAAGCAACATCTTGTAGATAGATTACAGTAGACCAATCATTTACTTAACTGAAAAAAGGAAAAAACGATTCGAAACACAAGGCAGAGCCTCGGATAAGAAAAAAGCAGATGGAGATGCCTAGTAGATATCCTATGCTCCCAAGAGGAATAATAAGGACAAAAAAAAAAAAAAAATCAGTGATTTTATTTCAACTGAACAAGTGTCATTGCCTAGAGGATATCAATAAAAAAAAAAAAGCTCCAATATTACGACAGATATCAAGCGAAGTTATAGAATTACTCACTTTGGAGTCATTGATCAGACGAATGGCGCGATCGGGAATTAGGAAGTAGATGAGGCGTCAGCCGAAATGTGTGATTTATATTCCATCTTGGGTCGTACATAAACTTTATAGATTTTTGACAGGTCAAAGAAATACGACGTACATGTAAAGAGAAAACCCAAGCATTTGGCAGCATTTTTAGCTATATCAAAAATATGATCATTCCACATAATTTTTTGTTTAAGCTGCATACCCAAAATTTTTAAGTTTTCTGATAGGTATTCGATTTCACCAAAAAAGCTCAGACTAACGTTATAATTGTTTTTTTTTTATTGTTATCTGACAGAATTGGGTTTCGGAAGAATTAAACTTCACTCTTTCGAACACCAATTAGCGACTTTAACTAGATCGTCGTTAGTCGTATTGGTCAGAGACAGTAAAGCTGTATCAACTCGGAAATATGTAAGATGCCACCAGAGTGCTACCATCGGCGAAACTGTGAATTGGATTGAGGGTTGAAGAGAGAAGATCGTTGATTTTCGTTTTCTTTATGTTTAATTTCAGTTTGTTTTTTATCAGCCATTGTTCTACAATTTTCAGATCCACCAAAATTGCATTCTTCAAATCTTCTTCACTATTTTTGGATTACTTAAAAGCCGCCTCGCAAAAAGCTCTAAGTCTCCTATTACGGAAACCGTAAGAGAAATTGTTTGGTACGAAACTAGACGTATGTTTAGAGAGGCAAAAGGAGATCCGTACCCTTCTGACGACGATTAAGTAATAGATGTGGAATAGATTAAAAAGAGATGTGAACAGAATCATGGGAAATTATGAGCACTTAAGAGAAGATCGTTGATACAAATCAAAAATAGTGTAGGGTCAAGGACAGACCCGTGTGGAACACCACAGTTTATTTGATATGTGTCAGAAAGATTGAAGGCTATCTCCATTATCTCCTATCCATTTACATAGAACTGAACCAAGACCTAGAGCTTGACATTTGTTTAAAACAGCCGCGTGCCGTACTTTGTCGAAATCTTTCCAAATATCCAGGGCAACAACAGTACACTCACCAAAGTAGTGAATACTGCTGTTAAGTTTACCACTAAGGCAAATCATTAGATCACCAGTAGATCTGTTGGATCTAAAATCGTATTAGCAATCATGTAAGACACCCCTTCATCTAGATATTTCTTTAGTTTAAGGTTGATAATTGCTGCCATAACTTTTGAAATTATCGAAAGAATAGCTATAGGTCTATAGTTTGAGGGGTCGTTGTCACCTTTTTTGGGAATTGGCGAAACAGCCTTCCACTAAATGCGACAGAAATTAAGTTTCTACAAAACTTTTACAAGAGCTCGGGTCCTGAAGTAAATTTTTGCAAATCCACAGAATCGATCAACTTCAGGAATTGTTGTTGGAAGTTGAGTTGTAGGAGGAAGTGTGGAATTTGCAGCAAAGGGTTTTGCAAACAGGTTAGCTTTACCAACCGATTCTAAAATGATATCATCGTTATAATCAATCAAAGGAGGAATATTGGAAAGGTAGATTTAAAAAGGCAATGATCGGAGTAACCAAGTGGAGAGTTAACAGAAATTATATATTTTTCTGGATTTGTGGTAAGTAATAGGTCCAGGAGATGTTGGTTATAGACATTTTGGTCTGGAATCCTCGTTGGCTTTTTAACAAGTTGAGAAAGTTGGAAGAGATTTGAAAATAGTTCAACTTGCCTACCTTCTGGGGAACTGTGACTGGAGTAATGGAGCCACTTCTTGTTGTGGACATTGAACTAACCAGCGACAATAACCTCAGCATCCGGATGTTGTTCCAGGATTAAATTGATGCAATCGTATAGTTCCCTACTGAAAACAATTGTTTCTGGCTCCCTTGCTTGGGGTGATCTGTATACATAATAAAATATTTTAGACTTTTCAACACGGATTTTGATCCATATGTAATGAAAAATATGGTTGGGGCTTTTTATGTTTTAGTTTTATAAAATTAATTTCGCTAGCTATGTCTTACGATCAAACTAATAAAAGCTTTTATGGTTTTAAAATGACTTATGGTCATTAAATTTGAAACAAGTGGTGTAGAGTACTATTTTATTTTTTTTTTGTTTAACATAAGAAATATAATTTACAATTATTGTTTATAAAAACTAAACTTAGACAATACCTTAATATTAGTATAAAAGTCTTAGCATTTATAAAGTTTATATAAATAATTAAAAAATATAAATACAAAAATAGATATATTCATACATACATTAAATTTTTTATAAGACACATATATCATTAATTATAGTAGTGACATTTTTTATATTTGATTACATTTTTCTATAATTTATTTCTTAGTTATAATTCTAATAATCCTCCTAATAAAATTTGATAATTTTTTATCACAAACTTAAATTTCGATGTGAATACCCATATTGCTGCATTTCTTGAAGTCCTGAGGAAGACTGTTATAAGTCCTTATTGAAGAGCAAAAATTACTATTACTAGCCAATTTAGATCAAGCTTTTTCGTGACATAATTTATCGATATTTCTTGTATTATAGTTTTGTATATTTTTTTCTTTTTAGCACATTTTCAAAAAATTTTGTAAAAATGTGCCTATATAGCTTCACTCTGTCCGTCCGTCTGTACATCTATCCGTATGTTTACAAAACTCTTACATCCTTTGAAATAGAGAAAAGAAATTTTAACCACGGGAAGGTATTACAAAAAAAATTATTTCAAAGAAGAACTTTTTTCTGTAGCCCCACCCGTTACGGAGCTAAAGCCCACCAAAGTTGGAAAAAGCCCAATTTTTAAATTATTATAACAATTAAAGAGTTCTGTTAAGTGTATTTTCAACGTGAAAACGGCACAAAATAGCAGGTTTTATAAACTTTATAAATTTTTAAAGCGGAAATGTTTAGGGTTGCCATACGGTACTAAAATATACCATTATGCAAAACTAAATTTTTGTAATATTTTTGGCCACACATATCTTCTAAACTGTTCAAACTAGGCTAAGTTAGATCCTAAGGAATCAATAGGAGTCGCTTAACAAAATTTTTTTGTCAAGCCCCTGTTTAGGAGCTATAAGGGCTCGAAAATTGTAATTTTGCTATTTTTAAACATCTGTAACTTGAATACCTAATCAAATTTTTTTAGTGATATACAAAATTTAAAGCTCTTTAATTATATTTTAACATGTGTCAAAGATTTTTCTAAATTTTGAAGGGTGACGAAGCTACAGCCTTCGAAAATTCCAAAAAAGCCCTATATTTAAATTAGTATAACAAGAGTTCTGTTATGTGTTCTTTCAATCTAAAAACGGTAAAAAAGAGCTGCTTTTATAGACAAAAATACTAGAATAAAAGTTACAGGGTTGTCATAAGATACTAAATTTTACCATTATGCAAAATTCAATTTTTGCAAAATTTTTGGCCCCATATATCTTCTAAACGGTTCAAGCTAGGGTCTTGAAATTTTGGGAAAAGTTAGATCCCGAGAAATTAGTAGGAGTCGGTTAACAAACTCTTTTTTTCAAATACACAAAATTTTAAGCTTCAGCATTATATTTTAACATATGTTAAAAGTTTTTCTTAAATTTGAAAAGGTTTCTTTAAATTGAAGAAATTGTCCCTTAGTTTTAACTATTTCTGCTTAGATAATAAAAATTAGGAGTGAAATTCCAAATTTAGGTGGAGTTCACAATTGATTTCCTAGAACCTAAAAAATGGAAAGGTAGGGCAGGAGGGGGGTTAGTGGATCCATTATAAGTTTGCTTAGCAAAAATTTAGGAGCCTTCCTCATTGAAGGGCTTATAGGTCTTCAAAATTAAAACTTTTATGTTTTTATAAAGCAGTAACTTATTCACCAGATATGTTTTTCCAAAAATTAAACGTTAACATTGAAGCTCCAACATTATATTTTGCACTTATTAACAGGGTTTCTTGAGTGCATTGGGATTATATTCTAAGTATTGATTTCACTATTAGTCATAATTAATACATTGATGAAACAACTAAATTATAATATTATCAGTTATTTCTATATATATTTTTATAAAAATAAATGATAAAATACTCAGTAAGAAACCCTATATAATTTTCAAAATATGCTTTTTAAAATCCATTGGTTTTTATCATCACTTATTTTTAATATAGTTTTGCTTCTAGTTATGCTCTTTTCAATTTTGTAAATAATTTTAGCTTTTTCCAAAATTATTAATTCATTTAGTTTAGGAAATCCAGTTCGATTATAAAGTTCTTCAGTAAGTGTGGGCTATTTAACCTATAGAGTATCTTGATGGCTTTATAAATCGCTGTGTGTACTTTTTTTCTTAGTATAGCAAAACAACTCGACCATGTCGCCATATTGGATCGGATATGAGACATGATGTGTGCGTGAAACAACAGTTTAGCTGATTTATCATCTAATTTAACTCCACATCTTTGAATAGCACCTAGAAATGGTATAATATTTTTCAAAATGCAATTAACATGATCATTCCATGATAGTTTAGAATCGATGGTAATGCCAAGATATTTATAGCATTTTATTTTCTTGATTTCCTTGTTGCGATACCAAATTTTAGATTAATATTAGGTTTATTACCCATTCTAAATATCATATATTTTGTTTTTTCCACATTAACTGTTAGTTTCTTTCCGTTCACCCATTTCCTATATCTATCTCGATCATTATTTACAAATGTTTCTATTTACTCAACATTTTTTTTCTACATGGATAAGCAAAGTATCATCAACAGATATCTTACGGTCCACTTTTAAGTTAGCATATGCCATATTATGCACATATAGTAGGTACAGCGTTGGCCCAAGCACAGATGCTTGCGGGACTCCCATATCTAATGCATTTTTACATTCGGGACCCTTTGAATCTGGCAGATCTCCATACATACCCATCTTTAGGTGCTTGATCTATTATAAAACTAACCGTAAGATATCTTTCGAGTTACGATTTCATATATGATTTAAATGACGCAAGGTTTAAAAAATTTGAGATAAGTAAAAAAGAATGCAAAGATATTTTTTTAAGTGAATGGTTTGATAAATAATTTTTATGTGTTCATATAATATGCATATGTGTGTAATACTTTTGAATTTGAGATTGATCTATATAATCATTATGAATATATGCAGAAGCCGAAGATGGGTTAAGTCAATACAAGACGTAAGAACATGAAAAGGGGCAGATACCCCTTGCCCTGCCCTTGAACTCAATGGGAAACTCTAGGAAGAAACAATTGTGTATTCAAAAACTGAAATCAAATGATACAAAAGAAGAATTTGTATCACACATACAACAAGAACTTAACAGGCAACAGAATATAAGTGAGGACCAAATTCAAAACAAATGTCGCCAAGTCGGTGAGGAAATCCTGGGTTTTTCTAGCCGTGAAAGGAAAGAGTGGATATCGGAAGAAACATGGGCAGCCATTGAGGAAAGAAAAAATATAATACAGTAGCTTTTAACAAATAATAACACACAATTGAGAGACCGACACAAATTAATCTGCATTAGAATTAAGAAGATGGCCAAAAGAGACAAAAGAAGAAGTGGAAGTGGGTTGGTGACAATCTAATGCGGCCAACAACATCAGTAGCACGCCAAGCCCTAGATGTGAACCCGCAGGGTGGGAGAAATGTGGGAAGACCAAGAATAACTTGGAAGAGATCAGTCAAGAGAGAATGTGACCTGTCGGGAATACTATGGTTCCAATTAAAGAGGTTAGGGCTAAACAGAGACAGTTGGAGAGGCTATGTGGAAGCCCTATATTCCCAAGGGGAATAATAAGGAAAAAACAAGTAAAGAAACAGTCAATCGGTGCAACCGACTTAGAAATACCCTACACCTATTTGGTTCAAATTTAAGGACATATCCATAAGTAATTTGAACACCATAAAAGCTGTTATTAATTTGATCGTAAGACATAGTTAACCAAATTAACTTTATACATTAACTTTATACACAAGAACATTTTCTAATTACACTATTGATTAAAAAATATTACAAATTCTTGCTAATTTATCTATTTAAAAAAATTAAAAAACAAAAAAACTTGAAATAAATGAAAATATACTTATTCCAATTCAATTACAAAATGAAAAAATTCTAATTATTAAATTTTGTGATAAAAAGATAATCAAAGCATATTTACTAATCCAAATTTTTCAATATTGCAATTATTTTAAATGGTTAGTTTATATACCTAATTACAAATTTAGACCTTTTAATATAATTCATTTAAATATAAAAATAAATTTTACATACATTCAGCAAGTATCTTTGAACACAGCTGAACCACTACAATTAAGTCTAAATTTCGGGGGCACATAGGAAATAGGAAATATAGTCTTTGGCTTCGAAATTAAACTCGACCACAACCAATACCCATGGTACTTTCATTACTAGTAACCTAGAGTTTAAATTTCATCAAAATAGCAGCATTATTTTTTGAGTTATGGTGTTTTTAAGATATATGTTTGTTAGCCCTTGAACTTTTCAAGGGTTCCAGAACCCGAATCCATGGTACGATATCGCCCATATGCAGTCCCCGTCATACTTTCAATATTAGTTAACCCTTGGACACAATTGGAAGGTTCTATCTTAATTTTAAGTTACTAGTTTTATTAATTTCGATGATAAGCTTTTACACATTGGAGGGTCTAAGAGAGGTACTGAACCACCACTCCAATTGATCCCAAATTAGGGGGACACGCAAGAGATAGCAAAGAACACCCTTGTGCCAAATTTGAAAGTCCAATCCCGACGAAACCCATGGTCCAATCCCGACCTTACGCAATCCCCGAAATAGTTTCATTACTAGTAACCTACAGCACAAATTTGATGAAGATAGCGTCATTAGTTGTTGAGTTATCGTGATTTTTTATACATATTTGTTAGCCCTTCGATCGATTAAAAGGCCAGGAATCCGAACCCATGGGCCGATTTAGCCCATAGCAATTCCCGCCGTACTTTCAGTCCTAGTAACCTACAGTTAAAATTTCATCAAGATAGCTCCATTATTTTTTGAGTTATCCTGCCTACGGACGGACGGACGGACGGACATGGCTATATGGACTCAGGCGGTCACGCTGATCACAAATATATATACTTTTCCATATCTAGCTCGCTTCCTTTAGGTGGTTACAAACACCGTACCAAAGTTAATATACCCCTTTACCTATCCTATAGGTATATATAATTAAAGTAAAATTGTTGCATATTTCTATAAAAACTTTCATTTAATAAAAAACTATAATTAGAAAAATAAATAAAAGAACCTTAAAGGTGGAAGTATAATTTATTTTTGTGCAAACATTAAATTGACTGTAACACTTTATTTTACTTAAGAAAAAAACCCAACAGTAAAATTATTTTTTTAGGAAGAATAAAATTAATAATAAGTACATTAGAAGAATTTTTTCATAAGTTAGACAATTTTTTGAATAAAGATACTTTTTGGAAAGTTTTTTTAATCAATAAATTTGAATATTCTTTTGTTAAAAGTAAAAATTCGCTAACTTTCTTACTACAAGAAAATATCAGAAGACAAAAAGAATCCTTTTTACTTAAAATTTTATATAAAGGAACAGAGTTTGATTAAATAGTTTGCATAATGTTATTAGACGAAAACACAATTAAAAGTGATGCCTTAAGCACAAAATTCCCTAAGCCCAAGCCAACTAGGGATTGTCGATAGAGTAAACAATGAGCTATCGAATGAAATAAAGAAGTTGTCCGATAAATTAGAAAAATTGACGAAACCAACGTGTGCATCATATAGATACAAACTTTCGACTAATATTTAAGTATCTTGCTTAGAGGGGTTAGATAGCTAAAAGCGTACTTGACTTTGACGGTACCCAAGCAACATATAAATGACGAAATTACGATATTCCAAAAGGCTATTACTAAAGAATATTACTATTTAATAATTTTGCTTAACTCCGCCGTAGCCGGTCCCAAGCCCGGTTGAGAAAGGAGGAGGGAAGAATAGTTGCAACCTGAATGGCCACATACATTGGCGTCTCAGCAAGTAGGAAAACGCTATATAATGCAGTTGAACTCGTGACATAGTTATGAGAACTTCAACGCATTATATGGCAAATTCTGAAGCAACTCTTCAAACCCAACGGCCCTCCAGTCTGGGGGTTGGCGTAAGGCTAACTACCTTACCCATAAAAACCAACAAATAGTTATGAATGACGAAAATGCTTCGGATATGGGAACGAATAGATTACACGGAAAACGACCATGGAACAACTATAAGGACAAAGATTTAAGAATTTGCTCCTGGAATGTAAGAACACTCTACACCCCAGGAGCATCTAACAATTTGGAAAAGGTTCTCGCGCAGTATAAAGCCGATATTACTGCGATACAGGAAATACGTTGGAAAGGAACCGGTACACTAAAAAAGCGAAAATGCGACATTTACTACAGCTGCCATGAAAAGCACCACATATTAGGATGCGGTTTTGTAGTGGGAGAAAGGTTGAGGTCGTTGGTCATTGACTTTACACCTGTCAATGAACGACTTGCAACCATCCGCATCAAAGGCAGATTTTACAACATCTCCATAATATGTGCGCATGCTCCTACCGACGAAGCAGAGGATGCAGACAAGGAAGAATATTACGATACCCTTGAGCGAACATACGCAGCCTGCCCCGAACACGATGCCAAGATTGTAATCGGAGATTTTAATGCTAAAGTCGGTAGAGAAGCAATACATGGAAAAACAATTGGTAATCATAGTCTCCACAACACCACCACAGACAATGGTTACCGATTAGTTAATTTTGCAGCTGCGCGTAACATGGTTATAAATAGCACCAAATTCCCACATAAGAACATCCACAAAATAACCTGGCTATCCCCTGATGGTCGTACATCTAATCAGATTGACCATCTATTGATTGACGCACGACACTCAACATCCGTGCTAGATGTACGAACCTTCAGAGGGGCTAACATCGACTCTGATCATTATCTAATAGCAGCACAATTCAGAGCACGAATATCTAATGTGAGGAAGCTGCAGAACACACGAGCACAAAAATTCCACATTAGAAGCCTACAATCGCCTGATATAGCCAGAGAATACAGCCAACAAATTAGCTCTAGACTCCAATCGGCACCTCCTTTGAATAATCCATCCATCGATGAACAATGGCAACATTGTTCTAACATTATCAAGGAGGTGGCTTCAAATACCATAGGTTTCGAACCAACACCAACCAGAAACCCTTGGTATGATGAAGAATGCTCAATTAAAACAGCACTCAAAAATGTAGCATACCGCAAGACCCTGCAGAGGAAAACCAGAGCGGCGCAGGAGGAGTACAGAGCTAAAAGACGAGATGAAAAGTACACCATTAGGCGAAAAAAAAGGGTTTATGAAAAATCTCGTCTTGTGGACATTGAAACATGCAGAGACAGAGGCGAAGTACGTAAGTTCTACAAACAAGCCAAGCAGTTGGCAGCTGGCTACAAGCAACGTACACACGCGCTGAAAGACAGCATGGGAAATTTGGTAACCGATACGCGAGAGATATTGAAGACATGGAAACAACATTTCGAACAGTTGTTAAATGATGGGCATACAGAACACCAGAATAATGCACCAGTCACAATGATCAACGATGACGAAACACTACCACCGAGCTTAATGGAAGTTGATCAAGCCATTCAGAAACTGAAAAATAACAAAGCTGCTGGTTCAGATGGAATCCCAGCTGAGTTATTTAAGGTAGCAGGAGAAGATTTGGTTAGGAGCATGCACCAAATCATCACCAGAGTCTGGATGGAAGAATGCATGCCCGATGACTGGAACATTAGCACCATATGCCCCATTCACAAAAAGGGCGATGCCATGTCATGTGCCAACTATAGAGGAATATCTCTATTGAATGTCGCGTACAAGATCCTTTCCAACGTAATATGCGAACGACTGAAACCACATTGCAATAACATCATAGGCAACTACCAATGTGGTTTCCGTCCTGGTAAGTCTACCATCGACCAAATCTTCGCATTGAGGCAAATCCTGGAGAAGACCCATGAATTTCAAATCGATACACACCATCTTTTTATCGATTTTAAGGCAGCCTACGACAGTATCTATCGCCGGGAACTGTACATTGCAATGTCGGAATATAGCATACCATCCAAGCTTATCCGACTTTGCCAAGTAACATTGGAGAACACTAAATGTGCAGTTGCTATTGGAGGAAATATGTCGGAACTCTTTCGTACATGCACCGGCTTCCGTCAAGGTGATGCACTGTCGTGCGATTTCCTTAATTTAGTGCTCGAACAGATTATACGCCGCTCTGGTGTCAACACCGAAGGAACAATCTTCAGAAAATCTGTTCAGCTATTAGGCTTCGCGGACGACGTCGACATAATAACAACATCACAACGAGCCGTCATCGAAGCCTTCGTCCGTATTGAAGAAGAAGCAAAGAAAATGGGTCTTCTAGTGAACGAGAACAAAACGAAGTATATGTTATCAACAAATAAAGAGGCCAGAATACATCGAGCAGGTCCAAACATCACTGTTGGTACATATAACTTTGAGGTAGTTAAGGAGTTTGTCTACCTAGGTACAAATGTAAACTCCGCAAATGACATCAATGTGGAGATCCGACGAAGAATAAACCTAGCAAACCGCTGCTACTTCGGTTTGTCAAAACAACTGGGTTCAAAACTCCTCTCGCGCAGTTCCAAAGTGCAACTGTACAAAACGCTCATACTTCCAGTGCTACTATATGGAGCAGAATGCTGGACATTGCCCAGAGCAAGTGAGCAAGCACTTGGAACTTTCGAGCGAAAGATTCTTCGTCGAGTGTTCGGTCCTTACTGCGACGATGGGACCTGGAGAAGAAGATACAATGCCGAGATCTATCAGCTGTACGGTGACGTAGACCTAGTTCAAAAAATTAAGATCAAAAGGCTGCAATGGCTAGGTCACGTTGAGCGAATGGACAACAATGCTCCAGCTAAAAAGATACTCGAAGCCAGGCCAGAGGGAACACGTCGCAGAGGTCGCCCAAACCTTCGTTGGAGAGACGAGATTTCGACAGACATCAGAAGGCTCCAAATCTCCAACTGGAGAGAATCTGCTCGGGACCGAACGAGGTGGAGAGGAACGCTACGTCAGGCCCAGGACCTTCATGGTCTGTAGCGCCACCTAAGTAAGTAAGTAATAATTTTGCTTATTTGTTCTTTTTAGATTTGTTCTCCCAGAATTGAGCTCTTTCGACATTATCTTTTTTAAATTTTAATTTATTTAATTTTAATATAAATGTTAACTTTATGTAAAAAGATAAATAAATTACAAAAAGATTTGTTTTTACTATTAAAACGTGATGTGTACAGGAGACAAATTAAGAATAAGGATTAAAAGCGGTTGTGCATGAACAATAAAAAAAAAATTAGTATATATGTTGCCATTGTATGTTACAACTTCAATATTATACAAATTAAAGCGACCAGTTGTACTTAATACCCCCTCTCAACATACATGTCCTGCAACTACGACGCTATTAATAAGTAATTTATATCTTGGTGCAAGAAGTTATTTCGTTAAAAAATATTCAGGCATTACTTTAGTCGAAACGTATTTAAGGTTGATAATGCCATCTTCAATATATTTACTGATAAAGTGATATTTAATATCAATGTGTTTTGATCGTGCATGAAAAACAGGATCAGCAGCCAGTTTTTGTGCATCTTGGTTGTCATTATACAAATCTTCACTGAGTAAAAATGTAAAGTCTAATTCTTCAAAAAAAAACTTTGAGATACAAGTATTCTTTTATAGCTTCAGAAATACTTATATATTCCGCTTCTGTCGAAGATAACGCCACGTATGTCTGCTTGGACACAATTGGAAGGTTCTATCTTAATTTTAAGTTACTAGTTTTATTAATTTCGATGATAAGCTTTTACACATTGGAGGGTCTAAGAGAGGTACTGAACCACCACTCCAATTGATCCCAAATTAGGGGGACACGCAAGAGATAGCAAAGAACACCCTTGTGCCAAATTTGAAAGTCCAATCCCGACGAAACCCATGGTCCAATCCCGACCTTACGCAATCCCCGAAATAGTTTCATTACTAGTAACCTACAGCACAAATTTGATGAAGATAGCGTCATTAGTTGTTGAGTTATCGTGATTTTTTATACATATTTGTTAGCCCTTCGATCGATTAAAAGGCCAGGAATCCGAACCCATGGGCCGATTTAGCCCATAGCAATTCCCGCCGTACTTTCAGTCCTAGTAACCTACAGTTAAAATTTCATCAAGATAGCTCCATTATTTTTTGAGTTATCCTGCCTACGGACGGACGGACGGACGGACATGGCTATATGGACTCAGGCGGTCACGCTGATCACAAATATATATACTTTTCCATATCTAGCTCGCTTCCTTTAGGTGGTTACAAACACCGTACCAAAGTTAATATACCCCTTTACCTATCCTATAGGTATATATAATTAAAGTAAAATTGTTGCATATTTCTATAAAAACTTTCATTTAATAAAAAACTATAATTAGAAAAATAAATAAAAGAACCTTAAAGGTGGAAGTATAATTTATTTTTGTGCAAACATTAAATTGACTGTAACACTTTATTTTACTTAAGAAAAAAACCCAACAGTAAAATTATTTTTTTAGGAAGAATAAAATTAATAATAAGTACATTAGAAGAATTTTTTCATAAGTTAGACAATTTTTTGAATAAAGATACTTTTTGGAAAGTTTTTTTAATCAATAAATTTGAATATTCTTTTGTTAAAAGTAAAAATTCGCTAACTTTCTTACTACAAGAAAATATCAGAAGACAAAAAGAATCCTTTTTACTTAAAATTTTATATAAAGGAACAGAGTTTGATTAAATAGTTTGCATAATGTTATTAGACGAAAACACAATTAAAAGTGATGCCTTAAGCACAAAATTCCCTAAGCCCAAGCCAACTAGGGATTGTCGATAGAGTAAACAATGAGCTATCGAATGAAATAAAGAAGTTGTCCGATAAATTAGAAAAATTGACGAAACCAACGTGTGCATCATATAGATACAAACTTTCGACTAATATTTAAGTATCTTGCTTAGAGGGGTTAGATAGCTAAAAGCGTACTTGACTTTGACGGTACCCAAGCAACATATAAATGACGAAATTACGATATTCCAAAAGGCTATTACTAAAGAATATTACTATTTAATAATTTTGCTTAACTCCGCCGTAGCCGGTCCCAAGCCCGGTTGAGAAAGGAGGAGGGAAGAATAGTTGCAACCTGAATGGCCACATACATTGGCGTCTCAGCAAGTAGGAAAACGCTATATAATGCAGTTGAACTCGTGACATAGTTATGAGAACTTCAACGCATTATATGGCAAATTCTGAAGCAACTCTTCAAACCCAACGGCCCTCCAGTCTGGGGGTTGGCGTAAGGCTAACTACCTTACCCATAAAAACCAACAAATAGTTATGAATGACGAAAATGCTTCGGATATGGGAACGAATAGATTACACGGAAAACGACCATGGAACAACTATAAGGACAAAGATTTAAGAATTTGCTCCTGGAATGTAAGAACACTCTACACCCCAGGAGCATCTAACAATTTGGAAAAGGTTCTCGCGCAGTATAAAGCCGATATTACTGCGATACAGGAAATACGTTGGAAAGGAACCGGTACACTAAAAAAGCGAAAATGCGACATTTACTACAGCTGCCATGAAAAGCACCACATATTAGGATGCGGTTTTGTAGTGGGAGAAAGGTTGAGGTCGTTGGTCATTGACTTTACACCTGTCAATGAACGACTTGCAACCATCCGCATCAAAGGCAGATTTTACAACATCTCCATAATATGTGCGCATGCTCCTACCGACGAAGCAGAGGATGCAGACAAGGAAGAATATTGCAATAACATCATAGGCAACTACCAATGTGGTTTCCGTCCTGGTAAGTCTACCATCGACCAAATCTTCGCATTGAGGCAAATCCTGGAGAAGACCCATGAATTTCAAATCGATACACACCATCTTTTTATCGATTTTAAGGCAGCCTACGACAGTATCTATCGCCGGGAACTGTACATTGCAATGTCGGAATATAGCATACCATCCAAGCTTATCCGACTTTGCCAAGTAACATTGGAGAACACTAAATGTGCAGTTGCTATTGGAGGAATATGTCGGAACTCTTTCGTACATGCACCGGCTTCCGTCAAGGTGATGCACTGTCGTGCGATTTCCTTAATTTAGTGCTCGAACAGATTATACGCCGCTCTGGTGTCAACACCGAAGGAACAATCTTCAGAAAATCTGTTCAGCTATTAGGCTTCGCGGACGACGTCGACATAATAACAACATCACAACGAGCCGTCATCGAAGCCTTCGTCCGTATTGAAGAAGAAGCAAAGAAAATGGGTCTTCTAGTGAACGAGAACAAAACGAAGTATATGTTATCAACAAATAAAGAGGCCAGAATACATCGAGCAGGTCCAAACATCACTGTTGGTACATATAACTTTGAGGTAGTTAAGGAGTTTGTCTACCTAGGTACAAATGTAAACTCCGCAAATGACATCAATGTGGAGATCCGACGAAGAATAAACCTAGCAAACCGCTGCTACTTCGGTTTGTCAAAACAACTGGGTTCAAAACTCCTCTCGCGCAGTTCCAAAGTGCAACTGTACAAAACGCTCATACTTCCAGTGCTACTATATGGAGCAGAATGCTGGACATTGCCCAGAGCAAGTGAGCAAGCACTTGGAACTTTCGAGCGAAAGATTCTTCGTCGAGTGTTCGGTCCTTACTGCGACGATGGGACCTGGAGAAGAAGATACAATGCCGAGATCTATCAGCTGTACGGTGACGTAGACCTAGTTCAAAAAATTAAGATCAAAAGGCTGCAATGGCTAGGTCACGTTGAGCGAATGGACAACAATGCTCCAGCTAAAAAGATACTCGAAGCCAGGCCAGAGGGAACACGTCGCAGAGGTCGCCCAAACCTTCGTTGGAGAGACGAGATTTCGACAGACATCAGAAGGCTCCAAATCTCCAACTGGAGAGAATCTGCTCGGGACCGAACGAGGTGGAGAGGAACGCTACGTCAGGCCCAGGACCTTCATGGTCTGTAGCGCCACCTAAGTAAGTAAGTAATAATTTTGCTTATTTGTTCTTTTTAGATTTGTTCTCCCAGAATTGAGCTCTTTCGACATTATCTTTTTTAAATTTTAATTTATTTAATTTTAATATAAATGTTAACTTTATGTAAAAAGATAAATAAATTACAAAAAGATTTGTTTTTACTATTAAAACGTGATGTGTACAGGAGACAAATTAAGAATAAGGATTAAAAGCGGTTGTGCATGAACAATAAAAAAAAAATTAGTATATATGTTGCCATTGTATGTTACAACTTCAATATTATACAAATTAAAGCGACCAGTTGTACTTAATACCCCCTCTCAACATACATGTCCTGCAACTACGACGCTATTAATAAGTAATTTATATCTTGGTGCAAGAAGTTATTTCGTTAAAAAATATTCAGGCATTACTTTAGTCGAAACGTATTTAAGGTTGATAATGCCATCTTCAATATATTTACTGATAAAGTGATATTTAATATCAATGTGTTTTGATCGTGCATGAAAAACAGGATCAGCAGCCAGTTTTTGTGCATCTTGGTTGTCATTATACAAATCTTCACTGAGTAAAAATGTAAAGTCTAATTCTTCAAAAAAAAACTTTGAGATACAAGTATTCTTTTATAGCTTCAGAAATACTTATATATTCCGCTTCTGTCGAAGATAACGCCACGTATGTCTGCATGTTTGAGCCCAACTTATTGCCCTTCCCCCAAACGTAATGGCAAAACCTGTTTAGTATCTCCGATTGAGATTCCAGCTTCCCCAATCAGCATCACAATAGACTATTAATACATCTGCATTATTTTTATTAAATATTATACCATCCTCGATAGTACTTTTTAAATAACGAAGAATTCATTTAGCAGCCAACCAATGTTCATTACCATGATAGTCATTGTATTGACTGAGCATGCTAACGGTGAATGCTATACCCAGTCTCGTATTAATTGCGAGATACATCAAGGAACCAATCAGCTCCCGGTATGGATTATGATCTGCAGCAAACCTTTCTATTTTCAAACCTAGAATCATAGGAGTTAAACAAGGATTAAATTCTAACTTACCATATTTTTTTAGAATATCCTAAGTATAATTTGATTGATGCATTAAGATTTTTTCTTCTTCATATTTAAACTGGATACCCGAGCAGTAGTTAAGTTTTCCAAGCTCTCTATTTGCAAAACTTTGCTTAATTAATTGGACGAAACTATTTATAAATTTTTTATTTTTTGATGCAACCAAAATGTCATCGACATATACCACTATAATTAAGTTATTTTCCTTTTTACCTAAATAGAACAAACAATTATCAAACTCTGAAGCCTTAGCACCAAAATTTATTATCTTTTCGGTTAAATGTTTGTGCCAAGATCTTCCAGATTTTTGTTGTCCATAGCACGTTGTAAATGAAAAACTTTATCTTTATTTCTTCTTTTATTATCCGATATTTTAGCTTCAATTAAAATTTTATCAGGTGGTTCACTTTTCATCAGGTATCTTCAGCTCTTTTGTATCATATGTGGCGGTTTCATGTAAACATTTTCTTCTAATTTGCTGTTGAGATAAGCATTTTTATTATCTAATTGTTGAATATCCAAATGAAGAAATCAACTCCTGGTCGTTGAGTGAAGCCTTTTCCGACGAGTCTTATTTTAATTATGTTTGCACTTGAATCATATTTATGAGTAAATAGAAAGCGACTCCCAACTATGTTTGAAGATTAAGCTTATGTCCACCATTTTCCAAGGGTCTATTTCTAAAATACATTTAAGTTCATTTGCTACGGCTTCGTGCCAATATGGATCATCCAAAGTTTCATTAAATGATATTGCTGAAGCATAAAGGTATTCAATGTGATGATTCAATTCAATGTGGTGAACACTATTAATAACATCAACCTTATTGATATTATTAACATCCCCATTAGTTTCACTAATATTATTATTAAAGAAAAAGATTTATGTAGTTTCTTAGGTCTGAAACGATTGATACGTTTAATTTTTTTTAAGGACTATTTCTTCGAACTTTACTCTGCTGTTAATTGAACATTCGCTAAAAGTTTCATATTCGTTTTCATTTTTATTATTTTCCTAAGAACTATTTAGATAAATTATTGAATAATCAGCAAAATTTGTTTCTATTTTGTAGCGGAGATAAATATGTAAGTTTAATGACTGGATTTGAAAATTTTAAAAATTTTACATCACGTACAATATTGTAACAATTCTTTTAAGAACAAATTAAGAGTAAGAATTAAAAATGGTTGTACATGAACAACAAAAAAAATTATTATGTATGTTGCCATTGTATGTTAAAACTTAATATTATACAAATTAGAGTGACCATTTGTACTTAACAATTTTAGAATACTATTTCTGACAAAAAATATAGTCTTGTTGCTATATATTATAAGGGTCATGTTAGCTCATCAAAAGCGAAAAATTTAAAAATAAATTTGGACGCAGAAGCCATAGATGCCTTTGAAAAGTTCAAGCAAATTCTGGCATCCGAAAATGTGTTACTCTTACAACCAGATTTAAAAAAAAACATTTGAACTTACAACAGACGCATCTCCTTCAGCTATTGAAGCCATGCTCTACCAAGATGGGAGACCTATCACGTTTATATCGAAAACGTTGTCAAGAACCGGGGAAAAGTATGTTCTTTATAGTTAACTACTATTTTTTGCGGAAACAAACGCAATATTTTATAGCGAATTCCGAAATTTGTTATCAAGCTATATACAAAAGACATCCTATGGAAAAGCCCATAGGTGAAACTCCCATCCAAAAAAATATGAGGAAATATTGCACATCGATATTTTCTCTACATCGAGTAAGTTATTCCTGACATGAATCGATAAACTTTCAAAATTTACTATCTTGAAACCGTCTTTAATAAAAATTTTGAGTTTATTCAAAAACACCAGACTGATAGAGTTTAAAATAATTTAAATATTAATTAAATTGATAATATAAATAGCTTGAATAGTAAACAAAAAGCGTAAATAATTAATTAATTAAGACAAATCAGAAACTATGAATTTGTGGTCTACGAAAACTTAAAAAATTTTAAATTTTTTTAGAATATAACTTTTTGTGAAGAACACTAATCAACACTAATCATCCATAATTAAAAAATAGCCGCTCTTAATTTTTTCTTTAATATTTTGGTTTTTTATTTATAACATATATTTGGCATTATATAAACAACTTTTGTTTAAATTAGCATTTAAAATAATTAAAATCATCTTGCAAATTAAAATTTAATACTACTACTTACTTATCTACTTATTGGTGAATATATATTTTTTTTAATAGAATTAATTAATAAACCAAATTTTATTAATTAAGCATAAATTTATATCAAAACTCTTTAAAATTCTAATTATTTACTTTAAAATATGAAGAAAATAAAAACTATGCTATATGATATTATTCAGCATATATTTACACTGTTAACCGACTGTTAACAGTTTCAACTCCATTTTCAATTCCAATCGTTTCTAATTTAGAGTTAAGTAACGCAAAAATCTATTAAAAGCCACTGTGTCCCACTGGGTTTAGTAGTATTGCGCAAAATTGGACGTAATTTACTTCCAAATCACTCAACAAAATTTTTTTGAGGCTTTCTTTTTAGCCAAGGCAGTACTTCGCAAATTTTGACAATATTAGCTTCCAAAATTATTTTGACCAACCGTCGGGCCGACATGGGTTAACAAATTCCAAATCTGTTAATAGTGTCAGCTCAATTCTCATAGGGGAGCACGTATACAAAATTTTAAGTCAATCGGCCAAACCGTTTTCATTTTAGAACAAAGAAGTTTAAATACTTGCACCACAGCCCCAACTTGGCGGTCCGTTAGAACAAAATTTTTGGGCCACGATTTCTTTCCGTACCCAAAAACCCCTGTATACAAATTTTCATGAAAATCGGCTGGGCAGTTTAGGAGTCTATTCGCTACAAACAAACAAACAAACAAATAAACAAACTTGCGCTTTTATATATATAGATACTATCATCAATATCAAAATTAAAAAAAAATATAAATTAAACTTAATAATAATAATAATTAAATATAATATTATTGAAATAAGAAAAATTCAAATATTAAAATAAAATAAAATGTCAAACAATAATAATAGTTGCATTTGCTATAAATGCAAAAAAAAAATTAATCCAGGAATAAATAAAGGACTTCAATGTGATGGAAACTGCAGCAATTGGTTCTATGGTCAGTGTACTGGTTTGGAAACTGAAAATATATGCGAATTCTCTCTCTATAATTAATATTGTTACCATTAATATTGTTAATTATTGTTTTTTTTAAATAATTTCAACGATATGCTTTAAGGTCTTTAGAACTGTGTGGATGGTCCCCGACCCACTTCTCCAATTGGTCCTAAATTTCTAAGACTCTAAGGACATAGGAGGAGGCATACTGATACCAAGTTTGAAAGTTTTATCTTCATTGGTTTCAGAACTGTGCTTGTTTGGCCTAAATTCGAAAAAACTTCTAGGATCTGAAGCCATGGTCCGAACTCGCTCGTACGCAAAACCCCGCCATAGTCTCATTACAAGTAATCTACATCACAAAATTCATGATTGCATCGCCATTATTTGTTGAGTTATCCTTATTTGTTTTATATGTTTCTTAGCCCTAAGAACAAATAAAAAGTCCAGAATCCGAACCCATGGGCCGAGTTCGTTCATATGCAATCCCCACCGTATTTTAAGTCCTAGTAACCTACAGTAAACATTTTATCAAGATAGCTGCATTAGTTTTTGAGTTATCGCGCCTAAGGACGGGCGGACATTGCTATATCGACTCAGGTGGTCACGCTGATCTCAAATATATATAATTTTCCATATCTAGCTCACTTCCTTTAGGTGGTTACAAACACCATGCCAAAGTTAATATACGCTTTTCCTATTTCATAGGTGTAGGGTATGAAAAGATTAAAATATATGCTATTCAAAAAGAAAGAAGAAAAATTAATTAAGGAAGCTAAAAATAAACGTGTTATTAAAAGTATTGAAAAAGCAGGGAATGACTCTAGAAAACTATGGAAATTATTATATAATACTATAAAAAACCAGGAAGATTATAGTTGCCCTTGCCAACTTTTAGATATCCGTGCGAACCCACTATTATGTATCAAATAAATAAGAATTTCATATATTGCAATTGAACTGTTTGACAGAAAATTCAAAATATTTGTTTTTTATATTTAATTAAAAAAAAACTAATAAAAAAAGATGAATTAAAACAAAAGATGAATTTAACAAAAAATATGCTCTGAAAAAGATTCGAACCCACACTTTTCAATTAAAAGACCGACATCCTAACCACTAAGTCATCGATTTTTTGTTTATATTAATTTCTTTTGAAAATTATTATAGTTGCTATAGTATCATTTGCATTGTTTTAAAAAATTGTTTTGAATTTTGTTATAAAAATATTAAAACAAAATTAATAATTTATAATATAAATGAGAGTTTTCTGTCGAATTTTCTATTAAATTAAATTTCTCATACATAAAATAAATACAGATTTAATTTTAATTAAAAAGAGAATAGATAAAAAAAGATGAATTTAAAAAAAAAAAAAAATTTTGTCACAGCCTGGTTTCGAGCCGAGACGTTTTGACTACCAGTCGTATGTCCTAACCACTACACCATGAACTGATTAAAAATTTTCCTACACAACGAGTTTTTATTTATATTAATTTTTTTTTTTGAAAATAATTATAGTTGCTATGGTATCAAATGTTTGTTTTGAATAACTGTTTATTTAAATTTAGTATATTTAAAAAAATTAATCATTTTTAAAATAGATGAGAGTTTTCTGTCAAATTTTCTATAAAATAAAATTTTTCATACATAAAATTAATACATATTATATTTTATTAAAAAGAAAATAGATAATAAAAAATGAGTTTAAAACAAAAAATTTTTTTGCCCCAGCATGGTTTTGAATCGAAACGTTTTGACTACAAGTCGCATGATCTAACCACTACACCATGAAACGATTAATAACTTGACTGCATTTTGTCTGTTTTTATATTTGGTTTCTATTTAGTTATTAGTTTTGAAAATATTCATATAATTTCAAAAAATTTGTATGGCAGCTACCCGAAGCCCTTGTCCGATTTTAACCAAAAACAATAAGGAACCTACAAATTGTCTAAAAATTATTTTGTGAAAGTTTCGGAACTCTAGCTCTTATAGTTTTTGAGTTATCGTGCTGACACACGTCCGTCCGACGGACACACATAGCTAGATCGATTCACTTTTCGATGCTGATTCGATACGTACCCTTGACACTATATTTAGCTCATCTATTTCAATGCGTTACAAACGGAGGAGTAATTTTAATATACCCGATGTTCATATATGTATGCACGGGTATAACAATAATTACCAAAGACTTAAACTATTACTTACGTTTTAAAGAAAAAGGGCAGGAAAACTGTTATGAAAATGAGACGGCAGATACTATTAATAATTATACCCGTGCATACATATATGACATCGGGTATATTAGATTTGCTCCTCCGTTTGTAACGCATCGATCTAGACGAGCTAGATATAGTGCCAAGGGTACGTATCGGCTCAGAATCGAAAAATGAGTCGATCTAGCTATGTGTGTCTGTCCGTCCGTCCGTCTGTGTGTCAGCACGATAACTCAAAAACTAAAAGAGCTACAGTTTTGAAATTTTCACAAAATATTTTTCAATCAATTTCTAGGTTCCCTATTTTTTTTGGTTAAGATCGGATCAAAACTTCGGGTAGCTCTCGAACAGCTAACTTTTTTAACTCCAACATTTTCATATAAAAATTTGAAATATTTCTTTGCATCTTGTATTTAACATGAAATTATATGAACTTTGTTTTTTTGTTTTTTGTTTTTGTTTTTTTTTGTGTAGATAACGATTTCGAGTTAGAATTTCATATTATTTAAATGATGCGTAGTTTATAAGCAAAAAAGAACACAAAGATTTTTTTTAAGTAAATGGATTATTGATATTGATAGATATAATGATTATGAATATGATGATTAATATCTATCATGATGATTATTATATGAATATGATCAAAACATATGAAGCTTATTTTGCTTAATATTAATATATTCGTGAATTAAAAATTAATAAAAGAGATGGAATTGAAAAATTAGAGCTAGAGTTTTGAAATTCACACAAAAGATTTTTTGGACATTTTTGAGGTTCCCTATTCTTTTTGGTTAAGATCAGACCAAGGTTTCGGGGAGCTGCCACACAACTTATTTAAACCAATATAAATTTCTTCAAAAGTAATTATACCAGGAAGACGAAAATTACACACGGTTAGTTATATAATGAATCGAGTACTTATATGAAGTTTCAAAATGTTACGGCTTCATTTTCGGGGGGCTGCCATACAACTTCTTTGCATCAATATGAATTTCTTGGAAACTGATTATACTACGAGGATGAAATTTACACACTGTTAGTTATATAATGGATCAAGCAATTATATGAAGTTTCAAAATGTCACGGCTCCATTTTTGGGGGGCTGCCATACAACTTCTTTGCACCAATATGAATTTCTTTAAAACTAATTACACTACGAGTATGAAAATTATACACGATTTGTTATATAATGAATCGAGCACTTATATGGAATTTCATAATGTTACGGCCCCATTTTCGGGGAGCTGCCATGCCAAGTTGTCGATTCGATAACTTTGAATCTAATGAAGCTACGAGGTTAAAATTAAAACTGGACAGGTAAAGTAATAGGGAAAGTTAGTTGGCAAAGTTGGACATCATCCAGACCAACTTTTAGGGTTTTTTTTGTTTTTAAGCAATAATGATGGTACCTATGGTAATTATGGTATGAATTAAAAATTATATATATTAATTAATTATATTTTTTTTTGTAATATTTATAATAGCATAAGGGAAATAAATAATGGTTAGTGGGTATGCACGGGTATCTAAAAGTTGACAAGGGCAACTATAATCTTCCTCGTTTTTTTAATAGAAATAAGTAAATGTATTCTAACTGAAAGTCGGAATTCTTGAACAGTAATAATGCTGCTTATAAAATATAAGTTATTTTTACTTGCTCATATAAGCCAAAAAAAAAAAAAATAAGGATATTTATTTTTAATAATAATAAGTTTTTATTTTATTTAATTTACAGATAATACAAATAATTTTACAAAGATTTTTTTATGTTACAAAATTATCAAAAAACATTCATAATTTGAAATTATTGAAATTTGATATTACGAAAAAAAAAGTTTAATTTTAAATTTGATAAAAAAAATAAACCGTTCCCGTGTGAACAATTTATTTAGGAAAAAATTTAAAAAACAATTTTGTAATTTAATAGGAAAGGTTAACGGTTGTTAACTCTTCCCCCCTTAAGACCAAATGTTCCTATTTGGCTTTCGATAATGGAACATCTCTTTACTATGGTTGGTTTTGTATGTTCTTCTGTTATTTTAATCGGCTTGATGTTAGTGGTCTTATCTTCCTTCGTAGTTGTTTCCTTGTTGTCATGCTCCTCGTTGTTGTTGTTGATTATAAATCTAACCCCTTTCTTTTGTATCATAATTATTCCGATTGCTAGTGGAACAGGTATGATAATGATAGAGAATCCAATGCTAATGGTGCGCTATTGTCCTTTCGTCCTTTATTAATTGAATTTCCCTAGTGTTGTTGATGTGTATCTCGTTTAAAAACTCCAATGATAAATGTTGATGTAATTCTCCTTCCATTATTTTCGGTTGCAAGAATTGGTGGTAAGATCTTAGTTGTTGAGGTCTCTATTGATGTGAAAGTTTGATTGTTTATCTCTATTGTTGCATTATGGAACCTTATTACGTAAGTCCCGTTGAGTGTTCTATTTTCCTGTTTGAATCGAGTTATTCCCTTGAAGTTGTTTAGTAGGAGCATGTCACTGGCTATTTCATCTATGTACGGGATATGATGACTATTGATTAAATTGCATTTCGAATTTTTCCCTTCTATGAGTCTCTTTGTGCAAGTAGAATTTAGCTTTTGTTTGTTACATATAAATATTTTATTTATTTTTCTACAATTTTCTTTTATTCCATACATTTCATTTTCATTTATTAATCATTTTCAAAATCTAATTTTAACACTTTATTATTTTTTTTTACAGGTTTTAGCAAAAGGTTTTTATAAATATTTTTATCTGTTTACAAGATAGAATAAGCAAGTTTCATTTTTTATAATTTAAATATTAGCGAGATCTAATGCTTCTTCCGAACTACTGTAAGGAAAATTTTCATTATCTAGAACTTTAGTTAATGTTTCTATTTCGGATTTAGACAATAATATGGGGTTTATAATACCAGTTTTTGCCCAGTGTATGGTATACTTTATATTTACTATTTCTTCTTCAATTATTTTTAATTTACTTTGTATTTTAATGGCGTTTTGATTACCTAATTTTTTTTTCTATTTGGATATTATCTAAAATTTGATTTGCAATTTGGGTAATGTTATTAATTCTATTATTATGGAGTTTATTGATTATTGTCTGTCTATTATTGTTTTCTAGTAAATTATTCATGTTTTTTTTCATCATAATAAAGTTGTCATGGTCCGGTGTTCCTGCAATCCATTTCCATGTGCTTCCTGGAAAGTTGAGTAATTTTTTTACTCTCCGAGGTCTGCTTTCATTTAGATATTTTTGGATTTGTAGTGTCTCGTACTGGAGATATTGATGTAATGGATGAGCTTTGACATTTTCGTCTGAAATCAATGACTTCAAATAATTTAAAGAATTTTTAATTACACTGAGATCGGTTATGTGTATGAGTCTGTAATTTCCTTGTTGGATTTTTGCTACTCCCAGTTCGATGTTGATGAGGTATGATCTTGAGTAATTCAATATTTGTACTTCACCTAAGCTTCTGCCCAATAAAAAAAATTAGCATAATTGATCTTATTAAGTCCATTAGGTGACCCGTCCGCTTTGATTTTTTCCAGCGGAGTTGGCGGCTGTCAACAAAGCTTCTGGGATATTAATTATCCCGCGATGGTGACTCGAGTTTGAAAAGTTTCTTGATTTTTCTACTAAGGGGCCTCATTTCCACCCCCTTAAACTGGATTTCTTCTTAGTACGTCATACAAGTAGTATTTTTATTTAAAACTTTATTTGATTTATCTAATTTTAATCATAAATGATTATTTTTTATTTTTATTTTAGTTTCTTGGTACCAAGTTTTTCGTTTTTTATATTTTTTTTTTATAAATTTTTTAATTCCTTTATTTGTAATTTTAGGAAATTATTGTTTAGGCCTGTTTTTTCTTTTATTTTATTTTTAATTTTTTTATGTTATTTTAATTTTGTTTCTTTATTTATTGTTTTTTAATTATTTTATATTAGTACTAGTTTTTTTGATTTTTATTTTTATTAAAAAATATTTTTTAAATTTTTTAGTGATCTTGCGTTAGATTTTTAATTTAGTTAAACTTCACTAATTTAATTACCACTAAACGGGTCCCTGCTCGGGCACCAGTTAATTTATCTTGCTCATATAAGTAAAAAACAAAAAAAAACAAGTAAAGAAACTGTCAGTCCGTGCAACCGACTTAGAAATACCCTACACATATTTGGTTCAAATTTAATGGGAAGTCTATAAGCCATTTTAAAGCCATAAAAGTTGTTATAAGTTTGATTGTAAGACGTAGCTAACAAAATTAACTTTATAATACTGAAAACATTTTCAAATTACTTTTCTAATTTATTTACAAATTCTTACTAATTTATTTATTTAAAAATATTAAAAAACAGAAAAAATTTTTTTATATCCGATTTGTGTCCATTTTTACAGGGTTGTTTCGCAATCGAAAAGAGAGGCTAACACACATTTTTGTTGAGTTCGGTTAAGCCTTTTGGGCACGAGAGTGCAATGAAGCTTTTTCAATGTTTTTGATGTCGAGTCAAAACGGTTTTATCGATTGACTTGATGTGTTGCACAAATGTTCCCCTTAGCAACCGGAATTAGTTATATAAATTTGTTTGGAATTAATTATCCCATTTTGGCCTGGCGGCCTTCCAAAAAATTTTGTTTTTCTGATTTGTAACCAATTTTACAGGGTGATTTTGCAGTCGAAAATAGAGGCTGACACAAATTTTTGTTGAGTTCAATTAACCCGTTTGGGCACGAGGGCCAATGAAGCTTTTTCAATGTTTTTTATGTCGAGTCAAAACGGTTTGACCAATTAACTTGAAATTATACACAAATGTCCTCTTAAGAACCGGAATTAGTTGTATAAATTTGGATGGAATGAATTAACCCATTTCGGCCTGGCGGACTTTTAAAATAATTTTGTGTTTCCGATTTGTGTCCAATTTTACAGATTGATTTTATAGTCTAAAAGAGAATCTGCAAAAAGTTTTAGTTAAGTTCGATTAGTCCGTATTCCACGACGACACCAGTAGTATGTATATGCCGGTTCAGCGGCGGAGGAGCTTTTTTAAAGCTTTTTTAATGCCGTTTCAGCGGCAGCAGGAGCTTTTTTCGGTAGTTCTCCTAAAGTTATGCAATAAATTTGTGATAAGTAAAAAGTTTTGTGCTTTTGAGTATTTTAAATTAAGCTTAGCGGTTAAAATATCAGTTATGTTTAAATTTCAAATTAAAACAATAATAAGCTTAAACTAGTTTGAGTCTTTGAGTATTTTAAATTAAGCTTGGTTGTTAGGATATCAGTTATGTTTAAAATTTCAAATTAAAACAGTAATAAAAGTCTTTAAAGTTTGGTTTAAGTACAAAGTTAATATTATCAAAGTTTAAGCTTGATTTAAAATTTTCGTAAAAATTAAAAAAAAGTTTTATAAATTAAAAAAAATAAGCTTAAGCTATTTAGCTGAATATTCTTAAGTAGATATGAAAAATTTTTTAAATATCAGTTATGTTTAAATTTCAAATTAAAACAGTAGTAAGCTTAAGATATTGTGCTTACTGTTCTTAGTTAAAAATGAAAAGTTTTTAAAGCTTGGTTTAAATACAAATCTAATATTATCAAAGTTTAAGCTTGATTTAAAATTTTCGTAAAAATTAAAAAAAAGTTTTATAAATTAAAAAAAATAAGCTTAAGCTATTTAGCTGAATATTCTTAAGTAGATATGAAAAGTTTTTTAAATATCAGTTATGTTTAAATTTCAAATTAAAACAGTAACAAGCTTAAGATATTGTGCTTATTATTCTTAATTAAATATGAAAAGTTTTTAAAGTTTGGCATTAAGTACAAAGTTAAGCTTGATTTAATATTTCCACGAAAATTAAAAAAAAAGTTTTATATATTAAAAAAAAAAAGCTTAAGCTAAATATTTTTAATTCGATATGAAAAGTTTTTTAAATATCAGTTATGTTTAAATTTCAAATTAAAACAGTAAAAAGCTTGAGTTATTGTGCTTACTGTTCTTAATTAAATCTGAAAAGTTTTTTAAAGTTTGGTTTAAATACAAAATTAATATTATCAAAGTTTAAGCTTGATTTAATATTTCCGCGAAAATTAAAAAAAAAAGTTTTATAAATTAAAAAAAAAAAATAAGCTTAAGCTGAAAATTTTTAATTAGGTATGAAAAGTTTTTTAAATTTGATTTATACTTAATATTATCAAAGTTTAAGCTTGATTTAATGTTTACGTGAAAAATTTAAAAAATTCAAAGGTGATAAAGCTCGTCCGTTATGTTTGAAATTGAAGCTTTCAACTGCCATTTTAAAGTTGAAAAGCTTAAAAAATCGATGGGAATTTTTTGGTTGATTATTAACTTAACTGCAAAAGTTTTGAAAAAAAAAAAATAAAAGAAATAAACGTTTGAAATTATATTTTAAAGTTTTTTTTTTTTTTAAGCTTGATTTAATATTTCTGTGAAAATAGAAAAAAGTTTTATTGGTTTTGAATTGAATATTCTTGATTAGATATGAAAAGTTTTTATAGTTTTGGTTTAAATACAAAGTTAAAATTAAAATTGAAAAACACTTTTAATGTATGTGTGTATAATATTTTTTAACATCTTTAAAATGTGATTTTCTATTAAGCTAACAAAAATTTGATTTTTTTTTATTTTGTTTTTTTTTTACAACTATTGCTCAATGGCATAATGCCCCCAAGCATATGTTTTTACATTATCTTCAGTTACATATCTTTTATTATCTAATGAACTTAAAGCTACTTTATTTATATTTTGTGTATAAATTGTATGTAAATATGATCTAAATATTTTCATTTCTTTAAAACAAGTTTCATTTTTTAATAAACAATTTTTATAATTATATTCTAATGTTAAAGAATTGACAACATATTTCTTTATTCCTTTAGCTTTTTTAATAGTTTTATTTTCATATGTTTGAAGGAAATACATTTTAGATTTTAATCCAATAAATTCAGAGACAATTACAATTTTTCCATTAAATTCATCTTTAAAAAGACGTAGAACTTTTTTATTCATTAGAGGAAAATTAAATAAATTGTCAGATGGATAATCTGATGTATCAAAACGTTTTGGTATTTCATTAAATATGTCAGCGTAAAAATCATCTCTCTGTATAGTATAAATGAAACTGTCAGTGTCTGTATAATTTAAAAAAAACCTTACTACCATATTAAGGTTTAATATAATCATAATGAAAATCATACATAAGAATTTTAGATTGTTCGAGTACCAGGTTTATCATAACATATATTTGTATGATTAAGCTGAATGGCTATCAAGTTTTCAGTAAATCTAGAGTGACTATGATAATTTGGTTTTGCTATTAACGCTCGAGCACCTAAATGTCTTCCTTGACTTTCCCAAGATGTAGCTATTTTGACATTTTTTCTTTTATCTACATTTTCCATTGTTTTACCAAAAACAGCATTATTCATTAATTTAAAATAATCTTTTTCAAAAGCATTTTTGGCCATTAACCTGTGTGCGTTATTTAAATCAATATATTTTTTTAACCAATTGCTTTGTGTGAATTTTAGTACTCTATAAATTTTTTTGAGAATCAAGCCGTTTCGAAGACACTGTTTTAAGTTTCGATAATGGATAATATATTTGCGTTTGTTTGTTAAGTCAACTAACAGTTTAGGAATTTTACCTTTCGGTGGAACTTTGTTTTCAGCACAAAAAGGAAAATCATTGTGCAAATCATGTAAATGTTGAGGGTAATCTAAATCCACTTCTAAAACGTAACCAGTTTGCGAATCATCGGCAACTGAAAGCACATCAATATTTTCAGGAGTATCAACCCACTGAAAATCTTTATGAGGTAAATATTGGATCATTGCATATCCATATAAATTGTTGGCATCTTCATATACTATATATTTGGAAGGTTCGTTTTTTTTATAAGATTCCCCCATAAATTTATTATTTGCCACTGAATGTCTAAGTGAGCACTGACTAATTCCACCTCGTATCCCTTTTTTAAAAAAATTATACATATCAACATCAGTTAACAACTCTAATTTTATATCAGTGTATTTTAACATAGCCGCCCATGACAAACCTGGTGTAGTGTAAAAATTTGCAGGATCTAAAGAATAGATTTTCGAGCATATTTTTCGAAAATTTTCAAAAACATCAGTCAAAATAAGTACATCTGTTTTAAGGTAAAGTTTAAGATAGTCCCATAAATTTTGACATTTAAACGTATTCCATACATTAACTGCATGAATGTAGTCTTCATCGGAACATGGTGTGTTTGTCATTTGATTGGTAAAATTGTCTTGTGACGGTAAACATGTTTCGTCAAGTCGTTCAATGGAATTTAAATACTTATAGGGAAAAACTCCCTTTCGAGTCATAAGTTTAAATTTTTCATTATTATTGAATTCTTTTTTTATATGAATCAAATCGTTTTCATTTAAATTTTTACACAATGAATCAAGGCTAGAAGCCATAAATCTGAAGCTATCGAGAAAACGTAAATAAAATGAATGATTATCATCTATTGTAATTTTTTTAGATAATGAAATATAACGTTCTTTATTCAAAGGAATGACACCAATATGTCCATTCACTTCGTTTAGTTCTTTAAATAAAAGATGACAATCATAGCCGGAAAAATTGTGGAAAAATATTGGAAAAAAATTTGATCGTCTATACAATAAGTTGCAATAAGAATGAGCAGGACCTCTATCCAGTAAAGTGGCAATGGTCTCTAATTCTATTATTAGAATCTAAATGCTTACCACATATGTGACACGTTTCTTGAACCAATTGTTGTAGCTGCTCATCCAGTGTTAGCGGATTCATCTGTTTTGAACTCATAAAGAAGGTTGAATATAATTCACTGCATGTTTCTGCCAATGATTGGATAAATTCCTTAGCACAGTTAGCTCCAACAAATTCTTTGAAACAGCTTAGACCATCATCAAAAGAACATTTAATGTAGTAAGAGAAAGCTACTGGAACATGTTGATGAATGTTTGTTGTTGAAGACATCGTAGAATCAACATTGCATGTTGCAATAGGTTGTAAAATACTCTCAGCATCGGCATAAATAACAAAAGGTGTTTTCAATTGTTGTTGATAATTCTTAAACTCCAGTGTATTTTTTTCAACAGACGGAAGCTTTGTAACTACTTTATTGCATTCGCGTTTGTGTAAGTCACGTTGTTGTAATGTATGAAAATGTTGCAAGCACATATTACAAATATGAATTTGATGAGTATTCCTTGTTACAGACCGACTTATTAATCTTGATAAATGTTTTATGTAAAAAGCAATAAATTGACATGAAACTTTTTTTCACATTTTGTCAAATAAAATGGCCCTACAACCTCATATTTCTTATTAATGACTTCCAATCCAAACAAATTTATGCTTATTTCATTATTAAGTTCTTCGAATAAATTTAGTTCAGACAGTTTAGTTGGAAATTGCATATTGCCAAAATTAAGTTGTAAAACATCTCCAAACTCAAGCTTGACTGTGGGTTGAGAAATGTCACTAATTTTGTATGAAAATGTTCGTTTTGCACTTTCAGCGCAAGTTTGTAAGGCTGATACTAAACTCCACTTAAAACAGAAGTTATCACTATTGTGGATATTAATGCAGGCTTTTTTATCTTCTATGTTTTTTGGTAACTTAATATAACTAGAAACGTGGATTGGTTCATATTTATTGATATTTATTTCCACGTGTAAAATTCTAATTAACGCCCAGCCACTATCCTTTTCTTGGAAGTCTTCTGCTTGTTGTTGAATAACGTCTTTAGCATTTTCAAAAAAATCGTTAAGATCGTCTGCCTGTGTTATGCTTACCATTCGAGTTTGAAAAGATTTGATTGATATATTTTCAAACTCTTCTTCTGTTGGTTTTATATATTCACCGAAAAGTTCCAGATTCGCCTTAATGACATTGTGCTTTTTTAGTGATTGTCTTAACAATTCAATGATATCGGTTTGAGCCTTTTCTAAAAAGTGTGATGGGTTTAATACGCCTTCATCATCATTATCTCTAATAAATGTTTCTAGTCTATTTTGAAAACATTCATTAATACACCTATCATTAGTTTTAATGACTTCTGCTGCATTTTTCTTATGTTCATTTGTCCGAACATGGTAATTCCACAAATTTTTTGTGATGGCTGTTTTGCACTTCTTGCAAAATTTTGTATTTTCATAACCTTCTCTGTGGTTTTTTAAATGTTCCAATAAATTTTTTTTTCTGCCAAATGTTTTTTGGCATAAATCACATTTATGCTTTAATTGTACATTTATTGAACATTTATGGCTTTTAAGATTGTCCGGCCTTGTAAAAATTTTTTTGCACTCATTGCATTCCGATTTGATTTTTTTATTTGCTGAACTCATTTTTAGTTGTTTTTTTTTTTTTTTTTTGTTTTAATTTAAGTAAAAATTATTTGGTAACTAAAATGGATTATAACATAAGATCATATATATATACTTTTAAAAACCACAGCTGCAGCAGCCTTCACAACATTTTAATTTATATGATATTTTTCAAAATACTGCAACAATGTTGTATCGTATTAGAATTTTAACTTTAAAAAACAAAAGAAAAAAAAAAAAATTGCATAAATCCAACTTTTAACCCCCGGGACAACTTTTTAATTTATATTATATTTTTCAAATACAGCTACAATGTTGCATCTTATTAGCATATTAACTTTTTTAGAAAGGCGCGCCATTACTATTCTAATCATAAAATCATAAAAATAAATCTATTAAAATATTTTTTTTTGGCACCGCGCAGCTGCAGCAGCCTTCACAACTTTTTAATTTATATGATATTTTTCAAAATACTGCAACAATGTTGTATCGTATTAGAATTTTAACTTTAAAAAAAAAAAAATAATTGCATAAATCCAACTTTTAACCCCCGGGACAACTTTTTAATTTATATTATATTTTTCAAATACAGCAACAATGTTGCGTCTTATTAGCATATTAACTTTTTTAGAAAGGCGTGCCATTACTATTCTAATCATAAAATCATAAAAATAAATCTATTAAAATATTTTTTTTTTGGCACCGCGCAGCTGCAGCAGCCTTCACAACTTTTTCATTTATATGATATTTTTCAAAAATACTGCAACAATGTTGTATCGTATTAGAATTTTAACTTTAAAAAAAAAAAAAAATAATTGTATAATTGCATAATGAGTTAGTTATGTGGTTTTTATTTTATTTTTTATATGAGTGGGGAAGTCATATATAAAGTTTTTCATATATATAAGAACAACAATTTTTCTTTACTATTATTAAAAATTATTTACTTTATTAAGAGTACATAAGAATAATACATATTACAGAATAAAACAAACAATATGGTAAGATATTTGTTTTTTTTTTTTTTTTTTTTTTTGTTTTATATTTTTATTTTTCTATTTTCAATAATTAGGCTGATTTTTTAAAAAGTTTGATGGAATTGTGAATGGGTTCGAGTGAAAAATATCATAATATTGATATTTTACACCAAAATAAAATATACGAGGTGCTTTCCTGGCGCTTTCTAGAGACGAAAAGAGGCCAAACGGTGGTGCTTTGTGAGGTAGAAGATATGATAACAAATGAAAAAATCATATTTTTCATGCCGGACAGATTTTCAAAAAAAGTTACAAACGAACAGGAATTAGAGGAATTGAATAGAGCGCAGTTTTATTTTAAATTTTTGGGACGGGATAAAGACAAAAAAAATATGGCGTTATTTCAATTAATTCCATCGATTGATATCGAATCGCAGGAAAAATTTTTGAAATAAATAAAGTTTAATATTAAAGAATTTAGTTTTTTTTTTTTTTATTTATTTTGAAAGGAAAGGAAAATTTTATTTTTTTTTTTTTTTTTCAGATACTTTTGACGGTGCTAAGGGGGCCCTTAGCGCGAGGGGCCTGTATTCAAAACTAGTTTCGGTCTGTGAAGGTCCGCAAACGGTCTGTGAAAGTCCGAAACGGTCTGTGAAGTTCCGAAACGGTCTGTGAAGGTCCGAAAACGGTCTGTGAAGGTCCGAAAGCGGTCTGTGAAGGTCCGAAAACGGTCTGTGAAGGTCCGAAACGGTCTGTGAAAGTCCGAAACGGTCTGTGAAGGTCCGAAAACGGTCTGTGAAGGTCCGAAAACGGTCTGTGAAGGTCCGTTAATAGTGTTAAAAATTTACTGCTCTATAGTATATTTAGGTATCCCCACTTTTCTTTTATGAAATCAGAGTTATAAATAAAAGGCTAGGTTATTAATTTTTTTTTTTTATTATAATAAAGAACAAAATGAATTGCAACAACGACAACAGTGGTGGTAGCAGAAAAGCTATAGTTGATTTACAATTTGTTATTGGAAATAACAAACAATATTTTTTGAAAGAATTTTCTTTGATAGCTGATGGTTCTCTAATACCAGAGTTTTATATATTTAAAGCACCGTACTCATTTGAAGAATTAAATAGTGATGTTAAACGACAAAATGAGTACAACAAAAAGAACATTAATAACATGGATTGGAATGATGGCTTTATAGAGTATATTTAAAAGTTAAAAATGTCTTTGAGGAACGTTTAACAACTATATTTGATGTTGTTTATGTAAAAGGTCTTAAAAAAAAGCAATTTTTAGACACTTTTATTTCAAATTCAGTAAAAGTTATCAATTTAGATAACAAAATTCCATCTCTACAGAAACTAAGAAATTACATTACCATTTGCCCTCATCATCATAATACAGAAAATTTGTTGCAAAGATGTGCTGTAAAAAATTGTATAAACTTGTACATGTATTTAATAAAAGATAATAATAATATAATTGGCTTTAAAAAATATTTGTTTTATTTATTGTTGCACAATATATTTTTTCAGACATAAACAATGGTATTTCATAAAATAGTCTAGAATAATTACACTGAGCTATATGTAAATTCGTAGGAATATAAAAATCTTCTTGTTCCAATTTCAGTTTATTCCTTTCAATACATCTATCGAAATACTTGAATACATATTCCCGCACATTTAATTCAGCTCCATTGTTATATGACATCACTGCTTGTATAAAGTCCAACATAAGACAAAAGCGGGTGTACTCATCTAGTTCCAATGTTAGTTTTTTAGTTTGTTTTGTATGATTGAATTTCAGTGGAAATTTATTTGAATTTAATTTAGGTTGAATGTTTGTAAAATTTACATAAAAAGCATGCCACTGCAAATAATTCATCTCGCTAATGACTTTACGATGACGTTGAAAAATTATTGTTGCAGCTAAATTTTCAATATTAAATCCAATTTGTATTTTTATTGTTTGCTTTTTATCCAAATAGTAAATATAGCTTAATAAAAGATTTTTTTGTTGTGCTTCGTCCTCGTTATCGTTGTTTATTTGTTTTTCGATAAATACTTTAGCAATTGATGTTGGCTCCATGTTTTTTTTTTTTAAACTGTTAAAGTTTTATAACTCGAAAGTTTTGTATTTATAGTTTTTATCGTAAACATTTTTTGAAAATTTTCCGAAACATTATTTGTATTTTTTTATCGTTTTTGGGTGGGGATGACATTGTGTTGAATAAATTAATAAAATTTTTCATGCTCTTGCGCTTACATCGCATCCATAAATATACACAACAATATTGTCCACAGACTGATGTAAGGTCACTTTGTAAACGCTTGTTGTTGAAAATAAAACATTTTGATTGATTTTGTAGAAATTTCACAATCTCATTGTGGAATGGTGGATTTCCAAATGAATCAAAATATTCTATACAGCCTTGAACTGGCACGAAAATTGCTAACCAATGTGTTCCTTTTTTGGTAGAAGTGTGGGTGTTTATTACTAAAATACCAGGTTTTGAAATATTTTTCGGTATTTGATCAAGAGCAAAAACACCATTAAACAATTTACTTGTGACACTATTACATTTCAGCGCTTTCGTTATCTGAAGTGTATTCATTTTTTTGTAAACGGGAAATATCAATTAGCTGAGTATTTCCACTTATGTATGCCGTTAAAAATTCAAC
Organism: Dolichopus griseipennis; assembly: GCA_963082915.1. Lineage (NCBI taxonomy): Eukaryota > Metazoa > Arthropoda > Insecta > Diptera > Dolichopodidae > Dolichopus > Dolichopus griseipennis. Next base: position 240,402,783 of record OY720441.1, on the reverse strand, counting down.
TTTAAGTTTACCATTTGTGAACACTATATCGAATTTTTCAAGCAAATTTATTAAATTATTAGTTGTTTTTTCATTGTCCATATGTCCAAAAGAGTAATTTTTGATGTCTGTTCTTTTTAAATCTTTGGTTGGGAATTTATACTTTAATTCCTTTACAATAGTTTTACATTTTTCTTTTATTCCAGCCACAGCAAGGTTTTTAGCAAATATTGTATTGTTATCATCCGTGCAGAATGATAAACCTACTACAGCGTATGCCATTTTCAAAATGAATAGAGATGCTCCACTATGCTTCCTTTTATATGTTTACGTAGACGTTGCGATTTTTATCAATTTCGATACTGGCATCGAATTCTGCAAACACAATACATGTTAATGTTGAAGTTAATGGAGAACTGAGTCTTGCTTCAATCTTTACTACTCCCTGGTTTAATAAACTTTGACATGTATCAGTTCCAGAACCATCTGGTGATAAATCAAAAGCTAGTATTGTATAACCTTTTGAAAATAGTTCTTTTGAAATTTGATGGCCTTTATCAGAATGATGTATACCTGTTCCGCTAAATAATGTTAAATATGCACGAGAATTGCAATTGTTATTCGATGTAAAACTGGTTTCAATTGAGTTTGGAAAACTGGTTTCAATTGAGACAGAGTTTGGTGTAGGCACTCCATTCACATATAATTGAAATTGTGTGAGATTTTGATGATCGAAATGGTATGGATTTTTTGATCTTTTACCATTAAAATTTTCATTATTAACCATACAAAATAAAAGAGCTTTTGGTATTTGCCCTATAAATATATTATCCAATGATATGTTGGATGTGTTAGCTGGAATTGTGAATGTTTTGATTTCACTTCTCGTATAAAAATATTTTGCGTTAGCCTTTTCCAAAACAGTATTATGTGCTATTAATATGCTTGGATTAATTGTTAAATGTTTCATGTATAATGTAGCTTCAAGAATTTTTAAATAGCTTTCGTCTGAATCATTGAAAAATAGAAAAAAATCTTGTTTTTCTAATGCCAAAGCAATTCGAATGTCAACGTTATTTAAAAGTAATTTGGAAGTGTTGAAAAAATCTACATGTAATTTTCCCATTAATTCTACTATTGTAGAATTATTGTATAATTTTTGCCTTGATTTAGAACCAGAATTGTTAAAATCATTTACATTTGGTTTATCCAATTCCCAACCAGATGCTTCCAGATGTGTTTGACTGGAATCTGTACCATAATTTAGTAAAGTAGTTAAGTATGCTTTATAATGGTATAATGAGTCTGACGGAGTGATGTTTTTTCCATTTAGAGTTACATTACATTGTTTAATTAAAGAGTGTAATAAATTATTTACAACACTGGGCTGTGAGGCTGCTTTTGCATCAGCTCCGGTTCCTACTTTATCATTTGCACTCCAAACTGATCCATCTTTTTTTAATATTTGAATTTTAAATTTGATGTAGGTTGACGATAAATCTCGATATGTATCTCCATTTCCAAGCGAAACAAATTCAATAGTTGATGGTGACGCCTCTAAAGAAGCTAAAGGATTGTATGCTACTTCTTCTGAACACAATATACTTGTTTGTACTGGTAATGATGCAAAAAGATCAAGTTCAGATTTCATACACTCCATATTTAATTGAATATATCAGAGGTTTTAATTTGCTTTTTTTGTCGCTTCGACTTTAAATGTGTCTTTTTAGAAACTGCTCGTCGTTTTATACTGCTCCGTCTTTTTATGGGTTTTCGCCTTCCACCATACATCGAATGCAGTTGATTAACTACTGATTTTCTTAGATTTTTCATCCCACCTTTACTTTGATCAATTACAGTTTCTTTTATGTTTGCACCAGATGCTATATCATTCAAAATATTTTTACTTGTGTTCATAGCCTCTGTTTTAATTAAGTTCCAACCTGATGTAAAAACTGGCTTTAAGTAACGAATTAAACTTCCGAATACCACGACCTCTTTGAATAGTTGGATAAAATTGTAATAGAGGTCCAATATCGTTGATTCCTCCACCTACTTGAGAGGAATAATATCTCACGTAAGCTCTTTCCATGTTTGATATGATATCATATTTGAGTAGTAGTATTTATATTGTTTTTAAGCAATCATTGCTTTTTAAAGTGCAGTACAATTTTTGTTGGATAGTAACTGGAAACAAAATTTATTCCATCGCCGTATTGGTTGCAAATTTTAATCGCTATCGTTTCAAAACAATTTTTTTCTATAGGTATGTATTGGACATTTTCAAATTCAATATTTGTAGGTATTCTGCAATTTTCTACGTTGATAGCTCTTAATGCACGTACTTTGCTACTTCCAAAAACAGATGATTGAACTATATCTGAATATATCATCACCATTCCATTAATTTCATCTTTATTATTAGCAATAGCTAATTTAAATAGTTCTGGTAATTTTGTTTTGAAATTTTTTATATTTTGTTTCTGTCGAAATAATTCATTTAGCAATGTTTTTACATTATAACTGTGATTAACTTTTATAAAGAAGCTGTCTTCATCAAAAGTCTGTGATATTCGAATTAAACCTTTTTTGTTTTGATCTGCTACTTTTTGGAAAGTTATATTATCATAATTTTTAGTATTAGAAATATAAGTCAAAACTTCATTAAAAAATTCTTTGAAAACTTGGTTTCGACTAAATCCCGGATTAGGAGTTATATTTTTAATAAGTGTTGGTAAAAAATTAAATTTCCAATCATCCAAATGTAATTCCGAATCGTCATATGAATAATATGTGTAACCTATAGATTTGGTTACTTTAATTTTTTCAAGAGGTTTTTCAATGTTTTTTACATAAACATTATACTGTCCGATATTAATAAGAGCACAATTCTCCTTGTTAAATTTTTCCGTTTGTAGGAAATCGTTCAGATAAACTTCTGAAAGACCTACTTTCCAGTTTCCGTTTCTTAAATCAAAGTGAATAGGCAATTTATTTTCGAATGAAGCTAAAGTGTTGTCTGGAAAAAGTTTTAAATTATCATTACTAAACAATGTTACATAGAAATCATCTTGACTATCCATCTTTGTTAACTTCTTTTAAGACATAAAATGTTGCACTATTTATATGTTGTCCATTCCGGTGTTGATGAAGTTCTTAGTTTTGGACTTCTTAGTAAAGGTTTTAATTTTCGTTTTTTTGTTTCAGGAAACTGTGAAAGTATAGTTGAGGAAATTGAACTACCGGCCGATCTTAGTGTCTTCTTTTTTTCAGGTGATGGTACAGCAACGGTAATTACATCACCACTTGGTGTTTCAAACATTCGATAATCAGAACTTAGAGATGGTCTTTGTACTAGTTTTTCGTCTTTCAACATTTCAGTTTGAGCTAATTTTCTAAATGAATTTTCATCATCTAAATCGATATCCATATCTGAATACTCTTTTTTGGGATCATATTCAAACACTTCATCAGTAACTAATGGTACAAAATTAGTCTGTGTTGATGTTGATTTGTATTTAGGTAATTCAGTTTCTGTATATGCATTTCGTTTAGAAAAGAATTTTGTTTGGGTGCCTGTATCAAATGTAGGATTATTAGCCTTTTCTGGTAATTTTTTTGCGTGTCTTTTGTTAATTCCATATTTGAGGAGATTTTGCCGATATAAGTACCATTTTTGCAATGGTTTTAATTTTTTGTCATATAAAACTTTTTTCATTTTTTGATCTAATAAATCCAAGTTTTTATCATCTTGAAATAATTTACTAAATTTTGAAAATATTTCTGGTGACATAACAATCATTCGCTGCATTATGTCTTACTGAGTAATTTACCTATTACACCAGATAATATAGTTCCGATTAGAGTTGGTAAAAACCCACCATGTTGAACTAATATTTTTCTTTTGGCTTTTATACTTTTCTTAGCACAGGCTAGAAATCTTAATTGTTTTTTATGTTTTTTTAATTTTGCTTTTTGTGCCGATGATATTTTATTATTACCATTTAATATATTGATTGCAATTTCAGCAATAGTTTTTATAATATCATCATCACAATATTTAAGAATATTTTTACGAAATATCTTGTTGTTGCACTTTCCTAGTACATGTAATATATGTTGGTTTTTCTTCAATCGTTTCATACTTTTGACAGTTGTTATTCAAATCACCCGTATCACAGAAACATATACAATATTCTTTGGAAAAAATATTAGTTCTAATACGGAATAAATCGTTAATGTCTTGTGTTAAATCCAACACAATATAACCATGAGGTTTTGATGTTGACTCATTATATACTCTCAAGAAACCCTTTATATTTTCTGGATATAGTTGCCTAGCAAGAGGAAAAATTTGCGATTTGTCTCGAGGATTTTTGAAAAGCACAGATTTTTGAATATTTACAATTTAATGAAATATCTCTTGAAAATTTTCCCTGATGAAAAACGTTTTGTGTTAACAATATAATAGATAAATTACGATGGTGTGAACCTTTAGTAAATAGCTCACATACCTCTTTATTTGCAGAATCTAACATTAAGTCATCTAGAACAATTAACGTAGGTTTATTTTCATTACCACTAAATTCTTTTGGGATACTGGTATACAAGTCTATATTGGGAAAAGTTAGATATTTTGGAATAGCAGAAATTTCTGGGTTACACCATTTTATTGTTTCAATTTTCGGAGAAATCAATCTATCAATATTTTCAATTAAATTACACACAAATGTTGTTTTCCCACATCCAGATGGTCCCGCTATCATCATTGTAAATGGATGAATAAAATTAATCATTTTTGGTCTGTGTCTGATAAGAAACTGAATTTAAAATGCAATTTAGAGATCATATAAAAGCAGCGAACATATTCTTAGTACTGTCATTTTGAATTATGGAAGTGAAGGAGTTCTTAAATATTTATTCCTCCGTCTTATTAGATGATCATAAGAAACTAATATTACATCTATATAAACACATTAAAAACTTTTCTGGAGTAAAAAAATTCACTTCAATTTATGGTACTCATTTTACCCTTTGTCCGTGGGCATATGATAATTCTACTTCTGGACCGGACACATGTGAATGTCACACAATAGAAAATTATAGAATCACTTTAGAAAATTTAATTAAATGGTACGAGAATAATGTCGAGGCTACAAGTCGTGTCAGAAATTCATAGAGGCGCTAGAAGAAACTTTACACGAAGAAAATTTATTCAAAAGGGTTTAAATGATACTTGGCAAATTGATTTGGTTGAAATGATTCCATATGCAAAATTTAATAAGACATATAAATATTTATTAACCGTTATTGATACATTTTCAAAATTTGCGTATGCTGAACCGATTAAAAACAAAAGCGCTGATAATGTTTTAATCGCAATGAAAAATATTTTTCAGCGTGCTCGTAAAAAACCAAAAAATTTACAATCTGATCAAGGTACGGAATTTTTCAACAAAAAATTTCAAAATCTAATGAGGAAATATAAAATTAACCATTATCATACATATTCAGAACTAAAAGCATCAATTGTTGAACGTTTCAATCGCACCCTAAAAAACATGATGTGGAAACAATTCAGTTTACAAGGCACATATAAATGGTTACCTATTCTGCCATCGCTAATAGAAAAATATAACTCAACATATCATCATACAATTAAACTTCCACCTAAAAATGTTACAAAGAAAAATGAGAAATTTTTATTAAAAACTGTCTACAATAAATTAAAAGTTTTCCGAAAAGCAAAATACAAAGTTGGAGATTTTGTTCGTATAAGTAAATTTAAAGGTATATTTGCAAAAGTTTATCAACCTAATTGGTCAACAGAAATTTATACAATAGCGAAAATAAAAAGAACTGATCCAATAACATACAATTTACTTGATTACACACAAAAACAAATAAAAGGCAGTTTTTATGAACCTGAATTTACATCTGTTAAATTTCCTAATGTTTACCTGGTAGAAAAAATAATAAGAAAAAAAGGAAATCAAGTTTTGGTTAGGTGGCTTGGCTTTGATAAAAACCATGATTCATGGATAAATAAAAAAGATATTATTTAATGAATAATAATTTATTAACTTTTAGTAAAACATGCTATGCTGTTATTTAATATTAAAAACAACTTTTTAAAATCAAGTTTTATATATATTTTTTTTTTTTGTTTTTTTAACTTGAACTTAATCACGTTTTCAATTTGTATTCATGATCACGCCTTTATATTATTAACAATATAATTTCAAACGTTTATTTGTTGAATTTTTTTCAAAACTTTTGCAGTTAAGTTATTCAAACAAAATATTTCCATCGATTTTTTAAGCTTTTCAAATTTAAAATGGCAGTTGGGAGCTTAATTTTTGAAACATAACGAACGAGCTTTATCAGCTTTAAATTTTTTTAATTTTTCACGTAAATATTAAATCAAGCTTAAACTTTGATAATATTAAGTATAAACCAAATTTAAAAAACTTTTCATATTTAATTAAGAACAGTAAGCACAATATCTTAAGCTTGTTACTGTTTGAATTTGAAATTTAAACATAACTGATATTTAAAAAACTTTTCATATCTAATTAAAAATATTCAGCTCAATAGCTTAAGCTTATTTTTGTTAATTTATAAAACTTTTTTAAATTTTCACAGAAATATTAAATCAAGCTTAAACTTTTATAATATTAACTTTGTATTTAAACCAAACTTTAAAAACTTCTCATATTAAATTAAGAACAGTAAGCACAATATCTTAAGCTTATTACTGTTTTAATTTTAAATATAAACATATCTGATATCCTAACCGCCAAGTTTAATTTATAATACTCAAAAACTCAAACTAGCTTAAGCTTGTTATTGTTTTAATTTGAAATTTAAACATAACTGATATTTAAAAAATTTTTCATATCTACTTAAGAATATTCAGCTAAATAGCTTAAGCTTATTTTTTTTAATTTATAAAACTTTTTTTTAATTTTTACGAAAATTTTAAATCAAGCTTAAACTTTGATAATATTAACTTTGTACTTAAACCAAACTTTAAAGACTTTTATTACTGTTTTAATTTGAAATTTTAAACATAACTGATATCCTAACAACCAAGCTTAATTTAAAATACTCAAAGACTCAAACTAGTTTAAGCTTATTATTGTTTTAATTTCAAATTTAAACATAACTGATATTCTAACCGCTAAGCTTAATTTAAAATACTCAAAAGCACAAAACTTTTTACTTATCATAATTTTATTGCATAACTTTAGGAGAACTACCGAAAAAAGCTCCTGCTGCCGCTGAAACGGCATTAAAAAAGCTTTAAAAAAGCTCCTCCGCCGCTGAACCGGCATATACATACTACTGACACCATGAAGTTTTCTATCAATTTTATATGCTTAAACGATTAAAAGAATTTTATTGAAAATTTTGTACCAGCATTTTAATTATAAAAACCCACAGGGTTAATTTGGTTTTGACCTGTTTACGCGTTTTGAACAAGGATTCTTTGAAATTTTAAAATTTTTAGTATTAACGCAGGTTAATCTTTATTCCAAAAGCTCACTTAATTAATAAGACTAATTTTTTTGCTCTCCTTAAATAGTCTAAAATAGTGCAAAAGCTAAATGACATAAAATTAATGATAAAGAAAATAAAGCTAATAACGAATCCGAATAATAATGTCTTAAAATTTTAATAACATAATATTTTCCTTCTCTACATTTTTTTCGTAAGTCTTTGTTTTTTATCTACTTTGCAGTTGTTGTTTTTTAAAAATAGATTTCAGTGTAAAATTGCAGTTTTCTTCAAATAAAATCTAAAAATTAAAAAATAACTTCCTATATATTATGCTTAAATACATAGTATTTTAAAACAGTTTTCCAAAAAAGAAGCGTACATTTCTCTCATAAAATCATAAAAAAACGAGGAAGAGCGTATTACAACTTGCAGGTAAGTACAAAACAAGATATAACTTGAAAACCAGACTTTTAAACCATTTCAAAGCCAACGACTATATTTAATTCAAACGCTAGCAATTCAAGAAAACTACTATTATAATGACTTAATGGTAAATTTAGTATACCCTTTAGACCTATAGTCAAACGGGTATAATAATACTAATATGTAAACTACCTATTACCATTGAGTGGCACGACGCCCCGCCACTCAATGAGTTTTAATTTAAGTTGATGTTATTGAAAAAAGTTAATACAAAACTTACAAATGGTGTACATGTTAATTTTAAAATGTAAACTTGAAACTTTTCATAATTATTAAATAATAATAAAAATTTTAATTTTAATTCAGTTATCATAATTCGCCGGAAGCCCATCATCCTCAACTCTATCGTCAAGGAACACCAAATTGTCAAGAAGCACCACGTATAGAAAATTTAAAGATAATCGTTCAAACTGTTTTGCAAACGTACTACTTACTTTCAAAAATAGGACGTAATTTACTGACAAATTTTTTGTTGAACAATCGTCGGGTCGGCATGGGTTAACAAATTCCATGTCTGTTAATAGCGTGAAATCCATTCTCAAAGAGAAACACATATACAAAATTTGAAGTCAATAGGTTAAACAATTTCTAAATTATAGCAAAGTAACGAAATAGCGAAGTAACGACTGTTGGGCCACAATGGGTTAATGGAACTCCACAAATAATTTTTTGAGGTGTTCTTTTTAACCAAAGTAGTGCTTAAAAAAATTGGCTGAGACTTGCTTTTTTACAATTTGCACGCTCCCGGGCAACCACGGGTAGATCTGCTAGTATACAATATAAGACGGTTCCTCTATTCTATAACAATAGTAACGGTTTGGTGGAACAACTTCACGCCACCCGTCCGGAAATAGCCCGTTGCGTTGTTCTGGAATATAAAGTGTCCGATCCTGTAGAAGCAAAATTGCTCGCAAATCATTAATACAACACGTCAAGGTTATAGGGTAACACAGTGTCACAGGGTATCGTATTTTCGACGTTTTTCATAGTTTATCTCAGGATATTTTAAATGAGGTGTCGGAGAAGATTGAAATAGCTAAAAGAAATACCTTAAGATACCAAAATAAAAAACATCGTATTTTTAGACCAGGTGAGGTTTTTTTCATTTAAACAACAAGATGTGTTGGTAATAAATTAACTAAACTATATTAAAGAATGATCGTACTAGAAGATTTAGGCAGTAAGATTAAAGTATAAAATATATTGGTTCACAGAACTAATATTAAATAATTCTTTGAGGTTGCTCTTGCGCCTTGTTATGTGCAAATACAGAATAAGTGAATACACATAGGCCACCTATATTCTCCTCCAAAATGGCTAGGCAGCAATATTCGAGTATTTTATCTATTTGGAACACACTACAAACTTAACTTTATATGACGATATAGCACAGAAAAATTAAAAGAAAGAAAAGTAGATATGGAAAAGTATATATATTTGTGATCAGCGTGACCTCCTGAGTCGATATAGCCATGTCCGTCCGTCCATCCGCCCGTAAGCACAATAACTAAAACTAGTGCAGCTATCTTGATGAAGTTTTAACCGTAGGTTACAAGGACTTAAAGTACGGCGGGGTTTACTTATGGGCGCCAATGGTTTCGGATTAGGATCTTTTAATTGTTCTAAGGGCCAAGGAACATATAAACAAGTAAAGAAACAATCAGTCGGTGCAACCGACTTAGAAATACCCTACACCTATTTGGTTCAAATTTAAGGACATATCCATAAGTCATTTTAACACCATAAAAGCTGTTATTAATTTGATCGTAAGACATAGCTAGCCAAATTAACTTTATAATACTAAAAACATTTTCTAATTATATTATCTATTAAAAAATATTACAAATTCTTACTAATTTGTCTATTTAAAAATATTCAAAAACAAGCAAACTTGAAATAAATGAAAATATATTTATTCCAACTCAATTACAAAATGAAAAAATTCTAATTATTAAATTTTGTGATAAAAAGATAATCAAAGCATAATATATTTAATAATCCAAATTTTTAAAAATTGCAATTATTTTAAGTGGTTAGTTTATATACCTAATAGAAAAGCTTACAAACGCAAAATATGCAATAAATGTATTTCTAAAATACAATTACAAATTTAGACCTTTTCATATAATTCATTTAAATATTCAAATAAATTTTACATAAATGCAGCAAGTACCTTTGAATATAGCTGAACCACTACAATTAAGTCTAGATTTCGGAGACACATAGGACATAGGAAATATATTCTTTGGCTTTGAAATTAAACTCAACCAGAACCAATTCCCATGGTACTTTCATTACTAGTAACCTAGAGTTTAAATTTCATCAAAATACCGGCATTATTTTTTGAGTTATGGTGTTTTAAGATATATGTTTGTTAGTCCTTGAACTTGTCAAGGGTTCCAGAACCCCAAACCATGGTACGATTTCGCCCATATGCAGTCCCGTCATACTTTCAATACTAGTTAACCCTTGTATACAATTGGAACGTTCTATCTTAATTTTAAGTTACTAGTTTTATTAATTTCGATGATAAGCTTTTACACATTTGGGGGTCTAAGAGAGGTCCTAAACCACCACTCCAAATGATCCCAAATTAGGGGGGCATGGAAGAAATAGTAAAGAACACCCTGGGCCAAATTTGAAGCTTCTACATTTGTTTCAAGTTACTATTTTTATTAATTTCGAAAATATGCTTTAAGGTCCTCGGAACTGAGTGCCTGGTCCCCGACCCACTAGTCCAATGGGGTCCAAATTTCAAAGACACTTATGCAATAGGAAGGGACACCCTGATACCAAATTTGGAGGTTATATCTTCATTGGTTTCGGAATTACGCTAGTTTGGCCTAAATTCGATAAAAAAGTTCTCAGTTCCGAACCCATTGTCCAATCCTCACCGTACGTAATCACCGCCGTAGTTTCATTACCAATAACCTACAGCACAAATTTCATGAAGATAGCCTCATTAGTTGTTGAGTTATCGTGATTTTTAATATATGTTCGTTATCCCTGACACCGACTAAAAGGTCCAGAATCCGAACCCATGGGCTGATTTCGCCCTTATACAGCCCGCGCTTTACTTATAGTACTAGTTAATCCTTGTACACAATTTAAACGATCTATCTTAATTTTAAGTAACTATTTTTAGTAATTTCGATTATAAGCTTTTAAAATTTGGGAGGTCTGAGAGGGGTACTGAACCAACTGAGATAGTAAAGAACACCCTTGTGGCAAATTGGAAGCTTCTACATTTTTTCAAGTTGTTATCTTTATTAATTTTAAAGATATGTTTTAAGGTCTTCGGAAATGTGTGGCTGGTCCCCGACCCAGTAGTCCAATGGGACCCAAATTCTCAAGACACTTAGGAGATAGGAGGGGACACCCTGATACCAAATTTGGAGGTTCTATCTTCATTGGTTTCGGAATTATGCTCGTTTGGCCTAAATTCGATCAAAAAGTTCTAGGTTCCGAACGCATGGTCCAATCCCGACCTTACGGAATCCCCGAAGTAGTTTCATTACTAGTTACCTACAGCACCTATTTGATGAAGAAAGCGCCATTAGTTGTTGAGTTATCGTGATTTCTTATATATGTTCGTTAGCCCTTCGATCGATAAAAAGGTCCAGAATCCGAACCCATGGGCCGATTTCGCCCATATGCAATCCCCGCCGTACTTTCAGTCCTAGTAACCTACAGTTAAAATTTCATCAAGATAGCTCCATTATTTTTTGAGTTATCGTGCCTACGGACGGACGGACGGACGGACGGACGGACATGGCTATATCGACTAAGGCGGTCACGCTGATCACAAATATATATACTTTTCCATATCTAGCTCGCTTCCTTTAGGTGGTTACAAACACCATACCAAAGTTAATATACCCCTTTACCTATTCTATAGGTGTAGGGTATAAAAATATAAAGATAACTCAACATCTAATGGCGTTTCAATCATGAATTTTATGATGTAGGTTACCAGTAATTAGACTATGGCGGGGACTGCGCCAAACAAGCATAATTCCAAACCAGTGGAGATAAAACCTTTAAATTTAGTATCAGTGAGCCTCTTTCTATGTCTTTAGAGTCGTGGAAATTTAGGACCAGGCGTGGAACAGATGTAGTAGAATACAAAGAAGAAATTCGAATTAAATCCGAAAAATTTAGCAAACCAAAAAAGTTTATTTCCATTCAACCATTACCTTAAAATACACAAACATTAGTATTACATGGAAGGGTAAAAAGATAACGTTACCTTATTTGGAAAGTTTAGATTTACAAAACATTCAACGTTGGTTTAATTTCTTATAATACGGCACTTGTAACAATTAAAAACTACAGGCACAGCCCAAACCTAAAATTTACGATTATGCAAAACTGAATTTTTGCAAAATTTTTGACCAGACATATCTTATAACCGGTTAAAGCTAGGGTCTTGACATTGGGAGAAGTTAGATTCTCAAAAAATAATAGGAGTTGGTTAAAAAAATTTTTTTGTCGATCCTCCTGTTTAGAAGCTATAAAGGCTCGAAAATTTATATTTTGCTATTTTTAAACACCTGTAACTTGAATACCTGTTCAACTTTTTTTTTACAAATATACATACAAATATTTTCTTAAATTTTAAAGAGGTTCTTTAAATTAAAGAAATCGTTTCTTAGTTTTAACCATTTTTGCTTAGATATAAAAATTAGGGGTGAAATTCCAAATTTAGGTGGAGTTCACAATTGATTTCCTAGAACCTAAAAAAATGGAAGGGATAAGACAGGAAGGGGATGGGCAGATCCATTATAAGCTTGCTAAGCAAAAACTTAGGAACCTTCACCATTGAAGGGCTACTAGGTGTTAAAAGTTAAAACTTTCATGCTTTTATAAAACAGTAACTTCTTCACAAGTGTATGTTTATCCAAGATTAAACATTAGTATTGAAGCTTCAACATTATATTTCGTACTTGTTAACAGGGATTGCATTCTAAGTATTGATTTCACTATTACTCATAATTAATAAATTGATGAAATAATTAAATTATAAAATTATCATTTATTTTGATATATATTTTTATAAAAAGAAATGATAAAATAATTAGTAACAAATCCTATATAATTTTGAAAATGTGCTTTTTAAAAACCTTTAGTTTCTTTCATCACTTGTTATAATTCAACACCAACTGTAAAAATTAAATTCGAACGAGGTCGTTTAAAACTTAACGCGGGGGATAGTTAACAATACTTAAAATATTTAATATTTAAGTAACAAATTTTTTAACTAATATTTTATAATTTTTTTTATGAATTTCCTTTCATTCAACTTCATTATCAATAAAAAAATAAAAAAAATAAAACAATTAAGAAGCTAACTTTTCGGCCGCGTGTAGGCTAATAACCTTAGGCTATTTAAAATTTATGCAACGCATTCAGTTAGTTTTAATAATTCATTTTTATTTAAAAAAAAAATATCGAATTGATCGGTTGAAAAATTCTCATAGAGCAAAATAAAAATTTTAAATTGTAAATTAACTAAGAATAATTAAATATTAAAAATCCAACATATAAATTAAAAATAAATCAAATTTTTTACTTTTTGGATTTTTAATATTTAAATAAATTATATAATCAAAACTTTAATGTTTTTAGTTTATGTTATAATCCATTCAAATTGTATAAACCTGTATATATTATCACAAATAAATATTTCTTCAGAATAACTTTGAGTTTAATTGAAAATTAAAGTCACAGATAACAGCATAATTATTATTGTAACAATTATTTATAACAGAAGTGCTCAAACCTCCTTGACATAAATACAAAAGTTGAAAAATAACCAGTTCTAATTTCAATATTTCAATCTGAAATTAATCCTTGCCATACCTATAACCTGAATCAGGACATATTTCCAGGAAACGTAAATATGATTCAATCTATAAATTAAATCAAACAAGAATTTTTCAAATTAATAAAACTTCATCAATATAGGCCCACTAGTTTTTGAGTTATAGTGCCGGGCATGGCTATATCGACTTTGGAAATCACGCTGATCACAAATATATATACTTTTCCATGTCTAGCTTGCTTCCCTTAGATGGCTACAAACACCATACCAAAGTTAATATACCCTTGTCCTAATTCATAGGTGCAGGGTATAGGTGTAGGTAGACCTTAGCGCATATAATTGAATTTAATAAAAAGAGTAGCTTAAAATTAAGATATAACGTTCCAATTGTGTACAAGGGTTCACTAGTATTGAAAAAACGGTGCGAGTTTCATATAGGCGAAATCCGACCATTGGTTCGAATTCTGGAATTTTTTCATCGAATTTAGGCCAAACGAGCATGATTCCGAATCCAAAGAAGTTACGACATCCAAATTTGGTATCTTAGTGTCCTCGAAAATTGGAAATTATTGGAGTAGTGGGTCGAAAGACCATTCACATAGTTTTGAAGACCTTAAACCATATTTTCGAAAATAATAATGATAGTAACTTCAAACAAATATAAAAGCTTCAAATTTGGCACAAGTGTGTTCTTTACTATTTCCTGCATGTTCCCTTAATGTATGATCAATTGAAGTGGTGGTTCAGGTAACTGTCTTAGATCTCCAAGGTTTAAAGACTTATCATCGAAATTAATAAAAAGAGTAACTTAAAATTAAGAAAGAAAGTTTCAATTGTGTACAAGGGTTAACTAGTATTAAAAGTATGGCGGGGACCTGCGGGCGGAATCGTACCATGGTTTCGGGTTCTGGAACCTTTGAAAAGTTCAAGGGCAAACAAACATATATCTTAAAAACACCAAAACTCAAAATCTAATTACGCTATTTTGATGAAATTTAAATTCTATTGTAATTCTATTAAAAATTTTTTTAATAAACTATATAAATTTTTTTATGTTCTTATTATACCCTACACCTATAGAATAGGTAAAGGGGTATATTAACTTTGGTATGGTGTTTGTAACCACCTAAAGGAAGCGAGCTAGATATGGAAAAGTATATATATTTGTGATCAGCGTGACCGCCTTAGTCGATATAGCCATGTCCGTCCGTCCGTCCGTCCGTCCGTCCGTCCGTAGGCACGATAACTCAAAAAATAATGGAGCTATCTTGATGAAATTTTAACTGTAGGTTACTAGGACTGAAAGTACGGCGGGGATTGCATATGGGCGAAATCGGCCCATGGGTTCGGATTCTGGACCTTTTTATCGATCGAAGGGCTAACGAACATATATAAGAAATCACGATAACTCAACAACTAATGGCGCTTTCTTCATCAAATTGGTGCTGTAGGTAACTAGTAATGAAACTACTTCGGGGATTCCGTAAGGTCGGGATTGGACCATGCGTTCGGAACCTAGAACTTTTTGATCGAATTTAGGCCAAACGAGCATAATT